>CM040438.1:62894087-63308335 GCA_022702705.1 Papilionanthe hookeriana x Papilionanthe teres | reverse complement strand
CTTTGTGATCGGGCTTGGTCGAAATCATACCTAGACAATTCACCAGGCCAAGGGACTTCATCTGGAGCTTGCTTGGACCCAATCGAACGTGACACAACTCTCAGATTGAAGCTTCACTTCTCTGAGCAAAGGTATGGACTCACTCTTCCTCCCGAGCTTCCAGAGATTCTCCATTTAGTTTGGGTCAATTTCAATGCATGTTTACCTTATGAATGTGTTCGTCTCTTCAAGACGAATCCATAGAGCATAAGAACTCAAAAATCCGTTGAGAATTGAGTGAGAAATTAGGGTTAGAAGGTTGACGGTCACGGGTTCACACCAGTCATAGACGATGACTGGGAACCGTTGGATCGTGCGTGTATCGAGTGGACAGCCAGGATAGCGCCGGACGGAGCAATGGGACATGAACCGCGGGCCTCTAGAGCGCTGAGTCGGATGGCGGTGCCGAATCAGAGCGCGCCGCGTGGCCTTTCGGAGCTGCTGAGGATGGCGTGGCGCCGCGTGGATAAGTAGGAAAATAGGGATTTTTCTTATTTATTAAATACGCAGAACTTCAAAAATCCATAACTTTGTGTAGAAAACTCTTAAAAATAAAATAAAAATACCCTCTTGCTCAGTGAACAGAGGAGAATAATGTGGAAAAGAAATCAAGTAATTTCATTAAGTATTTTATTTTTAAAGATTTATTTACTCTCTGCACTATTTCAATTCTCCATGCATATAGAAAATTCACCATGGCATGAGACCATAGGGCTTTTGAAGCCTCTGAACTTGGGAACATTCCATGAATTTTCCAAGGTGAGAGGCCATCCCTATGAGGAGTTATTTTTCAAGATCATGTTACTGTTTAGAGTATTTTAATTCCAATAATTAGCATGTTGAGAAATAAATTCTAGGAAAATTTGGTGATGTTTCTTGTGACCAGAGGGACCTAGGAAAAATAAGTTTTGAATTAATTCACTTTGAACAACCCTAATTGGCCTAAACACCCAAAATTAAACTTTAATTAATTAGGGTTAACCATTCATCAAATTAAGTTAAAAACAATTCTCCACTGTCCTCTAGAGATAGGAGAACACCACATAAAAATTTGAGATCAATTGGACTTGGTTAGCCCCACCAAATGGGTTAATTAAGCCCCATGAATGAAATCAAACTTTAAAAATTCATAACTCACAAAATACTTTTCAAAAATTCACAAAATTGGTTTTGGAGCTTCTCCGATATCAGTAGGAACTTAGGAAAATTAAAATTATAATTTTCTAAAAAAGTTGATTTTTATCATTATTTTAATATTTTTAATAATTAAAAAATAATAAAAATCACAAAAATATTAAAAATCACCAAAATGTCATATTTTGAATTCTAAACACTTAAGAACAAACCAAATATTTTTCTTAAGTTCCTAGGATAAGATATTGAATTTTAAAGGTTTAATGTAATTTTAAATATTAAAAATGTATTTTTCAACCTTTTCACTAAAATAATTCTAATAAATCAAAGAAAAAACAGAAAATTATAAAAATTGGTTTTTTGGTTTCTCTGATATCAGAGAGATTTTTTGAAAAATATAAAATCCATTTTTCAACCTTTATTTTATTTTTAAATTTATTGATACTCCAAAACTCAAAATAATTATAATAAATAAAATAAAACTCAAAAAATCACCAAAATTAGTCCAAATGGTCCTCTGGTCATTAGGAGTGCCCCATAATTTTCTTAAGGATAGAAAATTTTCCTTGGTCATCTTAATAAATTTTCCTTGAAAATCCCTATTTTCCACAAAAAATAATTATATAAATAAATTAAATACAGAAAAATCACATTTTCTCCCCTAATGTCTTAATTGACATGTGAGTGAAGCCAAATAAAAATTTCAAATTCATTTAAGCTCAATTTAGTGAGTTATGGAATTATTAAGCTTGAAGGGCAAAATGGTAATTAAAATTTTAACCCTCAATTAAAACTTTAGGCTTAATAAAATGAAAGAGTAAAATATTTGATCCTAATCTGATTTGGATGATTGAAATTTAAATAATTAAAGGGTAGAAACACATCAATCAATTTTAAGAATAAACCTTAATCAATTAATTAATTAAATTTGGAAGATTTATAAAAATTGAAATTATTAAAATAGGGATATTATTTAGAAGATATTTTTTCTTTAATTTAAGAGTCCCTAAATTAATCACTTCAATAATATTTAATTCCCAATTAAAATGATAATCCAAACTCAATATTTAAAATACTAAAAGACTTAATCATTAAATTAAATCAAAATTAAAACATTTAAACTAAATTAAATCAAAAATTCAATTAAATTAATACTTTAATAATCAAATTAAATCATCTTTAAGACATTAAAAATAAAAATTAAATCAAATTAAAATTAAATTAAATCAAAGTAAATTCAAGTTAAATTAAATTAAATTAAATTAAAACATATTAAATTAAATTAAATTAAATTAAAAAATTAAAATTAAATTAAAATAAAATTAAAATTAAATTGAAAATTAAAATAAAATTAAAATTAAAACAAAACCAAATTAAATTAAATTAAATTAAATTAAATTAAATATAACATCACTTAAGATATAAAGAATTCGAAATAGATCTAAAACAACTTGAACACTATTCTAAACTTAAATCCATTAATTAAAATTAAATTAAAACATCAATTTGCGCTTAAAAGCTCTTGTTATCATAACACCTAAATGGAGTATTAGGTGAAGTGTCACTTCATTCATAGGATATTCAAACATCCTAGTTCACTGAGCAAAAGAACAAAACTTAATTAAACCTCGGATGATTACTTCACCCGATAAATTAAATCGATTTGGACTTAGTAACAATTCCAAGCAATATTGAAAAGATGTTTAAGACTCGTCTTAAGCACTTCCTCAATATGATAGGATGTTTATAAGAACAATTGAACTTAATTTTTCTTCGATGAAGAAAATCATCCTTAAACCAAAATACAAGAACCTAGACGTCAAAGGAGATGACTAGCTATAGGATTAGGACTTTGATAGACAATCAAAACCTTTCTCTTAGCTTTATCTAGGTACTTGTTGAAATATTTAAATGCCTTAACATGTGTTTTAAGTGCAGCTTGGGATGACTGGAAGACCCTCCAAGTAAGCTTTTATTTTATTACAATTTACTTTATTGCAAATGCACTTTACTTTTCTTGCATGATAAACAACTGTTGCATGAAAACCAAAACCTTTAGGATAGTCCCTGAACTGAAACCAAACCTAAATTAAAAGTCATTACAAGATAAAAATCACCGCCACAACATTTCAAAATATAAAACAACTCAAAATTTAATCACAAACAGAACACAAAACTACAATTGCAACTAAATTAAAACGTCTCGTTGAATGATCGGGAATACCTCGGATGATGTAACCCACGTGTTGCTAACGGGATTTCCCACTGGTCTAAATGAAAGTGTGGAACTCATTCAGCTGAGTTTAGCAAATTCATATGGACTAAGTGAATTCAATGAAAATAATGGTGCCAGGATGACGGAATCGTGGGATCTTAATCGGTTCTGTTATAATCAACTTTAAGATTTGTTTTAATTAAAATATTAAAAAAAACTTGGATTTTAAGATTTATAAACCAAAACACTCTCTCATCTCCTGATTTATGACTTCTAAAACTAAACCTCTGCAACAACAAGGAGCTCGGAGCATGGTGGGCAGCACGGCCATCGTCATCAACAAAACTCAGGTCTACTTCAGCAAAACCTTTCCTAGAATTAAATAATTAATCCATAGGATTTCGAGGTAGTTTGCTTAGTGCAACATAAATCCTCAATTCTTCGTTAGGCATTTGTATAATCGTGGTATGCAAATTAAACCCTAACCATTCTTAGGACTTCGAGGTAGTCGTTCAGTATGACATAAACTCTCACATCTTTGAGGCTATTTGTAGGATTATATCATACGAATATAAGTCCTAATTAATTAAAATTGGCAAGATTGAAATATCAGATAATATTAGGATTTTCTTAAATCTAAGCTAAACTATAGGATAGTTTGGGAAGTTACCAAGATTCTTCTTGGATCCTCAGCTTCTCTTACTTCTCTTCCATTGGACTCCTGAAAATAATTGTTCCAAATTTGATCCATTCCCTATTGAAATTTCCAAAAATCTAATTGTTTGAAAACCTTAAACTTTGAAATTCTTGAGAGCAAAACCAGTGATCATTATCGAGAGTTTTCTTAGGTAATTCTCGTCACTTAAGATGTAATTAACTATAGGGCTTGCCCTTATAGGAACTTTAAGAACCTGTAATATAAACCCTCGCTTAATTCATTTATATTAAGCTGGGAATTTGTCGGCTTATAAAATTGGTTCGCATACCAAACGGATGTCACAAATCTCCTAGTTTATTTAATTGAGCCCCATCATCAAGAAGTGTGTCTATTCTTCGGGATAGATACATGGTTTGTGATGCGGTGCTCGTTTATATAAACTATCTGAGATGTGAGATCGGTTTGATTTCATATCCTAAAATTACTTTCAAAATCAAATACTACTTTCTAAAACCATATATACATATTTAAATTAAATTTAAAATCTAAAATTCACCGACAATTTCTGTTAGGCGACCCCTTTTCAAAATACAACACTCAACCTAAAATTATGCCGACAAAGCATTTAAATATTTGTAACAAGTACATAGGTAAAGCTAAGGTAAGGTTCTGGTTCTCTACCAAAATCCTAATCCTATAGCTAGTCGATTCCTATGACATCTAGGTTCTTTTTGTTTTGTTAAGGATGATTTTCTTCATCAAAGAACAATTAAGTTTAGTTGTTCTTTTAAAACACCCCCATCATATTGAGGAAGTGCTTAGGATGAGTCCTAAACATCTTTTCATGCTTAGGATGAGTCCTAAACATCTTTTCAATATTTTTAGGATTATTTTTGAGTTTAAATGAGTTTTATTGCACAGGTGAATTAATCATACCAAAATTTAGTTTAGTTTATTTCTTGCTCAGTGAAATGGGATGTTTGATTATCCTATAAGTAAAGTGACATTTCACTTGATGCTTTACTTAAGAGTTATAATATCGAAAACCTTTAGGGGCAAATCAGTTTGTTAAAGAATCTAAGGATTTAAAATTGGAATTGGTGATTTAAAGTGATTTAATTTAGTTATGAAATTTTAATGGTTTTAAGTTTGGAGTGTAAGTACGAGTTGTTTTAAATTTAGTTTAAATCTTTAAACCATTTTTTTTATTATCTTAATGTTTCAGATTAATTTTGATGTTTTAAATTTACTTAGAAGTATTTGAATTATTCATATATTTTTTATGGTTTGATTTAGGTTAATTATGATATTTAAGGTTAGTTTTGATTAGCTTAATTTATTTTATATGCTTAATTATGAATTGTTTTAATATTATTTAATATTTTAAATTTTCTTTAAGTTTGTTATTAAGTGATGTTGAATTAATTTTTAAATTTAATTTAATTTAATTGTTAAATCACTTAATATTTTAAATATTAATTTAATTAAGGGTTATTTTCTTTTAATTTTTTAATTTATTCATTCCAATTCTTATTTTAAGTTTAATTAAGAATTAGATCTTATTGAAGTGATTTATTTAGTGTTTTTAAATTAAAGAATTAATATCTTCTAAAGTTATAACCTTAACCTTAATAATCCAAATTTTAATATAATCTTCCAAAATTTAAATTATTTAATTAATTAAAATTTATTTTAAATGTTTTCAAGATAATTAGTGGATTTCTACCCTTTAATTCCCTAGGTTTCAATTAACTAATGAAAAAAGTTATGATCAGATATTTTATCCTCCCTTTGATTAGACATAAATATTAATTAGGGTTAAAATCTTTCAATTACCTTTATGCCCCTTTACACTTATTTATTTGATAACTCACTAAATTGAGCTCAAATGAACTTGAAATTTTTATGTCACTTTACTCATATGTCAATTAAGACATTAGAGGAGAAAATGTGATTTTTTTGGATTTAATTTAATTTATATAATTATTTTTGTGAAAAATAACGGTTTTCAATGAAAATTCAACAACATGACCAAGGAAAGGTTTTTGTTATTAAGAAAATTATGGGATATTTATAATGACTAGATGACCACTTGGACCAATTTTGGTGATTTTTTAAGTATATTTTATTTATTATAATTATTTTAAGTTTTAGAGTGTTAATTAATTATAAAATAAAATAAAGGTTGAAAAATTAAGTTTTATATTCTTCATAAGTCTCTCTGACCTCAAGGAGTTCAGAGAAACAAATTTTACATTTTTATGATTTTTTTTTATTTATTAGTATTAATTTAGCGAAAATGTAAAGAAATTCATTTTTTAAAATTAAAAATTGTTTTAAGCCTTTAAAATTCAATATCTTTTCTTTGAGACTTGAGAAAAATATTTGGTTTGTTCCTAAGTGATTAGGAGATAAAATATGACATTTTTATGATTTTTAATATTTTTGTGATTTTTATGATTTTTTAATTATTAAAATATTAAAATATGGTGAAAAATGAAGATTTTTAGAAAATTCTAATTTTTATTTTCTTAGACTCCTTTGATATCAGAGAACTCACAAAACCAATTTTGTGAATTTTTGAAATGTATTTTTGGAGTTATGAATTTTTAAAGTTTAATTTTACTCATGTGACTTAATTAATCCATTTAGTGGGGTTAAACATTTCCAATTGATTCCAAATTTTTATTTGAGGTCCCTCTAATCCTAAAGATCAGTGGAGGATTATTTTCAAGTTCTTTTGATGTGTGGTTAACCCTAATTAATTAAAGTTTAGTTTTAAGTAATTAGGCCAATTAGGGTTATTCTTAATGAATTAACTCAAACCATAATTATCCTACGGTCCTCTAGTCCTAAGAAATTTCCCCAAATTTCCTAGAATTTTTTATGCAATATGCTAATTAATTCAATTAAAATACTAAAAATAGTGACATAAACTTGAAAAATACATAACTTGCAATAGAGATAGCCTCTAACCTTGAGAAATTCAGAGAATGTTCCCATGATCAGAAACTTCAAAAGCCCTATGGTCTCATGCTATGGTGAATTATCTTTGCAAATGGAGAATTAGAATACTGAAATGAGTAATAATTAATTAAAAATAAAATACTCATCTAATTAACTCAATTCTTTTTTCACATTATTCTCCTCTGTTCACTGAGCAAGAGAGTATTTTTATTTTATTTTTGTGATTTTTCTACACAAAGATATGGATTTTCTAAGTTCTGGGTATTTAATTAAATCAAAAAAATCCATATTTATCTACTTATCCACGCGGCGTCGACTCATCCTCGGCAGCTCCGAAAGCCCACGCGTCGCCTCCCTAATCGACACTGCCATCTGACTCAGTGCTCCGGGGGCTCACGATTCACGTATTGTTCTCTGGTCCGACGCAATCTGAGCCGTCCACTCGATACACGCGCGATCGGATGGCGTCTGGTCATCGTCTACGACTAGTGTGCACCCGTGACCATCCACACTAAAACCCTAAAATCTCTCTCATTTCTCAACAGATTTTCGTGTTCTTATACTCTATGGATTTGTCTTGAAGAGACGAACACATCTATAAGGTTTACATGCATTGAAATCAACTCAAACAAAATGGAGAATCGTTGGAAGCTCTCGGGGAGGAGTGTCCATACCTTGGTTCAGGAGGTGAGGCCTGTCGGCATATTTTTAAGTTATGGGTATTATTTTAAAAAGGGGGTCGCCTAACAGAAATTGTCGGCGAATTTTAAATTTTAATTTTAATTTAAATATATATATGGTTTAGAAAGTAGTATTTGATTTTGAAAATAATTTTAAGATATGAAATCAAACCGACCTCAAATCCCAGATAGTTTATATAAACGAGCATCGCATCACAAACCGTGTATCTATCCCGAAGAATAGACACAGTGTTTGATGATGGGGCTCGATTAAATAAACTATGAGATTTGTGACATCCGTTTGGTCTGCGAACCAATTTTATAAGCCGACAAATTCCCCTGTTTAATATAAATGAATTAAGCAGGATTTATATTACTTGGGTTCTTAAAGTTCCCTATAAGGGCAAGCCCCTATAGTTAATTACATCTTAAGTGACGGGAATCACTTAAGAAAACTCTCGATAATAATCAGTAGTTCTGCTCTCAAGAATCTCAAAGTTTAAGTTTTCAAGGGATTGAATTTAAGAATTTCAATAGGGAATGGATCAAATTTGGAACATTTTGTTTTAGGAATTCAAAGGAAGAGAGGTAGGAGAAATCACAGATTCGAAGCGAACTTCGGTAATTTCCCGACTATCTTATTGTTTCGCTTCGAATTTAGGAAAGTCCTAATATTTATTTAATGTTTTGATCTCGCCAATTTTAATTAATTAGGACTTATATTCGTATGACATGATTATACAAATAATCTCGAAGATGTGAGGGTTTATGTCGTATCGGACGACTACCTCGGAATCCTAAGACTGATTAGGGCTTAATTTGCAATGCAAATGCCTAACAAAAAGATTGAGGATTTATGTTGGACTAGGAAAACTACCTCGAAGTCCTATGGTTTGGATATTTAATTCTAAGAAAGTTTTGCTGAAGTAGACTCAGGTTTCGCTGATGACGATGGCCGTGCTGCCCACCATGCTCCGAGCTTCTTGTTGTTGTAGAGGGTTTAGTTTTAGATGATTGTAATCAAAAGAGAAGAGAAGAGTTTGGTTTTAGAAATCTTAATTTACAAGTGTTCTTTATGTTTTAATTAAAACAAATCTTAAAATTGATTATAACAACACCGGTTAAGATCCCACGGTTCCATCCTTCCGCATCGTTATTTTTATCGGATTCACTTAGTTCGAATGAATTTGCTAAACTCAACTAAATGAGTTCCACACTTTCATTTAGACCGTGGGAAATCCCGTTAGCAACACGTAGGTTACATCATCCGAGGTATTCCCGATCATCCAACAAGACATTTTAATTTAGTTGTAATTGTAGTTTTGTGTTCTGTTTGTGATTAAATTTTGAGTTGTTTTATATTTTGAAATGTTGTGACTATGAATTTTATCTTGTAATGACTTTTAATTTAGTTTTGGTTTCAGTTTTAGGGACTATCCTAAAGGTGTGGGTTTTCATGCAACAGTTGTTTATCATGCAAGAAAAGTAAAGTGCATTTTGCAATAAGGTAAATTGCAAGAAGATAAATTGCAATAAAATAAAAGCGTACCTGGAGGGTCTTCTTGTCATCCCAGGCTGCACTTAAACACAATTTAGAATATTTAAGCATTTAATGCAAGTTCCTAGGTAAAGCTAAGGAAAGGGTTATGGTTTTCTACGAAGTTCCTAATCCTATAGCTAGTCATCTCCTATGACGTCTAGGTTCTTGTGTTTTGGCTTGAGGACGATTTTCTTCATCAAAGATCAATTAAGTTCAATTGTTCTTATAAATATCCTATCATACTGAGGAAGTGCTTGAGACGAATCTTAAACATCTTTTCAATACTTCTAGGATTATTTTAAGTGCAAGAGAATTTAATTATACAATGAATCAATCATACAGGAGTTAAAGTTTTGTTACCTTGCTCAATGAACTAAGACATTTGAATATCCTATGAGTGAAGTAACACTTCACATAACACTCTGTTTAGGAGTTATGACAATAAGAGCTTTTGAGGGCAAATCGATGTTTAAGTGATTTGTGATTTTAATTTAATTTCAATTAATGGGTATAAGTTTGGAATAATGTTCAATTTGTTTTAGATTTATTTTGAATTCTTTATGTCCTAGGTGATGTTGTATTTAATTCAATTTAATTTAATTTAATTTTAATTTAATTTAATTTGGTTTAGTTTTAATTTTAATTTAATTTTATTTATATAATTCAATTTTAATTTTATTTTAACTTGATTTTATTTTTTTATTTAATTTAATTTAATTTAATATGTTTTGATTTAATTTAATTTAATGTGATTTAATTTAATTTATTTTAATTTAATTTAATTTAATTTAATTTAATTTCATTTTAATTTTAATTTAAATTTTAATTTGGTTTTATTTTTATTTTTAATTTTAATTTAAATTTAAATTTTAATTTAATTTAATTTTTATTTTTTTAATTTAATTTTAATTTAATATTTTTTTTTATGCTTTAAGGATGATTTAATTTTAATTGTTAAAGTATTAATTTAATTGAAATTTTAAAAGGATTTAATTTAAATGTTTTAATTTTAATTTAATTTAATGATTAAGTCTTTTAACATTATAAATTTTGAATTTGGATTATCATTTTAATTAGGAATTAAATATTATTGAGGTGATCAATTTAGGGATTCTTAGATTAAAGAATAAATTTCTTCCTAATAATATCTCTATTTTAATAATTCGATTTTTTTATTATTCTTCCAAGTTTAAACAATTATTTAATTAAGGTTTATTTTAATTACTTTCAAATTATTTGGTAGGTTTCTACCGTTTAATTACCTAAGTTTCAAACATCCAAAATCAACTTAGTATCAAATATTTTACCCACCCTTTTAATTAAACCTAAAATTTTTAATTATAGGTTAAAATTTTAATTATTATTTTTGCCCTTTAAACTTACTAATTTCATAACTCACTAAATTGAGCTTAAATGAATTTGATATTTTTATGTGACTTCACTTATATCAATCAAAACATTAGAGGAGAAAATGTGATTTTTCTGTATTTAATTTATTTATATAATTATTTTTGGTGGAAAATAGGGATTTTCAAGGAAAATTTAATAATATAACCAAGGGAAAGTTTCTGTCCTTAAGAAAAATATGGGACATTTCTAATGACCAGAGGACCACTTAGACCAATTTTGGTGATTTTTTGAATTATATTATTTTTATTATAATTATTTTGAGTTTTGGAGTATTAATTAATTTAAAAATAAAATAAAGGTTGAAAAATGAATTTTATATTTTTCAAAAATCCCTCTGATATGAAGGAAACTAGAGAACAACTTTTATAATTTGTTCATTTTTCTTTGATTTATTAGAATTATTTTAGTGGAAATGCTAGAAAATACATTTTTTTTATTTTAAAATTACCTTAGGGCTTTAAAATTTAATATCTCATCATAGAGACTTAAGAAAAATATGGGGTTTGTTCCTAAATGATTAAAATTCAAAATATGACATTTTGGTGAATTTTATTATTTTTGTGATTTTTATTATTTTTTAATTATTAAAAATATTAAAATAATGTAAAAAATCAACTTTTTTGGAAAATTACAATTTTATTTTTCTTAAATTCCCCTAATACCAGAGAGCCTCCAAAACCAATTTGGTGAATTTTTGAAAAGTATTTTGAAAGTTATGAATTTTTAAAGTTGAGTTTGGCTAAATGGCTTAATCAACCCATTTGATAGGGCTAACCAAGTCCAATTGACTCCAAACTTTTATGGTGGGTTCCTCTGATCCTAAAGGTTAGTAGAGAATTGATTTCAAGTCAATTTGATGTATAATTAGCTCTAATTAATTAAAGCTCCATTTTGGGTGTTTAAGCTAATTAGGGTTATTACAAATGAGTTAACTCAAAAACCATTTTCCCTAGGGTCCTCTGATCATAAGAAACATCACCAAATTTTCCTAGAATTTATTTCACAACATGCTAATTATTAGAATTAAAATACTCAGAATAGTGACCTAGAATTGAAAAATCAATAACTCTTCATAGGGGTGGCCTCTAACTTTGGAAAATTCAGGGAATGTTCCCAAGTTCAGAGGCTTCAAAAGCCCTTTGGTCTCATACCATGGTGAATTGTATACAAGCATGGAGAATTGAAATAGTGCAGAGAGTAAATAAATAATTAAAAATAAAATACTTGATGAAATTAAATGATTTCTTTTCCACATTATTCTCCTATGTTCACTGAGTAAGAGGGTATTTTTATTTTATTTTTCTGATTTTCCTACACAAAGTTATGATTTTTTGAAGTTTAGGGAATTAAATAAATCAAAAATACCCTAATTTCCTACTTATCCACGTGGTGCCACGCCATCCTCGGCAGCTCCGAAAGGCCACGCGTCGTCTTCTGATTCGGCGCCGCCATCCGACTCAGCGCTCCAGGGCCCCGCGGTTCACGTACCGTCGCGCTGTCCTGTTCAATCCAGACCGTCCGTTCAATACACGCTCGATCCGAGGGCTCCCAGTCATCATCTACGACTGGTGTGAACCCGTGACCGTCAACCTTCTAACCCTAATTTCTCACTCGATTCTCAACGGATTTTCATGTTCTTATGCTCTATGGATTCGTCTTGAGGAGACGAACACATCCATACGGTAAACATGTATTGAAATTGACTCAAATTAAATAGAGAATCTCCGTAAGCTCGGGAAGAAGAGTGAGTCCATACCTTTGTTCGCAGAAGTGAAGCTTCGATCCGAGAGTTGTGTCACCTTCGATCGGGTCCAAGC
Organism: Papilionanthe hookeriana x Papilionanthe teres; assembly: GCA_022702705.1. NCBI lineage: Eukaryota > Viridiplantae > Streptophyta > Magnoliopsida > Asparagales > Orchidaceae > Papilionanthe > Papilionanthe hookeriana x Papilionanthe teres. The sequence goes on along the minus strand of CM040438.1, from coordinate 63,295,875 downwards.
AAGCTCCGGATGAAGTCCCTTGGGCCGGTGAATTGTCCGAGTATGATTTCGACCACACCCGATTACAAAGCTTGGAGTCCGGAACGTATGGGTGGCCCGGAGAGGGGGCTTTCACCTGGGAACTCCTCTCGACCTCGTGCAGGTGTGGGTGAGTTTAATTTGAATTTGGTGGAGAGTTGGGAGATGTCCTGTTTTTGGGTGGAATTTTGGCTGAGAAATTGAGCTCTATTGGTGGGGATTAGGGAAAATTGTCACGGGGGATCAACTGCTCTAAGTGTGGAGAGTGGTCTGGAGCAATTTTGGCAGGGTTTCAGTAAGGTCTGGTTCAGCACCTCCCATGGCCGAGAGGAGGTGGTGTTTAAGCAGAGAGAGGGTGGAGGGCCTCCCAGGGGGGTTTAAGGCTTGGGATCAGTTGCTCCATGCAAGAGAAGAACAACCATGGTGTTCAATTGGGCTGGGACAACTCAGCAAGGCAGAATTGAAAAGTTTGGCTCCTTCCAAGGTCTTGGTCATGGTGTTTTCTGGCGATCCAGGCGGCTGGCCGGCAGGCATGGGTCACCCTCAGGTCCAGGTGGGTCAGGGCTGGAGGTTTGTGCAGGCAATTGAGCTTTGCCATGTGTAAATGGCTTAGATTAAAATGGCATGGGGGAGAGGCCATTTTGGCTTGATTTGGTCCAAGCCATGATTTTGGGTTAGGTTCACCTCCCCATGGCTGATTTGGGCCGAGAGGGGATCATTTGCATCGCCTAGAAAGGGGTGGTGAAGTCCCCATCTAAAGTGATGTGGCTAATCATGGTTTAGTGTGTAACATGGAAGGGGTTAAAAAGCCTAATGAAGGTTTAAGAAAGGGGGCCCTCCTCTTGCTACTTTGGGCATGGTCACATGTCAAACATCCCATGACTTCATATGGCTTCAGTACATGGCTTGTCTTTGGCTCACCTATGGCTTGGGACAAAGCTTGGTCATTTACATGAAAGAAGGTTTTGAATTTTTTGGGACTTATGGGTGATTTTGGCATGATGCCTAATTTAGGATTATTTGATGATTGATTTAGGACTTAAGGGATGATATCAATTAATGAGGGTGATGAAAAGAATGTCATATGGGCTTTAGCATGAGGTTTGGGCCTTTGAAATTTAGTGAAGGTGGGCTTTTAAAATGGTTTAGGGAAGTGGGCTTTTTTGATTTTAAAATGGTTTTTAGGATGAAAGTTTGGTAAAGGCTTGGGCCAAATAATTGTTGGGTTTGGTTTAGGGATGTGTCATGAGTGATTTGAAATAAATTTGAGGTGGTTTGGGCTTGGATGGGGTTGAATTTGGGCCTCCTTGGTAAATGGGCCAATGTAGGTCAAATTGGGCTAATTTGGGCCAATGTTGGGCTAGGGTTTAAATTGATGTAAAATTAATGTTGGGAAATGTTTATGGGAGTGTTTCAAAGAGGTTTCAACTTTGGTTGGGTTTTTATTTTGGGGTTTGGGTTTAGGTCAAAATTGGGCTTTTTAGCTTTGGGTTGAATTTGAGTGGGGTTTGGGTCCAAATTTTGGGCAAATCATGTTAGTGTTTTGTTTTTGGGGATGTTAAGGAAGGTTTAGAAAAGGTTTGGGGTTAATTGGAGTTGAATTGGGTTAGTTTGGGCTAAGTTCTGGGTCATGGGTCCAAATTGGGCTTTATGGTCAAAAGTAAAATTGGATTCAAATGCCAATCAAACTGGACTTGGATTTGGTCTAGATTGGTGTTGGGGATGTTGAATTGAAGTTTAGAATTGAATTGGACCATAATTTGGGTCAAGTGGGTAGGTTTGGTTTGACATGGGGTTCATTTTGGGTTAAAATGGGTCAAATTAGGGATTTTGACAAAAGTGGGGTAAATTGACACAATTGGCCCATGGTGTAGTTGAACAAAATAAAATTGGGAATATTTAGGATTTTCTGGAATTTTCGGGGAAATTTCTGAATTTTTGGATTTTTTGGGTCAAGAGGGGCATTTTGGGTATTTGGAGGGTATTGGGAGGTACTTTTGGAATTTTTGGTATTTTTGGCTATGAATGATCAATTTGAGTAATGTGGGAATGTTTGGGATTGGTTTTTAGGAATTTTGGGTATTTGGAGATTTTTTTGAAAAATTCGGGTAATTTCAAGCGGTTTTGAGTAAGGTGCAGGTGTAGTGGTCCCGTGGGTCAAAAATCGAAAATTTAGAAAATTGAAGATTGGATAAATGTAAGTGGAATGAAATCATTTTGGTTGAGCCATGAAGCCATATCAAGCCCACATGAGCCATGAAGGGACTCATTCGAGGCATTCACTATGTTGTTCCTAACCCTCTTAGCCAAGGGCTTAGGGGTTAAGGACCATCCATGTGAATCACCTCCATGAGTCAGGAGATCAAGTTAGGTAAGGGTGTGGTTTTAGGATGTGTGTGAAAGTGTAGTGTATAAGTGTAGTGTGTGTGTAAGTCAGCCCTCACTGCACTGTGCCACCTGTGGCGCTCCAAAGGCCAAAGAGTCCTATAGGAACTCATCCTTTAAACTTCCACATTTGATCAACCCTCTAAGTGATTAGGGGTCTACAATCAAGTTTGTGGAGTTTGCAGGGAGTTAAGAAGTGGTTTGAATTTCTAAGTGGTGGGTTCCACTTCTAGTCCTCTACGATAGTCAAAGGAAAAGCCTAAGGCTAGATCCTAAGTACTAAAGAGAGAAGAGAAGACCTCATCAAAAATGAGGTCAACAAATGGACCCTCAATAGTGTGGTGTGCTATCCAAGCACACCGCTCGTATTGGCGTTGACCGAAGCGATCAACAAAACCAACACAGAAGTCCAAGTGACAAACTCGGGACAGAGTAGAAGTGTTTCCGCTGGGGAGTGTCAAGTATATCTCTGAGACTGGAGATTCCTGAACTCTCGCTGGGGAAAGGAAAAGGAGGTGAATCCCAAATCGCATGATCTGGGGGAATTTTGATTTAGATTTCATTTTGTTTCAGTTTAAGTTTTGATGTGCGAGCTCAGATTTTAGTTTGAGTTTCAATTTAGATTGAAATTTGTCAAAATTAATTTGAAGGGATATGAACTTGAAATGAAAATTGGAATTTGTGGTTTTAGATGTAACATCTTCAACCTCAAAAGAAAATTGAATTGATTGGCTTGAATCATTACAATGTGGAGAGATCTCAGAGCAATGCGGTATTGGATGTAAAATCCTTAACCTCAAGAGTTTGATTTTGATGTATTTCATTGCGATAGGGAAAGAATCCTAAAGCAATGCAGTCTCGGATGTAAAATCCTCAACCCCAATAGTTTGAGTTTGATGTATTTCATTGCAATAGGGAAAGAACCTAAAGCAATGCAGTCTCGGATGTAAAATCCTCAACCCCAAGAATTTGAGTTTGATGTATTTCATTGCAATAGGGAAAGAACCTAAAGCAATGCAGTATCGGATGTAAAATCCTCAACCCCAAAAGTTTGATTTTGATGTATTTCATTGCGATAGGGAAAGAACCTAAAGCAATGCAAGCCTCGGATGTAAAATCCTCAACCCCAAAAGTTTGATTTTGATGTATTTCATTGCGATAGGGAAAGAATCTTAAAGCAATGCAGTCTCTGATGTAAAATCCTCAACCCCAAGAATTTGAGTTTTGATGTATTTCATTGTGATAGGGAAAGAATCCTAAAGCAATGCAGTCTCGGATGTAAAATCCTCAACCCCAAAAGTTTGATTTTGAAAAGTTTGATTTTGATGTATTTCATTGCGATAGGGAAAGAACCTAAAGCAATGCAGTCTCGGATGTAAAATCCTCAACCCCAAAAGTTTGATTTTGATGTATTTCATTGCGATAGGGAAAGAACCTAAAGCAATGCAGCCTCAGATGTAAAATCCTCAACCCCAAAAGTTTGATTTTGATGTATTTCATTGCGATAGTGGAAAGAACCTAAAGCAATGCAGATCTCGGATGTAAAATTCTCAACCCCAAAAGTTTGATTTTGATGTATTTCATTGTGATAGTGGAAAGAACCTAAAGCAATGCAGCCTCGGATGTAAAATCCTCAACCCCAAAAGTTTGATTTTGATGTATTTCATTGCGATAGGGAAAGAACCTAAAGCAATGCAGTCTCGGATGTACAATCCTCAACCCCAAAAGTTTGATTTTGAATGGTAATTGATTTTGCAAAGATTTGTAATGTTGATTTGAAAATTGTGAAATTTTGGTGTTTCGAGAATTTCATGAGAGTTGTAAAAGATTTTTGTGGAAAGAAACAGATTAGGAGGGAATATGTAGATGTTACATATCCCATTCAAAAGAGTTGATCGAAAGTTGCCGGTTTGATCTGGATACAATTCCTCGCCATCGCATTCGAATCGAAAACCTTATGGCTCCGTTGTCAATGGAATCAACCGCTTCCATCCCAGACAAGGGAGAGAGTAGAACGGATTGGATTTCAGATTTGGAAGGTTGAGTTTGAATTTGATTGATGTTTGATTTGAGATCTCAAAGATTGAATTTGAATTTGATTTAAAATTTGTGCTCGTTTTGTTTGTCCTTTAACAATTCAAATTTGCCTTATCATTCGTTTAATGTTCATGTGAATTTGGCATTCATCATTTTTTAGATTTTTAAGAAAAGTTTTCTTTTATTCTTTTTGTTTCTTTTTTGTTCTTTGTTCGAAGTTCATTTTACTTTAATGGTGTTTCCCAGTCAATTTGCACAAAAGAGGTGAAGGCTAAAATGTGACATGGTCACTTTCATTCCAATCATGTCGAAGATACATCATACAACTCGATCTGGAATACATCTCATACAATCCATGTAGACTCAAAACGGACTATGTATGATCTTTGTCGATCCATCCAAAATGGCATCTGTTAGAAATCCATGTCTGAATAGTGAGGTACATGGTAAATAACATCACCTTCCAAGCCATCCTCGGCAAGGATGCCGTCACGGATGTACATCGGAGGTGTGATATTTTCCATGTAACTCACAACTGTAAGGCCGGAGGCTCTCTAGCTCCGGGTCCGGCCGGAAGTGGTAAAGTGCTTTCCCGTCATCCATCCTTCCGAAAGTAACCGAGATCCGCTTCATTGGTACTCCCGGTATGCAATGTTTAGCGACATCTCGCTCCGTTGCCCTTCAGCATCATGACGGAACCTACCAAGTAATGGTATATTTACCGGCCCTCGAACTCACCCGGGCTCGCTATCCGGAGGTCGTATCCGAACATGATATTACATTCGTTCGTAAAAGAAACCGTGCAGTAAAGGTCCGACAAAGTCGTGGTGATCTATGTGCGGGGTTATGCAGATCACCCCTCTTGTAAATGTTAATGATGCAACCGTCGGGTATGCAATCCGCCGGCAGCACTCTCATGTTATCATTCTCTTTACCATCCTTTCGATGACCAATGGCATCGGATCTACCTCACCATGGCGAAGTATTCCCGGTGGGTTTCCTTCCTATCTTCTCGCGAAGTCGTAGCAAGCATCCACATTGTATGGTAATTCTCCCTTTCCCCGCATCCATCTCCGGGGTTCCGAGTAGTGTTTTCTCAGCGGCCTCGCTCGACCCATTCTTTTCTAATCCCGGATACAGTCCACGATTTGTTGTTGTTCGTATTCTGAGAACACGTTTGTATGTAGCTCGAGGCCTTCTAGTATATTGATCCTCCCGCCTCTGATTCTCTCGAAGTATTCAAAAGTTTGTTTTTTGACATTCTGCATACTTTCTAGCTCGTATTCTGGAATACTCTACAAATGGCGAGGCCTGGTGACGTACTGTGGGATATATGGATCAATCCCTTCGCGTTCTCCTGCATACCTCGGCTCCTCAGGGATGGTCTCCGTCGGGACATCCTTCGGGGTTGCTTCGCAACAAGGTTACGCATCACCGGTGGCTTTATCCGGTGGCGTGGTAGCCTTCCTTCTTCCGATCTTCTCGAGATTTCTCCGGTCTCTTCTCTTATCCTCGGAGCCGGCCTCCTTTCTTCAGGTTCCCGGCGAACCGGCATCCTCGAAGTATATGCACCGGTAGTAGCGATCGCCTCGCCGCGCCGGTCCGCCGCTAGTTTAGTTAACATCTCGCGGATACGACGATTTTTATTTCTACGCCGAGTCGTCGTGAGAGTAGCTCTTCGTACTTCCCGAATCTCGCGGGCACGGCGCCGACAAGCCTCGCCCTCCGCTCGTAGCGACCACGGACTTGATTCTCTTGTCCTCCTCGTGTTTGTTTTCCTTTCGTCGCCGGGTCGGTGGCTCGGGCCACCCACTTTCATTATCGTCCGACCGGGCGCCTCTCTCGTCAACCGGGACCCACCACTTTCCTCGTATTGCGTGCCCGCTGGTGCGAAGTCCGAGTCAATCTCTATTATCGCTCCATCTTTCACCCTCTTTTCGTCGAGTGCAAGGCTTACGCCATTTCTAAAGTTCAGGACCAACCGCCCGTTCGACATTTCCCTGCGAAAAGACAAGGAAAAGGATCAGGGGCTGTACTAAGAACAAGAACATTAAGAAAAAGTTTATTAGAGACAAAATTTTCTTTCCTTTTTTTTATTATTCCTTTTATATTTTTAAAATCAACAGGAATGAAGTGGGAGAAGATCGAAAAAAGATTTTGATTTGGAAGAGAGAATAAGGAAAACTTTATTATCATGATTTTATTTATTTTAACACATTTTTTATTATTTTTGGGTTCGGACCCAGTCATAAGTAATTACTTCGCCCGTGCTTCTAGGGATGAAGAATTCATTCCTTCGAAACATCGGTAGCGTAATACTTCTTCAAGTATCGTCCGTCGATCGAAGCATATGTCTTTCTCTCGGCAATTCACAAGCCGGTAGGAGCCTCCCGAGTAGATCGCCTCAACCACAAACGGTCCTTCCCAAGTGGGTTCAAATTTTCCTCCTATCTTGCGGTGTGCAAGGATAGTCTCTCGAGAACGAGAACTAAGTCACCAACTTCAAGGTTCTTGGCGGACCCGCCCGTCATGCGGCTTCGAACCATCTTAGCTTGGTATAGTTCTAAATTCCCGTCGCGCCGTAAGTCTTTTCCCTTCCAGTGCTTTCTAATTCCTCTAGTCGTAATTTGGCATTCTCTTCCGTCGTGATTTTGTTTCGCAACCGCAATTCCGAGTGAAGGAAGCCGGACCTCTAAGGGTAACACCGCTTCGGACCCATACACCGCAGCGTAAGGTGTAGCTTCGAGTAGGAGTTCTGAAGGTTGTCCGGTAGGCCCATAAGGCTTCTAATACCTTCTCGTGCCAATTTCTCTTATTATCGCCCAAAGTTTTCTTTAAAATTTGAACGAGAGTTTTATTAAAAGCCTCGACCAGGCCGTTTGCTCTTGGATAAGTAAATTGTCGAATACCTCCGCCGATTTCGTGTCTCCTAACAAAATTGTTGATTTGCGTGCTTCGAATGCCGATCCATTATCCGAGATGATCCCGCGTGGCACTCCGAAATGGTAGACAACTTGGTTCTTGAAAACCGTAGCACGTGGTGTGCTTTCACTTCTCCGAGTGGAACCGCTCTTCCCACTTGAAAAGTAATCTGTGGCCGCAAGAATGAAACGATGTCCTTTTCGAAGATGGTGGTTCTATTGGACCCACTATATCCGTGCCCCAACATTCAAATGGCCACGACGCAATTGTCGGATGTAAGCACATTCGGAGGTCGGTGTAAAACTATTCCGCGCACTCGGCATCGGTGACGCCTTGGCGATTTTCATGCAGTCGGTCATCATCGAGGGCAAGTAATACCCTAATCTTTTAATTTTCATTTTCATCTTCGGACCCGACTGGTGAGCACCACAAAGTCCTGAATGCACCTCTTTAACAATTTCACGGGCCTCGGACCTGCTTAGGCACCTTAGCCACATTTGATCGAAAGACCTTCTGTATAACGTGTTGTTTATTAATGCGTAGGATAGAGTTCTTTTCGATCCGATGGGCTAACAACCTATCGTCCGGTAGTTTTCCCGTTTGCAGTAGTCTATTAATGGCCGTCGCCAATCTTTCGTGTTTTCTCGTCACCGCCGCAACTGATTCTTTTTCTTTTCTGATTTGTGTATTGTGTCTATGTCGAGCTGTGATAGGACCTGATGTCCGTGAACTGACACTTCTTCTAATTCATCTTGCAAGCAGGCAAATTCTTTTTCGAGGCGGGCTAACGCATCTGCTAAAGCGTTTTCTTTTCTGGGAATTTTGTAGATCGTCACATTCGGAATCTGTTCTAACAACTGTATGGCATACTGGAAGTATTGCTCGAGTCTTTGGCTTTAAAATTCTGTACTGTCTGGCGATCTGTTGAATGATTAACAGTGAATCCCCGTAGATGTTGATGTTTGTTATCCCCATTTGAATAGTTAATTTCAGTCCTGTTACGAGAGCTTCGTATTCTGCTTCGTTGTTTGTACATGGTTCTATCAAGTGGTAGAAGTATCTTAACATCCCCTGCTCCGGTGTTATAAAGATCAGTCTGATTCCTGCCTTATCGGGCACTATCACTTGCGATTCTTCATCTTTGTGTGCTGAAGATGCTCCGTCGAAATATAATTCCCAACGTCAATCATCGGGGTCTTCTAAGCTCATTATTTGTTCATCTGGCAAGTCGTCATCGAGAGGAGATTCTGCCGGCAAAGGGTGTGCTGCGAGGAAGTCTGCTAGGACTTGTCCCTTCACGGCATGAAGAGGCACGAAAGTTATATAGAATTGCAATAATATCATTGACCACATGGCAAGTCTGCCAGAAAGCGTTGGACGGGTCATCAAGTATTGCAATGGATTAAATTTCGAGATCAGGTTGACCTTATGAGAAAGCATGTAGTACTTAAGCTTTTGAACGGCGAAGATCAAGGCCAAACAGTGCTTTTCAATTGTGGGATACTTTATTTCCGTCGGAAGTAATCGACGGCTTAGGTAGTAAAGAGCATTTTCTTTACCCTCATCATTGACCTGGGCTAACAGGGCTCCGAGTGAGTCGTCCAAAGCCGCGGTATAAAGTATCAACAGCCTACCCGAGACCGGGGCTCGCTAAGACAGTGAGATGTCTTTAAATATTGTTTAATGTCCTCAAAGGCCCTCTCGGCATTTCTCTTCCCAAATAAATTTGGTGTCCTTTTTAACTAATGCCGAGAAAGGCCGACACCTACCTCGACAAGTTCGAGATAAAGCGTCGAAGATATGCCGCCTTCCTCGAAAAGATCGTAGTTGTTTTAAGGTTTTAGGAGGTGGCATTTCTAAGATAGCTTTTAATCTTTTCCGGTCGATTTCAATTCCACGATGTCGGACAACGAATCCTAAGAATTTCCCGGAGGTGACGCCGAAGGCGCATTTTAAGGGATTCATCTTAAGGTTAAATTGTCTTAATCGTTCGGAAACAATCCTTAAATCATACAGGTGGATTTCCTTTACTTTGCTTTTGATGACCACATCATCCACGTAGCATTCGACTTGATTGTGAATGAGATCATCAAAAATTCTTGTCATCACTCTCTGGTATGTTGCTCCTGCGTTCTTCGGTCCGAATGACATCATTGTGTAGCAATATACTCCGATCGGCGTTCTGAATGCTCGTAAGTTTTTCATCTTCCGGAGCCATTTTTATCCGGTTGTATCGCGAAGATCCATCCATGGATGAGAATATTTCATGTGTCGAAGCAATGTCGATCATTAATTCGGGATCGGTAGAGGGAATTTATCTTTTGGACATGCCTTGTTTAAATCTCTCGAAATCCACACAAATTCCGATCCGACCATTCTTCTTCCCGATCGGTACCACATTGGCTAACCAAGTCGGGTATTGTTCTTCATGGACAAATTTAGCGTCTATTAGCTTTTTAACTTCAGCTATGACTTATTGTTCGATTTCTAGACGCATCCTTCCGGGACCTCGTCCGACCGGAACGTAAGTAGGATCCACTCCTAGCTTGTGGACCGCGACCTCCGGAGCTAATCCCGGCATCTCATCGTAGCTCCAAGCAAAACAGTCTTTAAATTCCATTAATAACTTGATTATTTCTTCGGAGTATTCTTTATTGAGTAAGGAGCTAAAAAAGGTAGGTCTAGGCTCTTGGTTAGTACCTAAGTTAACTTCCGTTAACTCATCTATTGTAGATTTGATCTCTTCTTCGAACTCTGGTGGAGCGTTTCCAATTTGTAAATCTTCAAGTTCTTCTATAGTTTCCATGCAGTTTTCATTAGACTCGCAAGTGACAACCAAGCAAAATTCAGTATCGTCAACTGATCCTACTGTGTCGAATCCGAGACCAAGCTTTAAATTGGGTGGACGACCGGAGTTATTCCATAATTTTTCAAAATGTTGTGATTGACTTTTTGTCCATTATCGAGGTAAGAAACCAAGCTGAATTAAATTTTGAACACAGAGAGAGTACCATTCAAAAGACAATTCCATTAATTCGGAAGAAGTGACATCTTCAAATTGTACATTATTTTCAGTTTTGAAGGAAGGAGCACCACGGTAGAATTTGATGGGCTTTGCACCGCCGCTATGTACCTCTTTGACCACCATACCCTCTATCTTATTAGAATGGATCGGGGTCAGGTTCATAGTGTGTACATAGTGGTTAATCTTCTCGTACATCGATTTGTGTTCTTCGTTCTTTTCATCTTCGAGAGAGATCCTGAATTGCGGCTTCTTCCGACTTATTGTCGTTGCTTCGTTCGATCTCTTTTTCTTCTTCGAACTATCTTCCCAATCAACATTGATGGCCGGTTTCCTCTCGTCCAACTCGTCCTAACGTCTCTGTCACGACCTCGTCCCCGACCTCGACCTCGGATGCGAGTTGTGGAGAAACCTTCACCATCTCGCCGTAAGGGAGTGGTGGATCGTTGGACTAGAACTTCGGGTTCTTCGTCGTCCCGAACTTCCTTTGCTTCATTCTTTATAGTATCTCCGGAAATGATTGTTTTCTTCGGAGGTGCATAATAAGTCGCATCTTCATGGATTCCAATCTCATGTACGGAGAATGGTTGTAAGTCACCTTTGATGCACTCGTTCCCCTCCATCGTAGTATTTGATGCACTCGATGTAGAGATGATGGTACCATCCGGTTTTCATGTATCCATGGTCGCCCAATAGAGCGTTGAATGACGTTTCGAATCGATTATGTGAAATTTCGCGTTGTCTTTGCTAAGTCACCGGTCTTCATTAGCAGTGTTATCGATCCGAGGGCTCTTTCTCCTTTCTGGTTGAATCCTCTTAATAACATTTTGTCCGCATCGAGCTCGCGAGCATCAATTTCCAAGTATGCTAGCGTTCGAAGATTCATTATATTGATTGATGCTCCTGGATCCACTAATACCCTGGAGAGTGTAAATTTTCCAATTGTGAATCGAAATGTACAATGGTCGGTTGTGGTCCGTCGTCCCAAGTAGTAGGTCATTGTCCGTGAAGGTAACACCTCGCTTGTTCCTTTAACGAGCAAACCTCATCTAAGGAATCTCGCGGTCATTTGAGCTAAGCAAATTTTTGGATCAAGTAAGGCCTTGATCAGAGCTTCTCTCATCTCCTTTGTTAAGATGAGAGCGTCGTAGATGCTCAGTTTGGCCGGTAGTTTCCTAAGATGGGCTAGCATGTTGTAGTCCACTTTAGTTCCATGCGTCTCGATTTCTTCTCGAATGAGTATTTCTTCTGTCGGGGTTGGTTCTTCCTGAACAACCACCTGCTTTCCTTTATCCTTTGGACCCATTCTCGGAGGTAGAACTTTTCCACTTCTTAAGTTGACTTCGCAATTTCTCCCGAATCCGGTATTGAGTTTCGTCGGTGTCTCCTCCTGAATCGGAATGACAGGTTCTTCTAGATTAGCTTCAGAGTCTGAAAGCTCTAACTCTATTGTGACTGGAGCTCCTCGAAACTCGCAAATAGATTCATTGCTTGTTGAACTCTCGTAGCCTCCTTGGTGGATGTCTTCTTTATCATTGTGACCGCCGAGATTGTGTATGATTTAAGAATTGTTACTTGTATCGGAATCGATGTCCGGATTAGGTTGGTTGTCGCTAGTTACGTAATCGTTAGAAATAGTCAAAACGTAGCCAACGCCATAACCCTTATCATTATAAGATCCCACCGGAGTGAGTAAATAATCATACAGAGTCAGAGGTTCGAGGGGTTTCTCCCCCGAATCGGAAACAACCATCCTAGGATAAGCAGCCCCTAGTCTAGCCATAAAAGCTTCGGTATTTTCTTCTTCATCAATTTTCTTCTTTTCTTTAATCGTCTCTTGTTGAGGTGATTTTTCTATCGCAAGTGATAGTTCCGACTTGACAGGTTTCGAACTCTAAATTGAGGCTCGCACCGAAGTGGTTTGGATGCGATCCAAAATCTTCTTCTAAGACTTTGTCCGAGCGGTAATTCATCCATCATCGAGTCGCATAGGGATCTATCGGAACAATGAGATCCGTCGAGATAACATTGACGGAACCTCCTTTCTGGGGTTCCTTCATGTATTCCTTCGGGATCGTTATATTCCCTTTTCGAAGATTGTCATTGAGCCAACTTTTGAAGGTAATACAATCTTCTATCTTGTGTCCAAGCATCCGGTGGTAAGGGCAAAAGTTGGGATCACCTTTCTTGTCGACTTCTTCTAGTTTCTTAGGCTCTGGCAGTTGGAAATCTGGAGTCTTCATCAAACTGCGGAACATTTTTGGCACTGCCTCGCTCTTGAACGGATACTCCCTGCTCAGAAGCTCCCTTAACGTACGTTGTGGATGAGGAGGTTGTTCATACTGTTGAGATGACTGATAGCTGGGTCGAGGTTGCTGGTAATTCTGTTGAATTTGCTGCGGCTGTTCTGGCGGTATTTGTATTGGCTGCTTGTCTTTATCGACTGCTGCAACGATTCCAGAATTCTTTTCAAAAGTTTTCACGGGCTTCTGTTTGTCTGTTTTGTCGGTGAAACTTAATTGCTTCGCCTCCTCTTGCAAGCTTCCAGCCTTGCTTAACAACTTCTCGAAAGTCTTAATAGTAAATCCCTTGAGGAGAAGTGCTATCGGGCCATGAATGCTCTTAAGTAAAATGTCGACTCCATGTTGTTCTTGTAGCTGTGGCTCACACTTTATACTTAGATTCCTCCATCGATGTATGTAGTCCACCAAAGTTTCGTTCGGCTCGCTTCTCTACCACTAAATCACCTATAGTGATGTGGTGCCGAGCTCTAACGAATAGCTTGATGAAGAGGTTCTCTAATTCGAAAATGTCTTCACCGAACCGTTCGGTAATTCCGCATACCAATCAAAGGCGATTCCCGACAAGTCGTTGACAAATTGTCGGAAGAGTAAAGCATCACTTCGCCGGCGTTGCAACAACCGGCACGAAAATGTGTAACATGTTGTCGAGGGTTTCGGCTCCATCAAAGGTCTTCGAACGGAGGTGATACGAAGCCTTTCGGATATTGGACAACGTCGAATTCTTCCGGGTAAGGTCTACCCGTCCGAATGGATGTCCCGCTCTTTGATTGTGCCAAGGCTTCTCGCACTCGTCGTTCCACCATGCTCTTGATATCCTTTTCAGGAATCATGCTTTGTATTGCATCCCTTTTTAACTGATCATCCCCGTTGACAGATGTAATCTCCTTTCCTCCGTCTACAATGTGAAAAACTTCTGGGGGTGTTTCTCTTTGGGGTTGAACCTGACTCTGGAGAGTGGCTAGGGCTGCAGCCATCTCTTCCATCCTTTTTGCCAATTGGGCGATCGTATCATCTTTCTCTTAACCTTGTGCAGGTGTGGGTGAGTTTAATTTGAATTTGGTGGAGAGTTGGGAGATGTCCTATTTTTGGGTGGAATTTTGGCTGAGAAATTGAGCTCTGTTGGTGGGGATTAGGGTAAATTGTCACGGGGGATCAACTGCTCTAAGTGTGGAGAGTGGTCTGGAGCAATTTTGGCAGGGTTTCAGTAAGGTTCGGTTCAGCACCTCCCATGGCCGAGAGGAGGTGGTGTTTAAATAGGAGAGGGTGGAGGGCCTCCCAGGTGGGTTTAAGGCTTGGGATCAGCTGCTCCATGCAAGAGAAGAACAGCCATGGTGTTCAATTGGGCTGGGACAACTCAGCAAGGCAGAATTAAAAAATTTGGCTCCTTCCAAGGTCTCGGCCATGGTGTTTTCTGGCGATCCAGGCGGCTGGCTGGCAGGAATGGGTCACCCTCAGGTCCAGGTGGGTCAGGGCTGGAGGTTTGTGCAGGCAATTGAGCTTTGCCATGTGTAAAAGGGCTTAGATTAAAATGGCATGGGGGAGAGGCCATTTTGGCTTGATTTGGTCCAAGCCATGATTTTGGGTTAGGTTCACCTCCCCAAGGCTGATTTGGGCTGAGAGGGGATCATTTGCATCAGCTAGAAATGGGTGGTGAAGTCCCCATCTAAAGTGATGTGGCTAATCATGGTTTAAGGTGTAACATGGAAGGGGTTAAAAAGCCTAATGAAGGTTTAAGAAAGGGGGCCCTCCTCTTGCTACTTTGTGCATGGTCACATGTCAAACATCCCATGGCTTCATATGGCTTGTACATGGCTTGTCTTTGGCTCACCTATGGCTTGGGACAAAGCCTGGTCATTTACATGAAAGAAGGTTTTGAATTTTTTGGGACTTATGGGTGATTTTGGCATGAGGCCTAATTTAGGATTATTTGATGATTGATTTAGGACTTAAGGGATGATATCAATTAATGGGGTGATGAAAAGAATGTCATATGGGCTTTAGCATGAGGTTTGGGCCTTTGAAATTTATTGAAGATGGGCTTTTAAAATGGTTTAGGGAAGTGGGCTTTTGGATTTTAAAATGGATTTTAGGATGAAAGTTTGGTAAAGGCTTGTGCCAAATAATTGTTGGGTTTGGTTTAGGGATGTTTCATGAGTGATTTGAAATAAATTTGAGGTGGTTTGGGCTTGGATGGGGATGGATTTGGGCCTCTTTGGTAAATGGGCCAATGTAGGTCAAATTGGGCTAATTTGGGCCAATGTTGGGCTAGGGTTGAAATTGATGTAAAATTAATGTTGGGAAATGTTTATGGGAGTGTTTCGAAGAGGTTTCAACTTTTGTTGGGTTTTGATTTTGGGGTTTGGGCTTATTTAGATTAGGTTTGGGTTTAGGTCAAAATTGGGCTTTTTAGCTTTGGGTTGAATTTGAGTGGGGTTTGGGTCCAAATTTTGGGCAAATCAAGTTAGTGTCTTGTTTGTGGGGATGTTAAGGAAGGTTTAGAAAAGGTTTGGGGTTAATTGGAGTTGAATTGGGTTAGTTTGGGCTAAGTTTAGGTCATGGGTCCAAATTTGGCTTTAAGGTCAAAAGTGAAATTGGATTCAAATGCCAATCAAATTGGACTTGGATTTGGTCTAGATTGGTGCTGGGGATATTGAATTGAAGTTTAGAATTGAATTGGATAGGTTTGGTTTGGTTTGACATGGGGTTCATTTTGGGTTAAAATGTGTCAAATTAGGGATTTTGACAAAAGTGAGATAAATTGATAAAATTGGCCTATGGTGTAGTTGAACAAAATTAAATTGGGAATATTTGGAATTTTCTGGAATTTTCTGGGAATTTTCTGAATTTTTGGATTTTTGGGTCAAGAGGGGCATTTTGGGTATTTGGAGGGTATTGGGAGGTACTTTTGGAATTTTTGGTATTTTTGGCTATGAATGATGAATTTGAGTAATGTGGTAATGTTTGCGATTAGTTTCGAGGAATTTTGGGTATTTGGAGATTTTTTTAAAAAATTCGGGTAATTTCAAGGGTTTTGGGTGGGTAGGCGGGTGTAAGGTCCCGGGGGTCAAAAATTGAAAATTTAGAAAATTGAAGATTGGGTAAATGTAAGTGGAATGAAATCATTTTGGTTGAGCCATGAAGCCATATCAAGCCCACATGAGCCATGAAGGACTCATTTGAGGCATTCACTATGTTGTTCCTAACCCTCTTAGCCAAGGGCTTAGGGGTTAAGGACCATCCATGTGAATCACCTACATGAGTCAGGAGGTCGAGTTGGGTATGGGTGTGGTTTTAGGAGGTGTGTGAAAGTGTAGTGTATAAGTGTAGTTCGTGTGTAAGTCAGCCCTCACCGTACCGAGCCACCTGAGGCGGCTCTAAGGCCAAAGAGTCCTATAGGAACTCATCCTTTAAACTTCCACATTTGATCTCAACCCTCTAGGTGATTAGGGGTCTACAATCAATTTTGTGGAGTTTGCAGGGAGTTAAGAAGTGGTTTGAATTTCTAAGTGGTGGGTTCCACTTCTAGTCCTCTAAGATAGTCAAAGGAAAAGCCTAAGGCTAGATCCTAAGTACTAAAGAGAGAAGAGAAGACCTCATCAAAAATGAGGTCAACAAGGCCTCAACTGAATGTGCTCGGCACGTTTGCTGGAGTTGGAGGAGCCTGGGGATGAAGCCTCTGGCCCTGTTGAATTGTCTAAGTACCACTTCCGCCAAGCCCGATTTCAAAGCTTGACCGATAGAGAGAATGGCTGGTCTGGTGAAGGGGCTTCCACTGGGGAACGCCTTCTCTTGGTCCTGTGCAGGTGTGAGTGAGTTTAATTTGATTTTGGTGGAGGTTCCTTGGATGTCCTGTTCTGGGCTAAGAATTGAGCTCCAAAATTAAGCTCAATCAGTGGGGTTTAGGGCAGGAGAGCAGTGGGGATGAATTGCTCTTAGCTAGGGGAAGCTCTGTGAGGAGTTTGGAGAAATTCTGTGAAGGTTGATTTCAACCAACCTTTTGGCCGAGAGGGGGTGGCTTGTTTAAATAGCCATGGCCAGAGCTTCCCAGGGGCAATTAATGGCTAGGATCAGGTGCCTAAGGGAGGAGATGAAGAGCTGTGGTGGCCAATTGGAGTGGGGCAGCAGCAGGTGAGATTTGAATTTTTGGCTCATTCCAAGCTCCTCGGCCATGGTATTTTCCGGCGACTCGGTGGTCGGCCGGCAGTGGTCAGTCACCATCCGACTCGGGTGAGTCGTGGCTGGGGTTTGGTGCGATCAATCGGCTTTGGACAAGTGTCTAAGGTTTGTTTTAAATGGAAAGGGGGGAGGCTAATTTTTGGCTCATTTTGGTCTAAGGCATGGTTTAGGCTAGGTGCACCTCCCCAAGGCTTGACTTTGGGGCCGGGAGGAATCATTTGGGTCGCCCAAGAGAGAGTGGTGAGGTCTCTTTCCATGGTGAGGTGGCTAAGCTTTGTTTTGAGTGTGACATGAATATGGTTAAAAGGGCTTAATGAAGGATTAGGAAAGAATCCCCTCTTCTTGCCATTAATGGCTTGGTGAGGTGGAAAGTGGTTTCCATGGCTTCCATGTGGCTTGTACATGGCTCAATGGCTCACATTTGGCTTGGAAAAAATTTGTTCAATTTCATGAAAATGGATTTTAAGGATTTTGGATATTTTGGTGGAAATTTGGATGAAGCTTGATTTCGAATGGTTTAATGATGATTTTGAAACTTAGGGGTGATATCAATTAAAGGTATGATGAAAACAAATTGCCACGTGGGCTTTAGAGCCACTTTTGGGCTTTTGAATTTGGTGAAAATGGGCTTTTAGAATGGTTTAAGAAAGTGGGTCTTTAGGTTTGAAAACAAATTGGTGGATGGAAATTTTGTGAAGGATTGGGCCAAACAAATGTTGGGTTTTGTTTAGGGATGTGTCATGAGTGATTTGAAACAAATTTGATGTGATTTGGAGTTAAATTGGGTTTGTTTGGGACTTTTGATAATGGGTTCAAAATGGGCCAAAAAGGACTAACTTGGGCTATCTTGGGCTAAGGTTGGGCTAATGTTGGTTTTAATGCAAAATCAATGTTGAGAAATGTTTATAGGAGTGTTACAAAAAGTTTTAAACTTTGGTTGGGCTTTGATTTTGAGATTTGGGCCCATTTGGGTTAGGTTTGGGTTTTGGCCAAAATTAAGGATTTTGATTTTGGATTAGGTTTGGGTGGAGTTTGGGTCCAAATTTGAGGCAAATATTGTTAGTGTTTTGTTTGTGGGGATATTAGGGAGGTTTAGGAAAAGATTTGGGGTTAATTGGAGTTGAATTGGGTTGGTTTGGGCTAGGTTTAGGTCATGGGCCAAAATTGGGCCTTAGGCTTCAAATTGAAATTGGATCCAAATGTCAATCAAATTAGACTTGAATTTGGTCTAAAATGATATTGGGGATATTGAATTAAAGTTTAGAATTGAATTGGGTCAAAGTTGAGGTCAATTGGGTTGATTTGGTTTGACATTAGATCCACTTAGGTTAAAAATAGGTCAAATTGGGGGTTTTGGTAAACGTGAGTTAAATTGACAAAATTAACTTATGGTGTAGTTGAACAAAATGAAATTGGGAATATTTGGGATTTTCTGGAATTTTCTGGGATTTTTTTTTGAATTTATGGATTTTTGGTTAAAAAGGGCATTTTGGGAAATTTTGGTATATTTGGTCATGGATGATCAATTTGAGTAGAGAGAAATGTTTAGGACTGATTTTGGGGAATTTTGGGTAATTTTGGTGATTTTGCAAATTTTGGGTAGCTTCAAGGACATTTGGTAGGTTTGGTGAGTGTAGGGTCCCGGAGGTCAAAAATTGAAATTTTGGAAAAATAAAGATTGATCAAGTTTGAGTAGAATGGAATCACTTTGGTTGAGCCATGAAGCCATATCAAGCCCATAAGAGCCATGAGAGGACTCATTTGAGGCATTCACTATGTTGTTCCTAACCCTCTTAGCCAAGGGCCTAGGGGTTAAGGTCCATCCATACGAATTACTTACATGAGTTAGGAAGTCAAGCTAGGTATCAATGGTTTTAGGATTGGAATGTGTGTGAAAGTGTAATGTGTGCAAGTTAACCTTCACCAGACCAGGCCACTCAGGGTAGTCTTAAGGCCAAAGAGTCCTAGAGGGAACTCATCCTTTAAACCTCCACATTTGATCTTAACCCTCCAAGTGACTTAGGGGTTTACAATCAAACTTCTGAGGTTTGCAGGGAGTTAAGAAGTGTTTGAATTTCTAAATGGTGGGTTCCATTTCTAGTCCTCTAAGATAGTCAAAGGGAAAGCCTAAAGATAGATCCTAAGTACTAAGGAGAGAGAAGAGAAAAGACCTCATCAAAAATGAGGTCAACATATTGAAATTCGGCTTGGAAATGGGTTCAATTGGACTTAGATTTTGTTTGAATTGGATCTAGAAATGGTGAATTTGAGTTTAAGATTAGAATTTGGGAGGATTGGGGTCAATTGGGTGGACATTGGAGGTGATTTGGGTACTTTGGGTTTAAAGGGACAATTTGGGGCTTTTGGTGAAAATGGGTTAATTTGATTAAATTAGTTCTAATGAAGTGGTTCATATTGTTTTTGGGGATATTTGATATGATTTTGGATTTTTTGGGAATTTTCGGAAATTTTGAAATTTGAGGGGCATTTTGGTAATTTTGGCTAATTTGGGGGGGGGGTATTTTGGTTGATTTTGATGGTGGAGAACATTTTGAAATATATTTTGTTTAGAAAACTGGGTAATATGGGCAATTTTTTGGAATTTGGTCAAAAAGTAAGGTTGTAGGGGCAATTTGGTAATTTGGGAGAATTTTACGGATCAAAAGGTCAAAGTTGGGATTTTTAATAAAGTTGGGATGTATTAAAGATGTTGATCATGATGTTAACCTATTTGAGCATCTACTAAGGAAAAGTCTCATTTTGAATCCTTCATGTGTTGGTCCTAACCAAGCCCTAGCTTAAGGCTGAGAGCTTGGGGAATCACCCACATGAGTTTCTAAACAGAGCAGAGGATCAAAGATAGACAAGTTTGGCTTAGGGTTTGAGGCATTGAGTAAATGTGTAGTAGGTGTGATTGTGTGAGAGCCTGACCCATACCAGATCACCCAGGGTTAGTCCTAAGGCTTGACCATCCTCTAGGGATCTCATTTTGAGTTTCCTTATGCTTAGCCTCGTCCTCCCATGTGTTTAGAGGTTAGAATTGAAGCATTTGAAACTCCAAGTGAAGCAAGGAAGTGTTTTGAATTTTTATGGGGTAAGGGTTCCATCACTAATTTTCTAAGATAGTCACTAGAAAAATCCTATGGCTAGATCCTAGGCTCTTCTAAAGAAGGACTAGACCTCAACAAAATTGAGGTTATCACATAAGTTTAAGGAAATTGAAATACACTTTTTCATGCAAACGTAAGGTGACATATATTAAAAAATAAAGTTAACATGTAAGATATGTAAATACATTGGATTTAAGTGGAATGTAAATCTTCAAAAGAAAATAAATTATTTATCGATTCATGGAAATCTTCACACAACAAATGACCAATGACCTAGTCCTACAATAACATGTTGAAGGTTTGTGTGTAAGTAAATATTAAAGTTTAGGTGTTTGATAATTACATATAAAGAATTACGTGGTACGTATGTGAAACCCAACAAAATTAAATATGTTTATGATGATTACGTACCTGCAGTGATATCAAGAAGTTTCAACCTCTAAATTATCCAGTTTCATATCAACAACCTGTTTTTATTTGTGACAGAACTTGTTTGTTTAGCATATGGATATCCTCTTAAATTGGATCTAATTACAATTTACAACCTAAGAATGTCCTAAAGACAATCCTAATAGTTTATACGAGTTGGATATTTTCATTCGGATAAATTTATACGCGACTGAATGGATTTTGTAAACCTGACTTAGAAGCAAAATCCCATTTCACCTTTTCCATCAGAGAGAGAAGCAAAATACAAGATAACTATTAAAGCATAATTCATCTTGAAAGATCCTCCAATTTTTTACATTACTGGTATGTGGCTACAAGGGGAGATGGGATTATTGAAGTAATGCCCGCATAAAATAGAATTAAAGTATTGGAAATGTATATTACTTAAATGGAAAAGAAAATATTTTTGAATTTAAGTACTAGAATGTAATTATTGAACACAATTATTAATTAAAAAAACAGTTTTGATTTATAGACAAATTTTCATTCGTTTATGTCGATAAGAACTCCACGGTTTTAAAATGGCGATAAGGCCAATGAGACTTCCTTTCTTCAGTTGGCCTTAGATAATAGTTTTCATTCCTATTATAATATTAAAAAGACAGATTAATGCTGTCTTTATGTAAATATTTTTCTTTTAACTAGTTTTCGAATTGCTAAGACAGCTCTTTGGATAGATTTTTATACAAGTTAAATCTCCATCTAGAGCATGCATATCCTATCACCGCCAATTTTTCTATCAACCTAGTCTTATCATCTATCCATTATATTTTTCTTATGATATATTCACGAATAAATACTCAACTACTATACGGCTTGACACGTGCCAACTATTGCTTCATAAATCTGAAATATTTCCAAGTGGCTGTTTGGCAATTTCGGAAGATTTAACTTGACAGAATTTGATACTTTGTAAATCTGAATTTAGTAAATTCTAGAGTTGGTAGACGTTAGGCTGTTTAACAAATGGTTACATTCCATTAAATTATTTAAAATGGTTTGATGACCTCATTTAGATTTAAAATTTGTAACTTGAATTTAATTATTTTTTTATCATTTAATTAAAGTAAAAATAATTTAACAATTTATCAAGTAAATTAGGCAACATATGTCGCTACTAAACCTTTTTCCGATGGCTCTTATTTTATCTCATTTTAATTCTTTTTTAAGCTCAACTGTATATTGCCACGTGCTATTTTATTTGTTGAAAGTAAAATGTAATGCACAGTATTCTAATTTCAATATATTTGAAATACTCTGGAGCTCTTTGGTTCACTGTAAAGTAAGTGATAGAGCGATATTTTTTATTTTGTTTGAAGTAGATTGAACACAATATATTTTAAAATAAAATTTTTTTGTCAATTGCGGCAGGGGCCGACAAGAGCCCACTAACGACAACGGCTAGTGGCAACGATCAGTAGGCTACAACAGTTGGCCAGCGTACAGTGGTGCGGAGATTTTTGTTCGCTAACACCATAATGCCTTTAAGAAGACATTCTATCTGGATGATCGGGCATGATAATCCTAAAAATAGTATGTCATCTAAAGGAATAGAATTTTACTATAGAAATTGGTCTAACCACCGAATGATGAAAGTCTTCTTTCGATCTATAGAACCAAGGTTTTTCTCATACCTCACAAATGTAAGATAAAATTTATTTTAATTACAAGATTATGCTTCCTACAATGGTAAGCCCTCATAGTTAATTACGTACTTATGATCTTGAACCCTAAAGAAAACTCACAATTAATGTAATGAGTCGAATTATGAAAAGATTTAAAGGGTTTAAGCTCAAAGGGGTAAAGAGAACTTTATTTTCTGACAGAGAAAGCATGATATTTAAAGAGTGATATTTTAAAAGGTTTGAAGGTATTAAATTGATATTATTTGAATTGACTTAATAAGGTTTAAAGGATGAATGAAGGATATTCCAAAGTTTGAAATGATTGAAATTATGTTTTTAAGAGGAATCAATGGCATTTAAAATGATAGTCGTGAATTGATTAGAACCCTTATACTATAGAGTAAGGTAAGAACTATTTCCAGAAAAAAAGTTGAACCTATACTCTATAAAGAAGCCTAATTGGTGGACTAACCTAGAAACTGGGAAGAACTTACCCGGTCATGATGCCCTTGGCTTTCCTTCATCCCATGAAAATTGATATCCTGCAACTATAATGAGCCTCATAACAAGAAATACCCCTTAAATGTGGTAGCTCAAGAGATCCGTAATCTTTAGGAGGTTTGAAATACCTTCATATGTAATTATAGGTTACAACCCTCTCAGATATTCTTTTTATTCTCAGAGGGTAGGTTTAAACACTTTGTATATCATATTCCTTAATTCCAACTAGGTACGTCTGACTAGCCTAGGGTAAGTGTATGACCTTTAGTTACAGTTGCTATGTTAGTTAACTTAGTGTTCATGTCGAACTTGCCTAAGTTCTGTTTTATTTCTTTTTCTTGGTCTATATAAAGTGTAATTTGAAGACATTCGATTAATCATTTGTCTCAATTCCTAGATCATGTCGGTCATGTTGAATGACCAAGGTTTTCTAATTTAAAAGGTTTGTTATTTTTATATTTTTGTTTGAGAAGGAAACCACCTAGTAGGGGCTTCTGTCGTTTGGTTCTGTTGTTTTACTTCTAATTTTATTTTCCTTTTTTTATTTTTTTAAAACGAAAAAAATAATAAAATTTGCAATAGAACATGAAAGTCATAAATAACGTAACAGAACATGAAATAACAAAATAAAACATGAAGACATGCAAAAAATAACATAATTATAGCTTTGGATTAGATTTGGACTGATTTAGGCAGTTCAAGTTTAAAATGGGTCGACTTGAGTTGGCCTATGTTAGTTGTGATTGAGTTTAGGAGTAAGCTGGATCAAGCTGTATTGATTTTAGTAGGTTTAGGTTTAGTTTAGGTTGATTCGAGTTGACTTGGGCTGACCTAGGTAGATTAGGGTTTGATTTTAGCTGACCTGGGTTGACATTGGATTGATCTGGATTGATTAAGATTTGATTTGGGTTAACCAGAGTTGACTTGGGTTGACCCAAATAGGTTAGGGTTTGATTTGGACTTACTCGGGTTGACCTATCCTAGGGTTTGATTTGGTTTAATCTGGGTTGAATTTGGTTATCTCGGAAAGGTTGGGTTTGATTTGGGTTGACCTAGTTGATTTGGGTTTATCAGAGTAGGTTAGGCTTTTATTTGGAATTACCCTGGCTGACTCGGGTTGACTCAGACGGATTAAGGTTTGATTTGGGTTGAACCAAGTAAACTTTGGTTAACTCAAGTTGACCAAGATATGTTAGGATTTGATTTAAGTTAAACCGGAATAACTTTAGTTGACCCTGATATGTTAGGGTATGGTTCGGTTTAAATTGGGTTAAGCTGAGTTAACTTAGGTTGGCTTAAGTTTGGTTCAGGTTAACTTCGGTTGTTTCGTTTTTTGAGTGTGGGCTATGTTGGGTATGTTCTGGGTTAGGTTTTGGGTTCGAGCTAGATTAGGTTAGGTCTGGATTGGTTTAGACCTTGATTGGGTCAGACATGGGCTAAGTAGGGCCAGATCTGGGTTAGACTTTAGTTAGGCTTATGATTTGAGCTTGGTCAGGTAAGCTTTGGGTTAGGTCAGACCTAGGTTAGACTTGGGTTAGGGTTATGGTTTAGGTTAAACCATTGTAAGGATTAATATTTGATCAGTTTTGGGTCAAATTGAGCCGAAACTAAAAACAAGTCTAATCTAAGGCTTTTGAGTTAACCTAAACTAAATTTTTAAATTCATGAAAATAAATGCTTAAATTAAACATTTAAACTAAGTGGAAAAGGAAATGGAGGAAATAGATATGAAGCGTGGGAGAGCTTTGCTTGATCACTTCACGACTAGATTCCTTTACTTCCTCCGAGCAAGCACAGTGTACCAAGCACACAAAGCACTGAAAACACACACTGAGCCCTGATAGGAAGGAACGACTGGCTTTTATAGGCGGTGACAGTTGTTTTGGGCTGTTAATCAGATGGGACATATAGAGTCTGGATTTTTCTGGTGGTTTCTGCATCCATCAAGAGTCGATGGATGAATTCAGCATTCCGATCGAATGAACGATTGAGATGAGAATTCATGAACAAAGGCCACTGATCAGTGATGTATGTTTGGCGGCGTGGCGATGCCCAGGATGAGTTTGGCCACACCTCGGCTTATACTAGCCCCAGTTAGGCATGACCACACCTAGGCATTGTCTCACCCCAAGCTTAGCATGACGACACTAGGATAGAAAGGGGCAAGTGCGCTGCTTTTAGGTTTCAAAGGCATAGTGAGCTTTCTGGAAGCCCCATATGACTCCATAAGCTCCACGTGACCCAAAAAAATGAGTTTAACAAAAGACATAGATGACAGACTATCAACAACAGTAGAGCACAACCATCAATGGTGGAGGAGGTCTGCGACAACGATAGAAGGCTAGCGCGGGTGGTGGCAGTAGGATGCTTGCATGGGTTTGCTGATAACATTTTACAATGTAGCTCAAATGTGGCCAAATAGACTGAATTGTAAATTCAGAAAAAAAGAACAATGATGCAAACTTCAAATTCATTAATGAAAATCCCTATAAAAGGATTAATTGTAAATCTTTCCAACAAAAAAATCTTTGTGTGAAAGAGCCTTGAAAAAATGAATACTTAATTAATTTCAGAGAGTTGAATCTAACTCTATTCATGAGACCTCTCTAAGGAAGTGAAAGAGAGAGATCAACAACAAAGTAAAGAATAGTAAATTTGCGTAACATTTATTCATGAAATAGACCCCTTATTTATAAGAAAGGGTCTTTGCACATTTACATATTGTACCTCTAGTATACTTAGATACGGTGGAGGTTTTTTAGTTCGTATGAGAATGTCATCATAGGGCCCAAGGGTGCAGCCAAGCAGCTATTAGGTAGGGCGGCTATGTCATGAGGTGGCTATTTAGTGAGGGGGCTACTAGACTAAGTAGCTATTTTACACGGTTCACATCAACTATTTTGGAATATGGGATCCTCTTTGCTTTCTCAATTCATTAGAGCTGCTGAGCTCGTCTGAGAGGACCTGGTTAGGTAGGTTTTTCAATAGTGACCAACCTCAATGAGTCTTAGACGCATTGTCTTCCTAGTTCGTGTGACTGATACACATAAAATATATAGTGTTTTTAAGCACATTTTTATACCTATTTTTGATGATATTGCACTTAAATGGAAGGTATTTTTATGTTTTTCTTACAGGTATGATGAAAATGAGTGATTGTGATGAAAGGAGCAAAAAAGATCAAATTTGAAGCAAAAATAAGAATTTGTGCAAATTTGTGCAAATTTGTGCAAATTTGTCCTCTGGCGCCGGATGGCTGGCGCAAAGGCACCACAGTTAAAGTGATGAATTTTAACTAATTTTGGTGCAAATTTGAAGGGGTTTTTGAAGCATTCTTTGGTTTAAACTTCATTAACTTCCCATTAGCACAAAAATTCATTTAAAATTCCTCAATTATCTTTAATATAATTAGTTTCTTTAGATAATTCTTCTTCTTTTAGTTCTTCATTTTCATCAGTTAATAATTCAATTTTTTCTTTAGAAATGACTTTACATTTTTCTTGATAATGCTTTTCAATTATATAATCAATAATATCCATTCGATAGCATTTTTCTTTATCAGGGTACTTCATTGATTTAAGAACATTGAATTTAATCTCTTGATCATTAACTTTCATGGTTAATTCTCCTTTTTGCACATCAATCATAGCTCATCTGGTAGCTAGAAAAGGTCTCACAAAAATAATTGGTATTTCTTTATTTCCTTCCATATCAAGTACAATGAAATCCACAGGGAAAATAAATTTATCCACTTTTACAAGAACATCCTCTATAACTCCTTTAGGGTAGGTGATAGATCTATCAGCTAACTGAAGGGTTACAATGGTGGGAGTAATCTCTCCTAAATTCAACCTTCGAAAAATAGAAAATGGCATGAGATTAATACTTTCTCCCAAATCACATAAAGCTTTTCCATAAAATTTTTCTCCAATAGCACAAGGTATATTGAAACTTCCAGAATCTTTAAGTTTCTGAGGTAATTTCTTTTGAATTATTGCACTACATTCTTCACTTAATGCAACAGTTTTAAAAGCTTCAAAATTTTGTTTCTTACTTAAAATATCCTTCATAAATTTTGCATAAGTTGGCATCTGTTCCAAAGCTTCAGCAAAAGGTATGTTAATGGTAAGTTTCTTAAAAATTTGAAAGAACTTAGAAAATTGATGATCAAACTTCTGCTGTTTTAGTCTTTGAGGAAAAGGTGGTCGTGGTTTTTCAACTTCCACATTAATAAGAATAACAGTCTGATCTTGACTAGGAGAAGGAGTTTCTTGAGGTTTTTCAATCTCTTCAACATCAATCTCATTTTCAATTTCATTCTGCATTCTTTCTTTTAATTCCTTTCCACTTCTAAGTTGCACAGCTTTAACATGATCATGTTCTTTTCCAGTTTCTTTTGGATTGACTTAAACATTACTAGGAAGTGTTCCTGGAGGTCTGTAGTTAATTAAATTAGTGATTTGTCCCATTTGATTCTCAATATTACGAATAGCAGTGTTTTGATTTTGTATTTGACTACTTAGTTGTTAAATTAATTCTTCTATAGATAAATTTTTATGTTGATTATTAAATCCAGGTGGTTTATAGTTTGAATTCACTTGATTGTTCCAATTTCCAGTTGGATGAGATTGATTATTAGCCCATTGTTGTTGTGAATTATTCCAGTTAAAATTAGGATGATTTTTCCATCCAGGATTATAATAATTGGAATAAGGGTTATTTTTGCTAGCAATAGCTTGTAAAGTTTCAATAGTTTGAGAATCTTCAATATTAGTAGAGTTGTTATGTGATATATTGATAGCAAAATTATCTAATATCTTAGATATTGCAGCTACTTGTGAAGCTAAGATAGAAAAGGCTTCGTTATCATGTTTAC
This sequence comes from Papilionanthe hookeriana x Papilionanthe teres, assembly GCA_022702705.1. NCBI lineage: Eukaryota > Viridiplantae > Streptophyta > Magnoliopsida > Asparagales > Orchidaceae > Papilionanthe > Papilionanthe hookeriana x Papilionanthe teres. Next base: position 63,268,450 of record CM040438.1, on the reverse strand, counting down.
TTGCCATTCTTTTAGAATTAATCCTTTCAGAAGGCCATTGAAAACTATTGTTAGCCATTTCTTCAATTAAAGTATAAGCTTCTTCAAATGATTTAGCCATTAAAGAACCTCCAGCAGCAGCATCAATAATTGATTTAAGTGATCCAATAAGTCCATTATAAAATGTTTGAATAATTAACCAATCAGGTAAAACATGATGATGACATTTTCTTAATAGTTATTTAAATCTTTCCCAAGTTTCATAAATTGTCTCTCCGTCAAATTGACTAAATGAAGTAATATCATTTCTTAATTTAGCAGTTTTAGAAGGAGGAAAATATTTAGCAAGGAATTTTTGTGCCATTTCAGCCCATGTTTTAATAGAACCTGTTGCTAATGAGTTCAACCACATCTTTACTTTATCTCTTAAAGAAAAATGAAAGAGTCTAAGTCTAATAGCATCATCAGAAACATTATTATATTTAAAGGTAGCACAAAGTTCTAAAAAACTAGCAAGGAGTAAATTTGGATTCTCATTTGGTGTTCCCCCAAATTGATTATTTTGAACCATTTGAATAATAGACGGTTTAAGCACAAAACAATTAGCATCTATAGTACATATTTGAATACTACTTTGAAGTTCATCAACTGTAGGGTTAGCATAATCCCTTAATGGTTTATAAACATTTTGTTCATTAATTTCAATTGGATTTTGTAAATAATTATGTAAATTAGCCATGTCTTGATATTTTTGAATTTGTTTTCCTTTTTTAATTCTTCTAACAGTTCTTTCTAATTCAGAATCTAAAGGTAATAATCCTTCAGATCTAGAACTACACATAAAAAGTAAATAAAAAGTAAAATAGCAAGAAATAAAATTATTATTTTTTTATTTTTATTTTAGTTTTTGTTTTTTTAAATGTTTTTGTATTTTATATTTTTGATAATAAAAGAAATAAATAAAACTAAAATATTTAAAATCTATAAATTTTGCCTCCCCGGCAACGGCGCCAAAAACTTGACCCTCAATCTGCAGCAATGCACCAAAAACTTAGTTTGCAATTGCCAAACAATGCAGTAATTTATGCTATCAAAAATATGTTATAGCCAATACTTTGACTCAAATAATAATAGCAGTTACTGTATATAAATATAATTTTATGGAAAATATTTTACACACTAGGGGTACTGCGCAAGTATACATATCATTTCAAGTAATATTGGGCTTTAAATAAAGACCCCAGTATCGATCCCACGAGGAGGATTATAGTTTTTTTCTTTTAAATATTTTGATTTTATTTTTTATGTATTTCTTTTAAAGTTAAAAATTTGATATTTGATTTACTAGATACAGAAATAAAACAGTAATAAAGTAATGATTAATGTAAATAAAAATAAGCAAATAACTTTCTTCCTTTCAATTAATCCAAGACTTTTAGATAATGTAATATTCGTGGAGAATATAAATTTATGGTATTGTGCCATATAGAAGCATTCATATTCCTTACCTTCGCTCAATAGCATAAAGAACATTGGCTAATCTATAGATCAGATCTGGATGTATTGTTAATATAATGGGTTAATCTAGGCTCACACTACTAGATGTCCAAAGGTGGCTATGGTAGGCCCTACTAGTGACCCTTTCCTTCTCTATAAATCAAATTATAAGAATTTAACCTGTCACTCTAAAAACTTATCAATTTTACGCACATTAAATAATATCTTCCTATTTATTTGCACTTCACCTTGAATAACCCGCGCAAGGCCTTCGACCACCCAATGATTCATGTGATATCTACTAGTTAAGAATTCATCTCCTTCTAGGTCTCAAAACTCTTCAACAGATTTTAACAATTTAAATGGCCAATTTAAATAGTAATTTAAGATCTGGTATTAATATCATCACAATGTTTAATATATATATATATATATATTAATTCTCCAACGAATTTTATATTATCTTATTTATATTTTCATAATTGAAAGAAGAAAGTAAAGTAACTACTCAGAACACATTGAATTTAAACAACAAAACATATAAATAAAACTTTGAATCAAAATACAAATACTTATCTCAAGTGTTTCTCCAAATGAACCTTTGAATTCTTCTGACTCTGAAGTAAATAGACTTCAAAAGCACCGACTGGTCAAATACTCGCAATACAAACTCTAAAATAAACTCACTAATTAATAAAAGAAACTATAAATATGGTCTTTAAAATATTTCTCTAATTTCTCTGTCTAAATGGAACTATGGGGCTAGGGGAGTAGGTTGGGCGTTGGTGGTTTTGTGGGCTGTTTTTCTCTGAAAGAGTAGCCACCTATTTATAGGCTTCAAGGGTTGCCTTGAGGCACCTCTTCAAAATGTGTCCATGTTCAATGAATCTTCTAGAAGGTGTGTCTGGCGCCTAGGCGCCGGAATCTGGCGCCTAGGCGCCGGACTCTGCGTCCAGTTCTTCGCACCTCTTCACTTTGGATTGCACCTCTTCGCGATCCTAACCGTTTCCAAGCGTCCAAATACAATGTATCACATGTCCTATAATCCAGGAATAACTGCCAATCTTCTAGATGGTCCAATAACCGCTAACATCGTCAAAATAACCGTCCAAAAGTCATCAAAAATCTTATAGAATTCTGTATCGAACTGGCGCTTAGGCGTCGAATTCTAGGGCCTAGGCGCCATGCCAATTATTTTGACAATTTTGCATTTTGGCTCCATTTTTGCTCTTTTTTGCTCCTTTTTCATCCTTTTTTCCTTCATGAACATTTTTGCATCATCTACATCCAAAACGCAAAAATACCTTTCATTAAAGCATAATATCCTTAAAAATTTGATAAAAATCAAGGCATAAAAATAGGTATTTTTTTCATGGATCAAATATAAAGTGTGATTTCTTTAGGTTGAATGTAAATAGAACCTAAAGTTTGTTTGGGTTGATCGTAAGTTTTAAATTCATTTAGGTTCAATATGAGTTGAACCTATGATGTCTTTTGACGTAGGTTCAATTTGGATTGATCCTAAGATACAAACTGATTTAGGTGAAAAGGTTAAACCTATAATATTGTTTTGACCTAGGTTCAATTTAGGTTGAACCTAAGGTATAGGCTGGAGTTTTGTCTTTAGTTAATAGAATTTAATATGTAGTAAACTTAAGTGAGGGTAATAGGTATTTAAGTCTTTCTTGAAATAAACTTAAGCAAGGTTTAAGCCTTATATAAGTAAGACTTAATTAAGTGAATTAGGCCTGTCAAGGTTAGAACTAATTAAGGTTTAGGGTTAAGTAAAGCTAATTTAGGTAAGGTTTAATTGGATTAAATAGAAATAATTAGAGTTAGGCCTAATTATGATTTAAGGTTAATTAAAACTAATTTAGGTAAGGCTTAATTAGATTAATTAGACCAAATTAGAGTTAGGCTTAATTATGATTCAGGATTAATTAAACCTAATTTTGGTAAGGTTTAATTGTATTAATTAGACCCTTAGGGTTAGGTCTAATTATGGTTTAAGGTTAACTAAACCTAGTTTAGGTAAGGTTTAATTAGATAAATTTGATCTAATTAGGATTAGGTCGAATTATGGTTTAAGGTTAATTAAACCTAATTTAGGTAAGGTTTAATTAGATTAATTAGACCTAATTAGGGTTAGGCGAAAGTATAGTTTTGATTAATTGAACCTAATTTAGGTAAGGTTTAACTGGATTAATTAAAATTAATTAGAGTTATGCCTAATTATGGTTTAATTTGACTTAAACCTAATGTTATTAAGGTTTGAGTATGTTAATTAGGCCTAATAAGGGAATAGACCTAATTAAGGTTTGATTTGACTTAACCATAATGTTATTAAGGTATAAGGAAATTAAGCTTAATTAGAGTTTTTAAAGCTTTAAGTTATATTTAAACCTAACCTAACTAAATCTTAGGGGTTCATCTTGAGTTTAAAGTGATTTTAACTTTGATATTAGGATTTAGTTAATCCTAATTTTCTTTTTATAAAAGATAGAAATTTTAGGGTTTAATTTATAAGTTTTTAATTTTAGAAATTTTACCCTAAAAAGTTTAAAATGTTATTTCAAATTTTCCAAGCATAAGAAAATGTCATCTTGGGGTTCAAATTCATCACCCTAAGGTTTCTAATCATTTTCAAATTTTATCTTCCAATTTTCTAATTATTATAAGTATTTTTGAAAATAATCCCATAGCGTGGTTAAAAATTGGATATCTCATGCTATAGAAATCCCCTAGAATTGGAAAAATCACAGAATATCCCTAAGGATGAAAGTATCAATGTGTGAAAATTACAAAAAATTTAAACTTATAATTATGTTTTAATAATTAAATTACTCTAGAGAGCATTTAATTAATTAAAAATTAAATATAATTCATAAATTCCAAATTTTATTTTTATAATTTTCTCCTTGTTCTTCTAAATCCAGGGTATTTTTATCATATTTTTGTGATTTTTCTTTGTCAAGATATGAAATTTTAAAGTTCAACTATTTTCTAAATTTATTAAATTCCTAAATTTCTTACTTATCTGATGAGGCGCCAGCGCAACCTTATAGATGTTGAATCTCCACATGGCATTGTGTGATTGGTGGGGATTTACAAGCGGTAGTTTGCATGGCCCGCGGTTTCGTCTTTTTCATATGAACAGATCTGCAATTCAACTAGATTAGAGCCTTCCTTTTTCATTACACAGAAATGGATGGCATATGATCGCCTTTCCCAACCTGTGTATTCCGTGAGCCATTCTTTTTAAAACCCTAATATCACTGTCATTTCTTGATGAATTTGAATGATATTTGTTTCTAAAGCTTCATCAAAGCAAGGAGATCGCATCCATATGGTTTATGTGGTTGTTTTAAAATAATCGTTTTCATAATGTTCCAAGCCAGGGAAAAAATTAGGTTAAAATTGTCATACCTAGTCATGATGAGGTGTAGCTTCTATCAAGGTTGACAGAAACAATCACTGGGTCCTTGTGAAGCTCCTAGTCTAATGAATCTGAAGAGAAATCAGGTGGAGGTACGACTTCACTGAAATTGGCTCACGACTTGATCTTGGAATGGGTTAGGGCTCATGGGAAGATCAAATTTTGATTGGAATCTTCTTCCTACAGCTTAGGGATGGTGTAAAGATAGTTTAATTGGAGTTTAATGAGGATTTATGTCAACGTGAAAACTTGTTATGCTTTTAGGGCATGAAATTGGAGCAAGTCAGTAGGTTTCAAGAGCTGAATCTATGGGAAATCAACTCCTTAGTGTTTGGGGAGAAATTTTGGTATTGAGGATTTTGGGAATTATGGATTGTGGGTAGGTCTCTCCTCTCTATATAAACTCTCGGGTTAACCCTTATATAGCCATGAATGGCCATGGCTGAGCTTGGGTTTACTTGGGGAAGAAGGTAACAATTTCATGATGGCATGAGGATTAGTTTCCTGGTTTGAGATAACCAGGGGTGTTGTCTACAATTCTTCCATTATGAGCCTTCATTAAGGCAAATTTTGGATTTTGGTTTGGACTCTACTCCATTGTGGAGATGGTGAGGTGGTGAGGCGGTCCATGGATGAATTAGCTTGATCTTATCCTCCTCAGCCTAAGATTTGTCATGAGAATTTGGTGAGGAATGACCCATAAGCTTCCTCCTTCCTCACTTCAATGGCTAAGTCATGATGAGCTCAATTATGGTAAGAAGAATGACTTAAGCAATATCGTTCTTCCATTGTATGGGGATTGAGGTGAGTGATAACATCACAAAATGTTCCTTCAATAATTTCATGATGGAATGACACATCCTTTCCCCCTTCAAAATGTCCTCATAATGACCTTGGACTAAGGTCAAAGATTGTGAGCTCATGTGTCTTTCATTGGTCTTGACAAGTCATGGCATGTCTCATGATTTATGTATGACTCATGGGTCATGGATGAAGAAGGAGCCTTGGGCTTGGGCTTTCATACATGGGCTAGGTTTTCCATGTGTAGCATTTAGGCCAAAGTTTCTTCATGAAGTAATTAATGGTTTAATTAATTATTTAATTAATTGGCCAATTAATCAAATTAAACTCACGAAGTAGACCATTAAATCTTATTTGAACATAAGATTGGTCATGGAAGCTTGGTGCAGTTAATGGGTATCCCATGAGTTTGTCTCCATGATTTTGAACTTAAAACCTAGGTCTAATGGAATAAAATAATTTGATTAAAAGACCAAATTTTTATCAAAATGGTGAAGTTGATCAAATTTCATCAAGGTTGACCATGGTTGACCAATTTAAGTCTAAGATTGACCCTGATAACTAATTTGACCTTGTCATGGTTGAATGAGTCGTGGGGGGCTAGTATATCTTGGTTTGATTAAATGTCAATTTTAGTTTTTGGGTTGACTAAATGGTCCATAGGGTAGTCATTGGGTCCAAAATTGATCATTTTGACCAAGTTTGACAAATTTAGGTCTATGGTTCACCAAATGGTCAATGTGGTGGTCATTGGGTCCAAAATTGACCATTTTCACCAAGTTTGCCCAATTTAGGTCTGTGGTTGACAAAATGGTCAATGTGGTGGTCGTTAGGTCCAAAATTGGCTATTTTGACTAAGTTTAAAAAATTTAGGTATATATTTGACCAAATAGTTAATGTGGTGGTCATCAGGTCAAATTTTGATCAATTTGACCAAGTTCGACCAATTTATGTCTATTGTTGACCAGATGGTCATTGTGGTGGTCATTGGGTCCAAAATTGACCATTTTGACCAAGATGGACCAATTTGGCCATAGGGTAGGCCAAATGGTCCATAGGGTGGTCATTGGATCCAAAATTGATTATTTTGACCAAGTTTGACCAGTTTGATCTTAGGGTTGTCTAAATGGTCCATTGGGTGGTCATTTGGTCCAAAATTGACCATTTTGACCAAGTTTGACTAATTTGGCCATAGGGTTGACCAAATGGTCCATATGGTGACTTTTGGGTCAAGGGTTGACCAAATCGAGGTTTGTCATTGTTAATCTGACCATTTTGGAATATCATCATGGTTTGATCCAAAAAAACGGTGTAGTAAGCTCAATCTAATTTTTAGAGTTTGAGGAAACCCTAGATGACTTAAAATGGGTCAATATTGGTAGACCTCCTCCTCAAATGAATTTAATGATCATGATGATCATTAGGTCTTTAAAGAGGTGTATGGGGATCTTAAACCAGTGTAAATGAATCAAAACTTGTCTTGTCTATGGGTGTTAATTTGCAGTCCTCATAAAAGTGAGGTCAAAATTCATCCCGAAAAATGTCAATCAGTGCTTGACTTTGCTATTCCGTTGAGCCAATATGAGTGGACTCACATGCACGCTTTGCCAAGCCTAATATTCAGCTCATTGGGCCATGCAATGCCTCCTACACCAAGCCATCATCCTAGACACGGCTTGCAGGTCAAAAGCTAAAATTTTTTTGAGGAGGAGACTTGAATGCATGTCATAGGGTAAGGAAGGAGAGCTTACTCCAACTAAGCTGCATTTCAACCTAGATATGCATACTACGTTGATTTAAAAAAAATAAAAAATCAAAGATCAAAATTTCTAGTATTTTTAGACAATGAAACTAGCCTTTTCAGAAAGAAAGAGGCAACCGACACGCCTTGAATAAATTTTCCTCATTTGGTAGGAACCTTGAGGGTGGTACAAATCTCGAATTAAATTTTTTGAAAAATTAAAATCAAACTCAAAATTAGTTATTTTGTTAGGATTAAAATATTTTTTTGTTTATTTTTCTGAAGAATTTTTTCTTTTTATCTTTTGCAGAACAATGACAGGTATCTTTAGAGGTTGAACATCCCCATTGCTGAATAATCAAATCAGATTTTTTGCAACATAGAGATTGTTTATATTTTTTATTTTGTTTATGTAGGTCGATATATTGACACACTTGTGTTAATTTTTCGTAGGCAAATTGTATGCAACTTCCTAGAGATGTATCATCACGATAAGTCTTTTTAAATTCTTGACTCCATAGCATATTTTAAGGTTCGGGTAATTTATAGAAATAAGAATCTAAATATAATGGTTTATCTTTATCTAATATATCATAAAAGAATTTTTGATAATCACAACTATATTCGTTTAGGTAGCAGATATTGCAGATATTTAAAGTTGTTATCTTTTGTTTAGCTATATCTGCTTGAAGCTTTCTCTTTTCATATTCTGTATTCAAGCTGTCTATTAGAAAAAACATTAATAATGTATTTTCAATAATGCATAAGAATCTATTGAAAATACATTATTCATGCATAACCTATCAAGCTGTCAATATAAGCATCTATTGAAAAAATGGGCTCTGATACCATTTTTTGTGTCCTCTTATTAATTCAATTTTTAGATGTTCCTATATTATCTTTTTCCATTATATATGTAAAATTCTTCCTACATCTATAATCTATAAAATTATCTTAATAAGGGTCCATTACGCTTCCTATTATTTTATAATACTTACCTGATATTATTACTACTGTTCTTCTCTTAGGGTTTGATTCGTACATCTTCGGTTCATGTCGTATTCATCCTCGTGGCTTTCTAAAGATGACAAGGGTTCGAACAAACAGACCACTCCCCTCTACGACCACTTCAAAAAACGCAGCACACAGCTTTAATTCGTTTCCTACCATAAAGCGTAGCTAAGAGAACAAAAGCAATGATAATAAGCATTCAATATCATAAGATAACAAAATCATAACATGACTTTTATTAAAATAAACTTACAGACATAGACACAAGGAAGAAGATATTTAGCCGTGGAGGCTTGCACACATCACAATAAAAGAGAAATGAAGAGAGGGAGTTCCGAGATGAGAGAATTACAATAGAGAGAATTCTTATATATATGCACAAAGTAATGTTAATATTGCATAATTTCTGCTACAAAGCTTCACTAATTCAGAATCTTTAGAGTTGGAAAGAGTCCCATAATTGTACCTTCATTCGTGCAAAATTGTCACGGGTTGTACGGTTGCATATCTTTTGAGCTGGAAAAGTTATCATAATTGTACCTGCATCTATGGAATAATTGAACCATTGTTGGTGGGAAGTATTTTTTGCCCTTTATATTATCTTGTATTATAACTGTATTCTACCTGCTTAAATGAATAATTTGTTAGAAGAATAATATACCCAGATGTTGGTTGAGTCAATTTTCTTATTTTTTATCCATATTTGATATAAATCTTCAGTTGTTGATCGAGAATGCACAATTTCAGCTGGCTTATACTTTGGAGTGAAAGGTTCACTGCTAATTCCAATTTGAACAAGTGAGATGACTCCTCCATCTGGATAAGTCTGATATAATTTTAAATATAAATTCCAATGTTTTAAGATTTGATGAAAAGCCTCGGTTGCTTCGATTATAGGTTTGGGTAATTCTCTGAGAAGACTGTCATCTTCCAGATAAATCATTCGGATAAGACCACATTTGTATAATTCTGATACCAATTTTACATCAGTATTACCATAAATATATACCACTTGGGTTCTTCCAGCAGTATGGAAATAAATTTGAAGATTTATTCATTCTTCATATTGTGATAATTGCTGTCATTCATCTGCTATATCAGTAATTTTCTTATAATTTTCTTGAAGTACTTTGGAATAACTGGAAGTAATCTTGGAAGAAGAGGCTTCGATCACTATAATTTCATCTCCAATTTTTAAGGTTTCGTCGGTTTTTCTAATAGATGAATCTTTATTTTTACTAATTAAGAGATATGCAAAATCTCTGATCTTTTTTAATTTTGCGAGAGAAGGAACTTCTTGTTCGATATTTTCTCCGCAAAGATAATTCTTTAGCTTTCTTAATTCGACGAGGACATTACTGGCAAGAGCAATTTCACATTCAATTTTCCATATTTGTACTTCCACAGTCTCTAAATAAGTATTTAGTTCACGACTGAGCTTGTCATCATTCTTGCTTAATACATCTGTATTTTCTATTTCCATGCTTATTTCCTGCATAATTCACGAGACAAAATGTCATCCAGATTATTTTCACTTCCTTCTATTTATTCTATATCAAAATTATAAGCAGAAAACCATCTTTGCCATCAAATGAGTCTCTTATTAGGTAGAGAATCAATAATTTTTCCTTTTATGAAGGAAATAGTTGTTTTATTATCTGTTCGTATTAAAAATGTTTCATTTAAAAATCTTTCAAATTTTTTAATTGCTTTTTTAATCGCTATTAACTCTTTTTTATTGATATGATAATTTTGTTCAGTTTGTGTGTACGTTCCGGATGCATATCTACATAATAATTCTATTTTTTCTCTTTTTGCTTTAAGAGTAGCTCCCCATGATATTTCAGTACTATCAGTTTCTATAATTAGATAATCTCCTTGTATTGGTAAGTGTAACTTTGGTATGTTTTTACAAACTTCTTTAATCTAATTTAAGGCGTTAGTATCATTATCATTCCAATTCCATGCCGTATTTTTCTTTAATTTCTTCTGTAATGGTGCTCTTAGTTCGGCTAGATTTTTTACAAATGCTTCTGCATAATTAACACATCCTAAGAAGCGCTGTAAATCTTTCTGATTGTTGATTTGCTTAAAATAACTTATTTTTGTTAGAATATGTTCTTGTAGTTCAATAGATCCTTGATTAATGATAAGACCTAGGAATTCAATAGTGTTAACTAAAAACACGACTTTCTTTTTACTTAGTACAATTCCATGTTTTTGTGCTTTTTGAGCAAGTATGGATAGATACTTTAAATGTTAGGTGATATTTTCACTGAATATTAGAATATCGTCAACGTAAATAAGACAGAAATGAGATAAATCTTTAAATATATTGTCCATCCTTCTTTGGAATATTTGGGGTGTGTTTTTTAATCCAAATGGCATTACATTCCATTGATAATGTCCTTGTGGAGTACTAAATACAGTATATTCTTTGTTGTTTGGGTGCATTTTTACTTGCCAGAATCGTAATTTACAATCTAGTTTAGAAAACCATTTAGCATTTTTAATAAGATTAATTAATACTTCTTTATTAGGTAAGTAATATCCGTCAAATTTAGTGTTATCGTTTAATTTTTTGTAATTTATAACTAGCCTTGCTTTTCCTCTAACCTGTTCAGCATGGTTTTTAACCAAAAAGGCTGGACTGCTATGTGGGCTCTTACTAGATTCTATTAATTTAAGATTTAATAATTCTTTAATCTGTATCTAGAATTCATTTTTGTCTTCTAAAGTGTATTTCATTGGTTTTACCCTAATGATAAGAGCAGGATTAATAGGTTCTATGGACGTAAATTGTTCATCATTTTTCCAGAATTCTAGTGGGTTTTCTGAAAATGTTTTGAACAAGGAATTGGCAAACGATCTAAGTTGTTCAAGTTCGGAGGAGGATGAATCGATGTTATTCATGCTTAATTTGTTTGTAAATAGATTGGGAAAGGACTTTCTCATACTTTGGTCTATTGGGTAATCACCACGTTAGTTGCGAAATGTTGGTTGATTTAAATAGGAGTTTGGGTTTTGTATTATTGGACAATTAATTGAGTAACCTTGAGGTGTGACTAGGATTATTGAGTTTTCTGTTTGTGTGAATGATGAAAATGATTTAAAGAAGTTATTTCCTAGTATTATATCAGGACCGTCATCTATGAGGCACCATAGTTTTTCTATTTTTATTAAGGTTGATTCAAGGTGGAGTAATTGATATTGCCAATATTCATTAATGGTTGTGGTTCCATTGAATGTTTGTAGGAGTAATTTTTGTGAATGGAGTGGTATATGTGTTGGAATTAGGAACTTCTTGCATACAGTGATGTCGCTTCCTGTATCGCATAGAGCGTGTACATGCATAAGTTCGTATGTGGGAATATATAGGTCTATTTTAATGTTACTATGGAACCATATTTCTGGGAAAGATATAATTGTCTATATTAGCATAGTCGTATGTAAATGTTATTGTTTGCTGTTGTAGGAAATCCGTTCCTACTAAAATTCGGTTAGAACTTATGTCGTCTGTTAAAAATGTATGTTGAAAATCAATTCTAGAGTTATTTATATCCCAAAATCCAAAAAGAATGTTTGTTTCGTAACTACAAACATATTGTTGTTGTAAGTAATCTTGGTAAATGTATGGTTTGCCTTTTAATATTTTTAAGTTTTGTGGAATTAAATTTTAGTCTATATGTGATTTGTGGGATCCTGTATCTAAAAGTATTTTGCATTTATTATCTGGAGTGATGTAATGTCCTAGAACTAATAATTGGTTGTTGTTATATTCTTTTATGTCGAGGCTTGGTCACGTGAACTTGTCGGTTTCTAATGATCTAAAGATTTTCTAGGTGTTATTGACAATGAGCTGTTATGTACTAAATTTGTGAGTTTTGGAAACCTTTGGCTTGTGCTTAATCCTTCATCAAAGTTTAAGAGTATGTTTGTTGATAGTGGTGTAATGTCTAAATCATTGATTTCTTCTGGTTGAATAGTTTGTCCTATGTGAGAAAAAATGGGGTCTAGATGAAGGGGTATTGTGTGTGTTTTGAATGTCTGCAGTATTGTGTTGGTTGCTGTAAGCATAAGCAGCTTGATAGGTTATACTATAGACAGCGCTGCCTTCTCTCATTTTTACTCTATCTAATTTATGTCTTAAGGTTAGAGAGCGGTCAATGTGTCTATCATTTATATTAATAGCATAGTTTGGATGTAAATTTAATATTAAAGTTTGGTAACATAGATTTCCTTGTATAACTCCTAATAAGGCATCTTTTTTAGAATGTATTATTCGATCATCATATATCCAGATTGTAATTGGGCTGTGTATTCCTTTTCTAAAATATGCTTTAATTAATATTTGGATACCTCCAAAAAATATATGTTTGTATTTTTCAGGGTTTTTTATTCTTTGTAAATCCTGTATTTTTATTTGTTGATTATAGAGTGGTATTTTAGTTTTTTCCTTCTATGTGGATTATATCTATAGGGTGTTCGCCTTGCCTGATGCTATAATGTATTAATCGCTTCCATAAGAATACATGCATATCAAAACAGTCTTTAGTTCCTAAAGATAATTTTCTCTTTCGTATTTTATTATATGATTTTTCAGATAAAGTAATATGTCTTTCATATTCGATTGAATCATCATTTGATATATCAATTTGAGAATGCTCTTCCATTTAATCAGAATATAAATATTTGTCTATTTCATTTTTTGAATTAATCATTTCTATTAAAGTGTTTTCTGTTTCCGATAATTGATATAATTCTTCATCAGTTTCTATATCTGAGAAATTAAAGATAGGTTCTAATTCGTGTTCTTTGATAATTGAGACAGATGTGACATGGCTTAATTTATTTTTTTGTGGACATTTATTAGCATAATGCCCTTCTTTTTTGCAGATCCAACATTATTTTTAGTTTTATTATTCGAATAATTAGTTCATTTTCTAAAGTTTCTTTTGTTACGATTAAAATATTTTTTTGTTTATTTTTCTGAAGAATTTTTTCTTTTTATCTTTTGCAGAACAATGACAGCTATATTTAGAGGTTGAACATCCCCATTGCTGAATAATCAAATCAAATTTTTTGCAACATAGATATTGTTTATATTTTTTATTTTGTTTATGTAGGTCGATGAATTGGCACGCTTGTGTTAATTTTTCGTAGGCAATTTGTATGCGACTTCATAAAGATGTATCGTCAGGATAAGTCTTTTTAAATTCTTGACTCCATAGCTTATTATAAGGTTTGGGTAATTTATAGAAATATGAATCTAAATATAATGGTTTATCTTTATCAAATATATCAAAAAAGAATTTTTTATAATCAAAACTATATTCGTTTAGGTAGCAGATGTTGCAGATATTTAAAGTTGTTATCTTTTGTTTAACTATATCTGCTTGAAGCTTTCTCTTTTCATATTCTGTATTATGAGCTAAATATCCTAAAAATTCACTTTTTAGAAAACTACCATAAATGTCTGGCCATCGTCCTGGAGTATTAATTGTTTCTTGAGCTTGAAATATTTCTCTAATAGTACCTTTTTGATCAGCTTCATGTCCAATGAACCATTTTCTAGCTATACCTGTTAATGTATTTTCAATAAATGCATAAGCATCTTCTCCTTCTATATTATAATTATAAATTGCTAGACTATTTTCTATTATCCATCTATCTATTATTTCAGTTACATCTTTTGTACAATCTAAATTTAAATAGATTCCATGACCGCTAATAGGTTCTGGTATATTATTTTTCTTTTCTGGTCTATTGGTAGGTATCCGTTTAACGCTTGGAGGTAGATATCGTACAGAAGAGCTGGGGTTCTGGTTATTGCTTGCTTGATTTGTTTCTAAAGAAGGTATACCGGAAGTTATACTTAGATGTTGATTGGTAGATGTGCTTGGTGCATCTATAGAAGGATAATTGACTTGTCCTGCTATAAACTGATGTTTAGTTAAAACATCTATTAAATCTCTTATTTAGTTTTCGGAAAGGGAAGGTTCATCAATATAGATAATTTCATTGATTCTAATAGCTCCTTGTAAATTTCCTTGTGGGTTAATTTTATTTATATTATTCCAGTTAAGAATTTCATTATTGTTTTCTTGCCTTTTTACATTACAACAAGTAGCTAAGATTGCTGCTGTAGCTATATTATTATTTAAAATCTGTTGATTTTGAAATATTTTTGATCCTAATTCAAAAATATTAGAAGTACTTTCCGTATTAATCAAACTCTTAAATCAGTTTTGAGTTAAATTTTTAAACATTTTAATTTTTTCTAATTGTTCTTGATTTAATTCCATATATTAAGAATCTCAGTATTTTGTATATTTTCTGAGTAAATTCTAGCTCAATTTGTTGTTTTAAAATCACATAACTTATTACTATCCATTCGTTACTATTTCCTAAAGGAGATTTTATATGAAAAGCATGCTCTTTCTGGAATACCTCTAATTGTTTATTTCTTATATTTATTTGAAGAACTTCACAAACTCTATTAAATTCAGTTTCTAAGAAGAATTTATTCAACATCTAATCTCCTTTCAAGAAGTTCGCTAAGTTCATTTATTATTAATGTTTTTTCTAATTCCTTTTCATCAATCCAGTCTTTAACTTCATCCATTAAAATTTTTCTTCTTAAATCTTTTTCATCTTTCACTTGTTTTTTATATGAACTAGTAAACGCTTCGTATGACCAAGTATATGTACAAAGGCATTTTTTATGTTTTGGACATATATATGCATTTTCTTCAGGCCAACATGGCTCTGATACCATTTTCTGTGTCCTCTTATTAATTCTATTTTTAGATGTTCCTATATTATCTTTTTCAATTATATATGTATAAATCTTCCTGCATCTATAATCTATAAAATTATCTTAATAAGGGTCCATTACGCTTCCTATTATTTTATAATACTGACCTGATATTATTACTATTGTTCTTCTGTTAGGGTTTGATCCTTATGTCTTCTGTTCATGTCGTATTCATCCTCGTGGCTTTCTAAAGATGACAAGGGTTCGAACAAACAGACCACTCCCCTCTATGACCACTTCAAAAAACGCAGAACACAGCTTTAATTCGTTTCCTACCATAAAGCGTAGCTAAGAGAATAAAATCAATGATAATAAGCATTCAGTATCATAAGATAACGGAATCATAACATGACATATATTAAAATAAACTTACAGACATAAGCACAAGGAAGAAGATATTTAGCCGCGGAGGCTTGCACACATTACAATAGAAGAGAAATGAAGAGAGGGAGTTCTGAGATGAGAGAATTACAATAGAGAGAATTCCTATATATAGGCACAGAGTAATGTTAATATTGCATAATTTCTGCTACAAAGCTTCACTAATTCAGAATCTTTAGAGCTGGAAAGACTCCCATAATTGTACCTTCATTCGTGCTAAATTGTCACGGGTTGTACGGTTGTATATCTTTTGAGCTGGAAAAGTTATCATAATTGTACCTGCATCTGTGGAATAATTGAACCTTTGTCGGTGGGAAGTATTTCTTGCCCTTTGTATTATCTTGTATTATAACTGTTTTCTACCTGCTTGTACTTTCATACATATTTCTTTAATAGTTTCCTTTTTCTGACTATAAGGGCATTTATATGACTTGTCTTTTTGCATTTTTTCACAGAATAATTTTTTGGCATCTTTGTTAACTGCAGCATTATTTCTCTTAAGTGTATTAATCCCATTCAGATAAAGAATTTCATGTACCTTCTTCGTTGGCTACTTACTATAGCTGTAAATGAATAATTTGTCAGAAGAATGATATACCCAGATGTTGGTTGTGTCAATTTTCTTGGTTTCTATCCATATTTGATATAAATCATCAGTTGTTGATCGAGAATGCACAATTTCAGCTGGCTTATACTTAGGAGTGAAAGGTTCACTGCTAATTCTAATTTGAACAAGTGAGATGACTCCTCCATCTGGATAAGTCTGATATAATTTTAAATATAAAATCCAATGTTTTAAGATTTGATGAAAAGCCTCGGTTGCTTCGATTATAGGTTTGGGTAATTCTCTGAGAAGAATGTCATCTTTCAGATAAATCATTCAGATAAGACCACATTTGCATAATTCTGAAACCAATTTTACATCAGTATTACCATAAATATATACCACTTGGGTTCTTCCAGCAGTATGGAAATAAATTTACGGATTTATTCGTTCTTCATATAGTGATAATTGTTGCCATTCATCTGTTATATCAGTAATTTTATTATAATTTTCTTGAAGTACTTTGGAATAACTAGGAGTAATCTTGGAAGAAGAGGCTTCAGTCACTATAATTTCATCTCGAAATTTTAAGGTTTCGTCAGTTTTGCTAATACATGAATCTTTATTTTTGCTAATTAAGAGATCTGCAAAATCTCTGATCTTTTTTAATTCTGCGAGAGAAGGAACTTCTTAGATATTTTCTCCGCAAAGATAATTCTTTAGCTTTCTTAATTCGACGAGGACAATACTGGTAAGAGCAATTTCACATTCAATTTTCCATATTTGTAATTCCATAGTCTCTAAATAAGTATTTAGTTCAAGACTGAGCTTGTCATCATTCTCGCTTAATACATCTGTATTTTATATTTCCATGCTTATTTGCTGCATAATTCCTGGGACAAAATTGTCGGCATATTTTTAGGTTGAGTGTTGTATTTTTGAAAAGGAGGTCGCCTACAGAAATTGTCGGCGAAATTTAAATTTTAAATTTAATTTAAATATATATATAATTTAGAAAGTAGTATTTGATTTTGAAAATAATTTTAAATTTGAAAATTTTAAGATATGAAATCAAACCGATCTCACATCCCAAATAGTTTATATAAACGAGTACCACATCACAAACCGTGTATCTATCCCGAAGTATAGACATACTGCTTGATGATAGGGCTCGATTAAATAAACTAAAAGATTTGTGACATCCGTTTGGTCTGCGAACCAATTTTATAAGCCGACAAGTTCCCCTGCTTAATACAAAAAAATTAAGCAGGGTTTATATTATCTGGGTTCTTAAAGTTCCCTATAAGGGCAAGCCCCTATAGTTAATTACATCTTAAATGACGAGAATCATTTAAGAAAACTCTCGATAATGATCAGTGGTTTTTCTCTCAAGAATTTCAAAGTTTAAGGTTTTCAAACGATTGAATTTTGGAAATTTCAATAGGGAATAGATCAAATTTGGAACAGTTTATTTTAGGAGTCCAAAGGAAGAGAAGTAGGAGAAGCTGAGGATCCAAGAGGAATCTTGGCAACTTCCCGACTATCCTATTGTTTGGCTTCAATTTGGAAATTTACTTAATGTTTTCATCCTGCCAATTTTAATTAACTAGGACTTATATTAATATGACATAATAATACAAATAGCCTCGAAGATGTGATGGTTTATGTCGTACCGAACGACTACCTCGGAATCTTAAGACCGGTTAGGGCTTAATTTACATAACATGATTATGCAAATGCCTAACGAAAAGTTGTGGATTTATGTTGCACTAAGCAAACTACCTCGAAATCCTATGGCTTTGGTTGTTAATTCTAGGAATGTTTAGCTGATGTAGAGTTGTTTTGCTGACGAAGATGGCTGTGCTGCCCACCGTGCTCCAAGCTCCTTATTGTTGTAGAGTTTTAGTTTTAAAAGAATAAAAATCAAGAGATGAGAAAAGTGTTATGGTTTAGAGAAGTTTTAAAATCCAAGTGTTTTTTATGTTTTAATTAAAACAAATCTTAAAGTTGATTATAACAACACTGGTTAAGATCTCACGGTTCCATCCTTCCGGCATCATTATTTTTATCGGATTCACTTAGTCCAGATGAATTTGCTAAACTCAACTAAATGAGTTCCACACTTTCATTTAGACCGTGGGAAATCCCGTTAGCAACACGTAGGTTACATCATCCGAGGTATTCTCGATCATCCAACAAGACATTTTAATTTAGTTGTAATTGTAGTTTTGTATTTTGTTTGTGATTAAATTTTGAGTTGTTTTATATTTTGAAATGTTGTGGCGGTGAATTTTATCTTGTAATGACTTTTAACTTAGTTTTGGTTTCAGTTTTAGGGACTATCCTAAAGGTGTGGGTTTTCATGCAACGATTGTTTATCATGCAAGAAAAGTAAAGTGCATTTGCAATAAAGTAGATTGCAAGAAAGTAAATTGCAATAAAATAAAAGCATACCTGGAGGGTCTTCCCGTCATCCCAGGCTGCACTTAAACACAATTTAGAATATTTAAGCATTTAAAGCAAGTTCCTAGGTAAAGCTAAAGGGAAGGGTTATGGTTTTCTACCAAGTTCCTAATCCTATAGCTAGTCATCTCCTATGACGTCTAGGTTCTTGTGTTTTGGTTTGAGGACGACTTTCTTCATCAAAGAACAATTAAGTTCAGTTGTTCTTATAAACATCATATCGTACTGAGGAAGTTCTTAAGACGAATCATAAACATCTTTTCAATACTTTTAGGATTGTTTTAAGTCCAAGAGAATTTAATTATATAATGAATCAATTATCTAGAAGTTCAAATTTTGTTATCTTGCCTAGTGAACTAGGACATTTGAATATCCTATGAGTGAAATAACACCTCACTTAACACTCCGTTTAAGAGTTATGACATCATGAGCTTTTGAGGGCAAATTAACGTTCAAATGATTTGTGATTTAACTTAATTTCAATTAATGGGTTTAAGTTTGGAATAGTGTTCAAGTTGTTTAAGATTTATTTTTTTTAATTCTTTATGTCTTAAGTAATCTTATATTTAATTTAATTTAATTTAATTTAATTTAATTTGGTTTAGTTTTAATTCTAATTTAATTTAATTTTAATTTTATTTTAACTTGATTTTATTATTATTTTTTTTATTTAATTTAATTTAACTTAATATGTTTTTATTTAATTTAATTTAATTTAATTTATGGTGATTTAATTTAATTTAAATAAATTTAATTTAATTTAAATTTAAATTTAATTTAATTTAATATAGCTTAAATTTTAATTTAATTTAAATTTTAATTTAATTTAATTTTTTATTTTAATTTAATTTAAATTTTAATTTAATTTTATTTTTTAATTTTAATTTAATATTTTATTATTTTTTTTTATTCTTTAAAAAAATGATTTAATTTTAATTGTTAAAGTTTAATTTAATTGAAATTTTAAAAGGATTTACTTTAATTAAATTTAATGATTAAGTCTTTTAGCATTTTAAATTTTGAATCTGGATTATCATTTTAATTAGGAATTGAATGTTATTGAGGTGATTAATTTAGGGATTCTTAAATTAAAGAATAAATTTCTTCATTATAATATCCCTATTTTAATAATTCTAATTTTTTTATTATTCTTCCAAATTTAATTAATTATTTAATTAAGGTTTATTTTGATTACTTTCAAATTATTTGGTAGGTTTCTACCCTTTAAATACCTAAGTTTCAAACATCCAAAATCAACTTAATATCAAATATTTTACCCACCCTTTTAATTAAACCTAAAAATTTTTAATTATAAGTTAAAATTTTAATTATTATTTTGCCCTTTAAACTTACTAATTTCATAACTCACTAAATTGAGCTTAAATGAATTTGAAATTTTTATGTAACTTCACTCATATGTCAATCAAGACATTAGAGGAGAAAATATGATTTTTCTGTATTTAATTTATTTATATAATTATTTTTTTGTGGAAAATAAGGATTTCCAAGGAAAATTCAACAACATGACCAAGGGAAAGCTTCTATCTTTAAGAAAATTATGGGACATTTCTAATGACCAGAGGACCACGTGGACCAATTTTGGTGAATTTTTGAATTATATTATTTTTATTATAATTATTTTAAGTTTTGGAGTATTAATTAATTTAAAAATAAAATAAAGATTGAAAAAATGAATTTTATATTTTTTAAAAATTTCTCTAATATCAAGGAAACTAGAGAACCAAATTTTATAATTTTCTGATTTTTCTTTGATTTATTAGAATTATTTTAGTGGAAATGCTAGAAAATACATTTTTTTAATTTTAAAATTACCCTAGGGCTTTAAAATTTAATATCTCATCATAGAGACCTAAGAAAAATATGGGGTTTGCTCCTAAGTGATTAAAATTAAAAATATGACATTTTGGTGAATTTTATTATTTTTGTGATTTTTATTATTTTTTAATTATTAAAAATATTAAAATAAGGCAAAAAATCAACTTTTTTAGAAAATTGCAATTTTAATTTTCTTAAATTCCCCTAATATCAGAGAGGCTCCAAAACCAATTTGGTAAATTTTTGAAAAGTATTTTGAAAGTTATGAATTTTTAAAGTTTAAGTTGGCTAAATGGCTTAATCAACCCATTTGGTAGGGCTAACCAACTCCAATTGACTTCAAATTTTTATGGTGGGTTCCTCTGATCCTAAAGGTCAGTGGAGAATTAATTTCAAGTCAATTTGATGTATGACTAGCTCTAATTATTTAAGGACCTATTTTGGGTGTTTAAGCCAATTAGGGTTATTCCAAGTGGATTAATTCAAAACCTATTTTTCCTAGAGTCCTCTGGTCATAAGAAACATCCTCAAATTTTCTAGAATTTATTTCACAACATGCTAATTATTGGAATTAAAATATTCAGAATAGTGAACTAGAATTGAAAAATCAATAACTCTTCATAGGGGTGGCCTCTGACTTTGGAAAATTCAGGGAATGTTCCCAAATTCAGAGGCTTCAAAAGCCCTATGGTCTCTTGCCATGGTGAATTGTATACATGCATGGAGAATTTAAATAGTGCAGAAAATAAATAAATTATTAAAAATCAAATACTCAATGAAATTAGATGATTTCTTTTCCACATTATTCTCCTCTGTTCACTGAGCAAGAGGGTATTTTTATTTTATTTTTCTGATTTTCCTACACAAAGTTACGCATTTTTGAAGTTCTGGGTATTTAATAAATAGGAAAATCCCTATTTTTCTATTTAAGTGACGCGGCGCTAGCTCAACCTCGGCAGCTCCGAACGCACACGCTTAGTCTCCTGATTCGGCGCCGCCTTCCGACTCAGCGCCACGCGGCTCGCGGTTCACGTATCATCTCCTGGTCCGACGCCATCTGAGCCGTCCGTCCGCGCTTGTATTGAATGAACGGCATCAGTTCATCGTCCCCATGCCTCCTAGCCCGAGAACCGTCCACACTAAAACCCTAAGAACTCACTCATTTCTCAACGGATTTTCGTGTTCTTGTGCTCTATGGATTCGTCTTGAAGAGATGAACACATCCATACGGTTTATGTAGCATGAAATTGATTCAATAAAAATGGGGAATGTTCAGAAGCTCGGGAAGAAGAGTGAGACCACACCTTTGCTCAGAGAAGTGTGGCTTCGATATGAGGGTTGTGTCACCTTCGATTGAGTCCAAGTAAGCTCCAGATGAAGTCTCCTGGCCTAGTGAATTGTCCAAGTATGATTTTGACCAAGCCCGATTTCAACCTTTGGAGTCTGGAACAGATGGGTGGCCTGGAGAAGGGGCTTTCACTGGGGAACTTCTCCTCTTGGTCTTGTGCAGGTGTAGGTGAGTTTAATTTGACTTTGGTGGAGGATTTGGAGATGTCCTGGTTTTGGGTGGAATTTTGGCTGAAAAATTGGGCTCTATTGGTGGGGATTAGGGAAAATTGTCACTAGGGATCAACTACTCTAAGTATGGAGAGTGGTCTGGAGCAATTTTGGCAGAGTTTCCTTAAGGTTGATTCAGCACCTCTCCCATGGCCGAGAGGGGTGGGGTTTAAATAGGCATGGCTGGAGGCTCTCCCAGGGGGAGTTAGGGCTTTGGATCAGCTGCTCTGGTGAGGAGAAGAACAGCCATGGTGGCCATTGGGCATGGGGCAACTCAGCAAGGTGGAATTCCAAAGTTTGGCTCCTCCCCATGTCTCGGCCATGGTGTTTTCCGGCGGCCTGGTGGCTGGCCGGCCAGGCACTGGTCACCATCTTGTTCAGGTGGGTCAGGGCTTCAAGTTGGTGAAGGCAATTGGGCTTGGACATGTGTAAAGTGTTTGAATCAAAGTAGAAAGGGATAAGGGTATATTTTGGCTCAAATTAGTCAAATGCATGGATTGGGCTAGGTGCACCTTCCCATGGCTAGTTTGGGCTGAAGATAAAGTGGTTTAGGTCGGCTTAATTAGTGGGAAAGGGTCACCATCCAAGTACAATTAAGTTTAAGCATGGTTTAGTGGAGTCATGGAAGTGGCTAATCCCCCTTAACGGAATATGGAAAGGGCCTCCTCCTCTTGCCATCTTGGGTATGGTGAGGTGGAAAGTAGATTCCATGGCTCTCATGGCTCACATGTGGCTCATGCATGGCTTCATGGCTCATCTTTGGCTTGGGAAAAGTTAAGTCAATTTCATGAAAAAGGATTTTGTGAATTTTGGCATTTTGATGGGAATTGGCATATGCCTTGATTTGGATTTATTTTATCATGGATTTAGAACTTAGGAGATGGTTTTATCAAATGGATGATGATAGAGGATTGTCATGTGGGCTTTTGGCCTTTTAAAATTAATTTTGATGGGCTTTTAGGAAGGTTAGGGGATGGGCCTTTAGGTTTAAGAATAAATTCATGGATGGGAATTTTGTAGAAGTTTGAGCCAAATAATTGTTGGGTTTGGTTTAGGAATATGTCATGAGTGATTTGAAACAAGTTTGGAGTGATTTGGGTTTGAATTGGGTTGAATTTGGGTTGATTTGATAAATGGGCCTATGTAAGTCAAATTGGGCTAACTTGGGCCAATGTTGGGCTAGGGTTGAAATTGATGTTAAATTGATGTTGGGAAATGTTTATGGGAGTGTTTGAAAGAGGTTCCAGCTTTGGTTGGATTTTGATTTTGGGATTTGGGCTCATTTGGGTTAGGGTGGATTTATGTCAAAATTGGGCCTTTTGGTTTTAGGTTGAATTTGAGTGGGGTTTGGATCCAAATTTTGGGCAAATCATGTTAGTGTTTTGTTTTTGGGGATGTTAGGGAAGGTTTAGAAAATATTTCGGGTTAATTGGAGTTAAATTGGTTTGGTTTTGGTTAGGTTTGGGTCATGGGTCCAAATTGGGCTTTAATGCCAAAAGTGAAATTGGATTCAAATGTCAATCAAATTGGGCTCAGATTTGGTCTAGATTGGTGTTGGGAATGTTGAATTGAAGTTTAGAATTAAAATGGACCAGAATTTGGGTCAATTGGGTAGGTTTGGTTTAACATTGGGTTCATTTTAGGTTAAAATAGGTAAAATTGAAGATTTTGACAAAAGTGTGGTAAATTGACAAAATTGGTCCATGATGTAGTTGAACAAAATGTAATTAGGAATTTTTGGGATTTTTTGGAATTTTCTGGGAATTTTCTGAATTTTTTGGATTTTTGGGTCAATAGGGGCATTTTGGGTATTTGGAGGGTATTGGGAGGTTTTTCTGGAATTTTTGGTATTTTTGGCTATGGAGGGACAATTTGAGTGATGTGGGAATGTTTGGGATTGGTCTTGAGGAATTTTGGCTGATTTGGAGATTTTTGGAAAATTTGGGTAATTTCAAGGGTTTTGGGTCGGCTAAGCAGGTCCGAGGTCCCGGGGGCCAAAAATTAAAAATTTGGAAAATTAAAGATTGGGTGAATGTAAGTGGAATGAAATCATTTTGGTTGAGCCATGAAGTCATATCAAGCCCACATGAGCCATGAAGGGACTCATTTGAGGCATTCACTATGTTGTTCCTAACCCTCTTAGTCAAGGGCTTAGGGGTTAAGGACCATCCATGTGAATCACCTTCATGAGTCAGGAAGTCAAGTTGGGTATAGGTGTGGTTTTAGGAGGTGTGTGAAAGTGTAGTGTACAAGTGTAAAGTGTGTGTAAGTCAGCCCTCACCAGACCAGGCCACCCGTAGGCGGTCCCAAGGCCAAAGAGTCCTATAGGAACCCATCCTTTAAACTTCCACATTTGATTTCAACCCTCTAAGTGATTAGGGGTCTACAGTCAAGTTTGTAGAGTTTGCAGGGAGCTAAGAAGTGGTTTGAAATTCTAGGTGGTGGGTCCCAATTCTAATCCTCTAAGATAGTCAAAGGAAAAGCCTAAGGCTAGATCCTAAGTACTAAAAAGAAGAAGAGAAGACCTCATCAAAATTGAGGTCAACAAATGGACCCCCAATAGGTGTGGTGTGCTATCCAAGCACACCGCGCGTATTGGTGTTGACCAAAGAGATCAACAAAACCAACACAGATGTCCAAGTGACAAACTTAGGACAAAATTAAAGAATTTTCGCTGGGGAGTGTCAAGTATATCTCTGAGACTGGAGATTCCTGAACTCTCACTGGGGAAAGGAAAAGGAGGTGAATCCCAAATCACATGATCTGGGGGAATTTTGATTTAGATTTTATTTTGTTTCAGTTTAAGTTTTGATGTGTGAGCTCAGATTTTAGTTTGAGTTTAAATTTAGATTGAAGTTTTGTTAAGATTAATTTGAAGCGATTTGAACTTGAAATGAAAATTGGAATTTTATGGTTTTAGATGTAACATTTTCAACCTCAAAAGAAAATTGAATTGATTGGAATGAATCATTACAATGAGGAGAGATCTCAGAGCAATGTGGTATTAGATGTAAAATCCTTAACCTCAAGAGTTTGATTTTGATGTATTTCAATGCGATAGGGAAAGAATCCTAAAGTAATGCAGTCTCGGATGTAAAATCTTCAACCCCAAAAGTCTGATTTTGATGTATTTCATTGCGATATGGAAAGAATCCTAAACAATGAAGTCTCGGATGTGAAATCCTCAACACCAAGAATTTGATTTTTGATGTATTTCATTGCAATAGGGAAAGACTCCTAAAGCAATGCAGTCTCGGATGTAAAATCCTCAACCCCAAGAATTTGATTTTTGATGTATTTCATTGCGATAGGGAAAGAATCCTAAAGCAATGCGATCTCGGATGTAAAATCCTCGACCCCAAGAATTTGATTTTGATGTATTTCATTGCGATAGGGAAAGAATCCTAGCAATGCGAGTCTCGGATGTAAAATCCTCAACCCCAAGAACTTGATTTTGATGTATTTCATTGCGATAGGGAAAGAATCCTAAAGCAATGCAGTCTCAGATATAAAATCATCAACCCCAAGAATTTGACTTTGATGTATTTCATTGCGATAGGGAAAGAATCCTAAAGCAATGCAGTCTCGGATGTAAAATCCTCAACCCCAAAAATTTGATTTTGATGTATTTCATTGTCAGTCTCGGATGTAAAATTCTCAACCCCAAGAATTTGATTTTGATGTATTTCATTGCGATAGAGAAAGAATCCTAAAGCAATGCAGTCTCGGATGTAAAATCCTCAACCCCAAGAATTTGATTTTGATGTATTTCATTGCGATAGAGAAAGAATCCTAAAGCAATGCAGTCTCGGATGTAAAATCCTCAACCCCAAAAGTCTGATTTTGATGTATTTCATTGCGATAGGGAAAGAATCCTAAAGCAATGCAGTCTCGAATGTGAAATACTCAAGCCCAAGAATTTGATTTTTGATGTTTTTCATTGCAATAGGGAAAGAATCCTAAAGCAATGCAGTCTCGGATGTAAAATCCTCAACCCCAAGAATTTGATTTTGATGTATTTCATTGCGATAGGGAAAGAATCCCAAAGCAATGCAGTCTCGGATGTAAAATCCTCAACCCCAAGAATTTGATTTTGATGTATTTCATTGCGATAGAGAAAGAATCCTAAAGCAATGCAGTCTCGGATGTAAAATGCTCAACCCCAAAAGTTTGATTTTGATGTAATTTGAGATCCGGAAGATTGAATTTGAAATTTGATTTAAGATTTGATTTGAAATCTGGAAGATTGAATTTGAATTTGATTGAGATTTGATTTGAGATTTGGAAAGTTGAATTTGAATTTGATTGAGATTTGATTTAAAATTTGTGTTCATTTTGTTTGTCCTTTAACGATTCAAATTTATTTTATCGTTCATTTAATGTTCATGTGAATTTGGTGTTCATCATTTTTTTATATAGATTTTTAAGGAAAGTTTTCTTTTATTCTTTTTGTTTCTTTTCTGTTCTTCGTTCGAAGTTCATTTAACTTTAATGGCGTTTCCCAGTCAACTTGCACAAAAGAGGTGAAGGCCAAAATTGTGACATGGTCACTTTCATTCCAATCATGTTGAAGATACATCATACAACTCGATCTGGAACACATTTCATACAATCCATGTAGACTCAAAACGGACTATGTATGATCTTTGTCGATCCATCAAAAAAAAGGCATCTGTCAAAAATCCATGTCTGAATAGTGAGGTACATGGTCAATAACATCACCTTCCAAGCCATCCTTGGCAAGGATGCCGTATGGATGTACGTTGGAGGTGTGATATTTTCCATGTAACTCACGGCTCGTAAGGCCCGAGGCTCTCGAGCTGCGGGTCCTGGCTGGAAGTGGTAAGGTGCTTTCCTGTCATCCATCCTTCTGAAAGTAACTGAGATCCACTTCATTGGTACTCCTGGTATGCAATGTTTAGCGACATCTGCTCCGT
Source organism: Papilionanthe hookeriana x Papilionanthe teres (assembly GCA_022702705.1). Lineage (NCBI taxonomy): Eukaryota > Viridiplantae > Streptophyta > Magnoliopsida > Asparagales > Orchidaceae > Papilionanthe > Papilionanthe hookeriana x Papilionanthe teres. Next base: position 63,241,450 of record CM040438.1, on the reverse strand, counting down.
TGCCCTTTAGTATCATGACGGAACCTACCGGTAATGGTATCTTTACTGGCCCTCGGAACTCACCTCGGGCCTGCTTATCCGGAGGTCGGATCCGAACATGATATTACACTCGTTCGGAAAAGAAACTGTGCGAAAGGTCCGACAAAGTCATGGTGATTTATGTGCGGGGGTATGCGATCACCACTGCTTGTAAATGTTAATGATGCAAGCTGTTGGGTATGCAATCTGCTGGCAATACCCTCCACGTTATCATTCCCTTTACCATCCTTTTGATGACTAATGACATTGGATCTACCTTGCCATGACGGAGTATTCCCGGTGGGTTTCCCTTCCTGTCTTCTGCGAAGTTGTAGCAGAATCCACATTGTATTGTAATTCTCCCTTTCCCTGGCGGGGTTCCGAGTAGGTGTTTTCTCTTAGGCGGCCTGCTCAACCCATTCTTTTCAAATCCCGGATGCAGTCCACGATTTGTTGTTGTTCGTATTCTGAGAACACGTTTGTATGTAGCTCGAGGCCTTCTAGTATATTGATCCTCTTGCCTCTAATTCTCTCGAAGTATTCAAAAGTTTGCTTCTCGACATTCTGCATTCTTTCTAGCTCGTATTCTGGAATAATCTACAAATGGCGAGGCCTGGTGATGTACTGTGGGATATATGGCTTAATCCCTTTGGGTTCTCCTGCATACCTCGGCTCCTCAGAGATAGTCTCCGTCTGGACATCCTCCGGGGTTGCTTCTGCAACAAGGTTATGCATTACTGGTGGCTTTATCTGGTGGCGTGGTAGCCTTCCTTCTTCTGAACTCCTTGAGATTTCCCTGGTCTCTTCTGTTATCCTCGGAGCTGGCCTCCTTTCTTCGAGTTCTGGTGAGCGGTATCCTTGAAGTATATGCACTCGGTAGTAGCGATCGCCTCATCGCGCCGGTTCGCTGCTAGTTTAGTTAACATCTTGCGGATACTTGCGAATTTTTATTTCTTCGCCGAGTTGCTGTGAGAGTAGCTCTTTGTACTTCCCGAATCTCCGTAGGCGCGGCGGCCGACAAGCCCGCCCTCTGCCGTAGCGACCACGGACTTGATTCTCTTGTCCTCCTCGGTGTTTGTTTTCCTTTTCTTGTTCTTTGGGCTGGTGGCTTGGGCCACCCACTTTCATTACTGTCTGACTGGGCAGTTCCTCTCGGTCAACTGGGACCCGATCACTTTCCTCGTATTGCGAGCCTGCTGGGTGCGAAGTCTGAGTCAATCTCTATTATCGCTCCATCTTTCACCCTCTTTTCGTCAAGTGCAAGGCTTACGCCATTTCTAAAGTTCAGGACCAACTGCCCGTTCGACATTTCCCTGCGAAAAGATAAGGAAAAGGATCAGGGGCTGTACTAAGAACAAGAACATTAAGAAAAAGTTTATTAGAGAAAAAATTTTCTTTCTTTTTTTTATTATTCCTTTAGTATTTTTAAATTCAACAGGAATGAAGTGGGAGAAGATCGGAAAAAGATTTTGATTTGGAAGAGAGAACAAGGAAAACTTTATTATCACGATTTTATTTATTTTAGCACATTTTTATTATTTTTGGGTTCGGACCCAGTCATAAGTAATTACTTCGCCTGTGTTTCTAGGAATGAAGAATTCATTCCTTCGAAACATCAGGTAGCGTAATACTTCTTCAAGTATCGTCCGTTGATCGGAAGCATATGTCGTTCTCCTTGGCAATTCACTAGCTGGCAGGAGCCTCCTGAGTAGACTGCCTCAACCACAAACGGTCCTTCCCAAGTGGGTTTAAATTTTCCTCCTATCTTGCAGTGTGCAAGAATAGGTCTCTTGAGAACGAGAACTAAGTCACCAACTTTAAAGATTCTTGGGCGGACCAGTTTGTCATGGGCTTGAACCGTCTTAGCTTGGTATAGTTCTAAATTTTGTTGCGCTGCAAGTCTTTTCCCTTCCAGGCTTTCTAATTCCTCTAGTCGTAATTTGGCATTCTCTTCTGTCGTGATTTTGTTTGCAACCGCAATTACGAGTGAAGAAAGCCTGGACCTCTAAGGGTAACACTTGCCTCGGACCCATACACCGGAGCGTAAGGTGTAGCTTGAGTAGGAGTTCTGAAGGTTGTCTGGTAAGCCCATAAGGCTTCTAATAACTTCTCGTGCCAATTTCTCTTATTATCGTCCAAGGTTTTCTTTAAAATTTGAACGAGAGTTTTACTAAAAGCCTCAGCCAGGCGTTTTGCTCTTGGTTAGTAAATTGTTGAATACCGCCAGTCGATTCCGTGTCTCCTGACAAAATTGTTGATTTGTGTGCTTCTGAATGCTGATCCATTATCTGAGATGATCCTGCGCGGCACTCCGAAACGGTAGACAACTTGGTTCTTAAAAAACTGTAGCACATGGTGTGCTTTCACTTCTCTAAGTGGAACTACCTCTGCCCACTTGGAAAAGTAATCTGTAGCCGCAAGAATGAAACGATGTCCTTTTGAAGATGGTGGTTCTATTGGACCCACTATATTTGTGCCCCAACATTCAAATGGCCACGACATAATTGTCGGATGTAGCACATTTGGAGGATGGTGTAGAACCACTCCGTGCTCTTGGCATTGGTGACAGCTCTTGGCAATTTTCATGCAGTCGGTCATCATCGAGGACCAGTAGTACCCTAGTGTTTTAATTTTCATTTTCATCTTCGGACCCGACTGGTGAGCGCCACAGAATGCACCTCTTTGACAATTTCACGGGCCTCGGACCCGCTTAGGCATCTTAGCCACATCTGATCGAAAGACCTTCTATATAACGTGTTGTTTATTAATGCATAGGACAGAGTTCTTTTCTTGATCTGATGGGCTAATGACCTATCGTCTGGTAGTTTTCCTGTTTGCAGGTAGTCTATCAATGGCTTTCGCCAATCTTCCGTGTTTTCTCGTCATCATCGCAATCGATTCTTTTTCTTTTTCGATTTGTGTATTGTGTCTATGTAGAGCCGTGATAGGACTTGACGTCCGTGAACCGACACTTCCATCGATTCATCTTGCAACGGGCAAATTCTTTTGTGAGGCGGGCTAACGCATCTGCTAAAGCGTTTTCTTTTCTGGGAATTTTGTAGATTGTCACATTCGGAATCTGTTCCACCAACTGTATGGCATACTGGAAATATTGCTCAAGTGTTGGCTTTAAAATTCTGTATTGTCCGGCGATCTGTTGAATGATTAACTGCGAATCCCCGTAGATGTTGATGTTTGTTATCCCCATTTGAATAGTTAATTCCAGTCCTGTTATGAGGGCTTCGTATTCTGCTTCGTTGTTTGTACATGGCTCTGTTAAGTGGTAGGAGTATCTTAACATCCCCCGCTCCGGTGTTATAAAGATTAGTCCGATTCCTGCCTTACCGGGCACTATAATTTGCGATTCTTCGTCTTTGAGTGCTGAAGATGCTTCGTTGAAATATAATTCCCAACGTCGCTCGTCGGGGTCTTCTAAGCTCATTATTTGTTCATCTGGCAAGTCGTCATTGAGAGGAGATTCTGCCGGCAAAGGGTGTGTTGCGAGGAAGTCTGCTAGGACTTGTCCCTTTACGGCACAAAGAGGCACGAAAGTTATATCGAATTGCAATAATATCATTGACCACCTGGCAAGTCTGTTAGAAAGCATTGGACGGGTCATCAAGTATTGCAATGGATTAAATTTCGAGATCAGGTTGACCTTATGAGAAAGCATATAGTGCATGAGCTTTTGAGCGGCGAAGATCAGGGCCAAACAGTGCTTTTCAATTGCGGGATACTTTATTTCCGTCGGATGTAAACGACGGCTTAGGTAGTAAAGAGCATTTTCTTTACCCTCATCATTGACACAGGCTAATGGGGCTCCGAGAGAGTCATCTAAAGTCACGGTATAAAGTATCAACGGTCTACCCGAGGCTCGGGGTCGCTAAGACAGGAGGTGTCATTAAATATTGTTTAATGTCCTCAAAGGCTTTCTGGCATTTCTCTTCCCAAATAAATTTGGCGTCCTTTTTAACTAACGCCGAGAAAGGCTGACACCTACCTGACAAGTTTGAGATAAAGCGTCGAAGATATGCCAACTTCCCTTGAAAAGATCGTAGTTGTTTTAAGGTTTTGGGAGGTGGCATCTCTAAGATGGCTTTTATCTTTTCCGGATCGATTTCAATTCCACGATGTTAGACAACAAATCCTAAAAATTTCCCGGAGGTGATGCCGAAGGCGCATTTTAAGGGATTCATCTTAAGATTAAATTGTCTTAATCGTTCGAAAACAATTCTCAAATCATACAGGTGGTTTTCCATTACTTTGCTTTTGATGACCACATCGTCCACGTAGCATTCGACTTGATTGTGGATGAGATCATCAAAAATTCTTGTCATTGCTCTCTGGTAGGTTGCTCCTGTGTTCTTCTGTCCAAAAGGCATCACCGAGTAGCAATATACTCCGATCGGCGTTCTGAATGCTGTAAGTTTTTCATCTTCTGGAGCCATTTTTATCCGGTTGTATCCTGAAGATCCATCCATGAATGAGAATATTTCATGTGTTGAAGCAATGTCGATCATTAATTCTGGGATCGGTAGAGGGAATTCATCTTTTGGACATGCCTTATTTAAATCTCTGAAATCCACACAAATTCTGATCTGACCATTCTTCTTCCTGACTGGCACCACATTGGCTAACCAAGTCGGGTATTGTTCTTCACGGACAAATTTAGCGTCAATTAGCTATTTAACTTCAACTATGACTTGTTGTTTGATTTCTAGACGCATTCTTCTGAGACCTTGTCTGACTGGAACAGAAGTAGGATCCACTCCTAGCTTATGGACTGCGACCTCTGGAGCTAATCCTGGCATCTCATCGTAGTTCCAAGCAAAACAGTCTTTAAATTTCATTAATAACTTGATTATTTCTTCGGAGTCTTCTTTATTGAGTAAGGAACTAACAAAGGTAGGTCTAGGCTCTTCGCTAGTACCTAAGTTAACTTCTGTTAACTCATCTATTGTAGATTTAATCTCTTCTTTGAATTCTGGTAGAGCGTTTCCAACTTGTAAATCTTCAAATTCTTCTGTAGTTTCCATGCAGTTTTCATTAGACTCGCAAGTGACAACCAAGCAAAATTCAGTATCGTCGAGTGATCTCTACGTGCCGAATCCGAGACCATGTTTTGAATTGGGTGGGCGACCGGAGTTATTCCATAATTTTTCAAAATGTTGTGATTGACCTTTTGTCCATTGTCGAGGTAAGAAACCACGCCGAATTAAATTTTGAACACGGGGAGAGTACCACTCAAAAGGTAATTCCATTAATTCTGATGAAATAGCATCTTCAAATTGTACATTATTTTCAGTTTTGGAGGAAGGAGCACCACTGTAGAATTTGATGGGCTTTGCACCGCCGCTAAGTACCTCTTTGACCACCATACCCTCGATCTTATTAGAATGGATCGGGGTTAGGGTCATAGTATGTACATAGTGGTTAATCTTCTTGTACATCGATTTATATTCTTCGTTCTTTTCATCTTCGAGAGGGATCCTGAATTGCGGCTTCTTCGGACTTATTGTCGCCGCTTCTTGTTCGATCTCTTTTTCTTCTTCGAACTCGTCTTCCCAATCAACATTGATGGCTGGTTTCCTCTGTCCAACTGTCCTAACGTCTCTGCCGCGACCTCGTCCCCGGCCTCGACCTCGGATGCGAGTTGTGGAGAAACAACACCATCTCGCCGTAAGGGAGTGGTGAGTGACTGTTGGACTAGAACTTCAGGTTCTTCGCCATCCCGAACTTCCTTTGCTTCATTCGTTATGGTATCTCTGGAGAAGATTGTTTTCTTTGGGGGTGCGTAATAAGCTGCATCTTCATGGATTCCAATTTCATGTACAGAGAACAGTTGTAAGTCACCTTTGATGCAATGTTCCCCTCCATCGTAATATTTGATGCACTGATGTAGGGATGATGGTACCATCCGGTTCTCATGTATCCATGGTCGGCCCAGTAGAGCGTTGAATGATGTTTCTGAATCAATTATGTGAAATTTTGCGGTTTTCTTTGCCAAGTCACCGGTCTTCATTAGCAGTGTTATTGATCCGAGGGCTCTTTCTCCTTTCTGGTTGAATCCTCTTAATAACATTTTGTCCGCTTCGAGCTCGCGAGCATCAATTTCCAAATATGCTAGCGTTCGAAGATTCATTATATTGATTGATGCTCCTGGATCCACCAATACTCTGGAGAGTGTAAACTTCCCGATTGTAACTGAAATGTACAATGGTCGGTTGTGGTCTGCCGTCCCAAGTAGTAGGTCATTATCCGTGAAGGTAACACCTCGATGTTCCTTTAACGAGCAAACCTCATCTAAGCAATCTCCGGTCATTTGAGCTAAGCAAATTTCTGGATCAAGTAAGGCCCTGATCAGAGCTTCTCTCATCTCCTTTGATAAGATGAGAGCGTCGTAGATGCTTAGTTTGGCCGGTAGTTTCCTAAGATGGGCTAGCACGTTGTAATCCACATTATTTCCATGTGTCTCGATTTCTTCCCGAATGGGTATTTCTTCTGCCGGGGTTGGTTCTTCCCGAACAACCATCTGCTTTCCTTTATCCTTTGGACCCATTCTCGGAGGTAGAACTCTTCCACTTCTTAAGTTGACTTCTGTAATTTCTTCTGAATCTAATATCGAGTTTGTTGGTGTCTCCTCCTGAATCGGAATGACAGGTTCTTCTGGATTAGCTTCAGAGTCTGAAGGCTCTAACTCTATTGTGACTGGAGCTCCTCGAAACTCGCAAATAGATTCATTGCTTGTTGAACACTCGTAGCCTCCCTGGTGGATGTCATCCTTGTCATTTTGATCGTCGAGATTGTGTATGATTTGAGAATTGTTACTTGTATCGGAATCGATGTCCGGATTAGGTTGGTCATCGCTAGTTACGTAATCGTTAGAAACAGTCAAAACGTAGCCAACGCCATAACCCTTATCATTATAAGATCCCGCCGGAGCGAGCAAATAATCATACAGAGTCAGAGGTTTGAGGGATTTCTCCCCCGAATAGGAAACAACTATCCTAGGATAAGCAGCCCCTAGTCTAGCCTTAAGAGCCTCGGTCTTCTCTTCTTCATCAATTTTCTTCTTTTCTTCAATCGTCTCTTGTTGAGGTGGTCCGTCTATCGCAAGTGATAATGCCGACTTGACAGGTTTCGAACTCTGAATTGAGACAGAAGCATTTTGGATGTGATCCAAAATCTTCTTCGAAGACTTTGTCCAAGCGGTAGTCCATCCATCATCAGTCGCATAGGGATCTATCGGAACAATGAGATCCATCGAGATAACATTGACGGAACCTCCTCTCTGGGGTTCCTTCATGTACTCCTTCGGGATCGTTATATTCCCTTTTCGAAGATTTTCATTGAGCCAACTTTTGAACGTAATACAATCTTCTATCTTGTGTCCAAGCATCCGGTGGTAAGGGCAAAAGTTGGGATCACCTTTCTTGTCGACTTCTTCTGGTCTCTTAGGTTCTGGCAGTTGGAAATTTTGAGTCTTCATCAGACTGGGGAAAAATTTCGGCACTGCCTCATTCTTGAACGGATATTCCCTGCTCAGAAGCTCCTTTAGCGTACGTTGTGGACGAGGCAATTGTTCATACTGTTGGGATGACTGATAGCTGGGTCGGGGTTGCTGGTAATTCTGTTGAGTTTGTTGCGACCTTTCGGCGGTATTTGTATTGTCGCTTGCCTTTATCGATAGTTGCGACGATCCCGGACTTCTTTTCAAAAGTTTTCACGGGCTTCTGTTTGTCTGTTTTGTCGGTGAAACTTAATTGCTTCGCCTCCTCTTGCAAGCTTCCGGCCTTGCTTAACAACTTCTCAAAAGTCTTAATAGTAAATCCCTTGAAGAGAAGTGCTATTGGGCCATGAATACTCTTAAGTAAAATGCCGATCGCATGCTCTGTTCTTGTAGGCCGTGGCTCACACTTCATACTTAGGTTCCTCCATCGAAGTATGTAGTCCACCAAAGTTTCGTTCGGCTTCTGCTTCTCTACCACTAAATCACCTATAGTGATGTGGTGCTGAGCTCCGGCAAATCTCTTGATGAAGAGGTTCTCTAATTCTGAAAATGTCTTCACCGAACCGTTCGGTAATTCCGCATACCAATCAAAGGCGATTCCTGACAGGCTGCTGACAAACTATCGGAAGAGTAAGGCATCACTTCCGCCGGCATTGCAACAACTGGCATGAAAATGTGCAACGTGCTGTCGGGAGTTTCCGGTTCCATCAAAGGTCTTGAACAGAGGTGGTACGAAGCCTTTCGGGTATTGGACAGCGTCGAATTCTTCGGGGTAATGCCTACCCGTCCGAATGGATGTCCCACTCTTTGATTGTGCCAAGGCTTCTCGCACCTGCTGTTCCATCATGCTTTTGATATCCTTTTCCGGAATCATGTTTTGTGTTGTGTCCTTTTTTAATTGATCATCCCCGTTGACGGATGTAATCTCCTTTCCTCCGTCTACAATGTGAATAACTTCTGGGGGTGTTTCTCTTTGGGGTTGAACTCGACTCCGGAGAGTGGCTAGGGCTACAGCCATCTCTTCCATCCTTTTTACCATTTGGGCGATCGTATCATCTTTCTCTTGAAGCTGCATCCTCATTACTTCCGACTCCTCTCTTTTTGCGGCTGCAGGAGCACCTTGTGAAGCTGACGAAGCTCGCGTTTCAACCATGTTAATTTCTGCATATTCATCATCCATGAACTCTGACGAGTCAACTTCATCTCTGAATTTCTCTTCTCTTTCTCTTGCTAATCACTGAATATCGGTTCTTAGCTTTTCCATGGCATCTTCTAATGGTCTTTTCTGTACATCTTTACAGTTGTCATGCGATAACTGTTGGGTTTCCTTCTCATGAGTCCCCTTCACTGCGGTAGCACTTTCTTCGGACTCAAGTCTCCTGACGAGACTTTCCTTCTCAGGCTGTTATTTTAATCTTAATTGTCCGGTAGTAGGACGCCACACCATCCTCCTAGCAGCAGAAGGTCTGGGACCGGATGGTCTGTCAGCGAAATACTAGAAGGTGGTATCCTCCCTAATTTGTAGTCCTGAAACAACGACAGGTGGACTAGCTTTCATTCTCTTATTCGGCTTTTCCGCGGCGATAGCGAGCTCTACTCGCGGCCCAAGATCGGACTTAGTTGGCACCCGCCCTATCCTTCTTAAAATTTCGATACGAGGCATTTTTCTTTCTTTGCTAACTTTTCTATCAGGGTTTGTAGTCGAGCAAACGGCGTAATTCTAGCCCTTTTCTTGCGACCATCGTTGTAATATGCGGGCTGAGGCAATGCAGCAGCAATCTTGCTAAAATTTTCCTCATCCTCTGCGGCGGAGAGGGGATGGAACCTACTTCCTCCCAAAAGTGGTATATATTCAGGCAGTGGTGTATACTCGGGCAGTTCTGGAATTTCCTCTAGGAAAGCAACTTCAGCAGCTCTGGCTTCTCTAACAATCCTTCTACTTATGTTCCTTCTCTGAGTCCGTGTCAGTGATGGAATTCTCGAGCTGGACCCGATTTCAAAAATAGAAGGTTTCACAGGAAGATCTGTACCCTCCACGGTAACAGGTTCATCACAGTTCGAATTTCCTTCCCTTTAGTCCGGCGTGCCGGGTAGGTGCGAGACAACTAGACCGGTGGGGTAGCAACAACGGTCCTTCACGAACAACAAGTACTCCTCTCAGTTGGAATCTTTTGCAGAGGAGGGAATTCATGAGTTGACTTGAGGTTAAACTCAATCAACGGTTTTTCAGTTTCCGGTACTTTGCTTGTGAGTGAAAAGAGAGTGACATCGGGGATTTTGATGTCGGTGTCCCCGAATCCTTGTCCGATTCGAATGATTCCATTATTAGGCAGTTCGTCCTTGAACACAACCAGGTCCAGTCCGTTGACGAAGGAGAAGATCAGTTTTGGGGCTTCCATTTCTGCAGGGCAGATTCCAAGTGTTAGTCCCCGAATCGTGCTTCTTCTTGTCGTAAAACTTATGACGAAAAAGAAATAGTCCGAACACATTTTCATTTATCTTAGTGTATTGGTGATTTATAAAAGAGGTTGTTTGTTAGAAGGTTCGTTTGTTAGAAACAAAACGATTAAAGGAAAAAAGGTTATAGAAAAGGTAAAGGGCCGGATTTAGAATTAGAAAGGAAGAGAAAGTCTTATGCAAGAATTCTCGACTCGAATGATCGCTTCTAAACTAACACCTATTGGGGGTCCACCCCACCTCAGAAAAGAGGTAAAAGGATCTCAGAACCTCTCTGTTTAGGGGTGTCTAAACAGTGGCTCCTAAATCCAAGAGGAGTTGGCTATACTCGTTTAAGACAGAAATGAACGGGGTATTCCAACGGAAGAATGGTAGTTTGGTCCACAAGGGGCATGGATTCACTACCGATTTATGAAAACAAAAATCATCTGATCAAAATGGAGAGAGGAACTAATCCCCAGCGGAGTCGCCAAAAATTGTCGGCATATTTTTAGGTTGAGTGTTGTATTTTTGAAAAGAAGGTCGCCTACAGAAATTGTCGGCGAAATTTAAATTTTAAATTTAATTTAAATATATATATATTTTAGAAAGTAGTATTTGATTTTGAAAATAATTTTAAATTTGAAAATTTTAAGATATGAAATCAAACCGATCTCACATCCCAAATAGTTTATATAAACGAGCACCGCATCACAAACCGTGTATCTATCCCGAAGTATAGACATATTGTTTAATGATAGGGCTCGATTAAAAAAACTAAAAGATTTGTGACATCCGTTTGGTCTGCGAACCAATTTTATAAGCCGACAAGTTCCCCTGCTTAATACAAAAAAATTAAGCAAGATTTATATTATCTGGGTTCTTAAAGTTTTCTATAAGGGCAAGCCCCTATAGTTAATTACATCTTAAATGACGAGAATCATTTAAGAAAACTCTCGATAATGATCAGTGGTTTTGCTCTTAAGAATTTCAAAGTTTAAGGTTTTCAAAGGATTGAATTTTGGAAATTTCAATAGGGAATAGATCAAATTTGGAACAGTTTATTTTAGGAGTCCAAAGGAAGAGAAGTAGGAGAAGCTGAGGATCCAAGAGGAATCTTGGCAACTTCCCGACTATCCTATTGTTTGGCTTCAATTTAGAAATTTACTTAATGTTTCCATCCTGCCAATTTTAATTAACTAGGACTTATATTAGTATGACATAATCATACAAATAGCCTCGAAGATGTGATGGTTTATGTCGTATCGAACGACTACCTCGGAATCGTAAGACCGGTTAGGACTTAATTTACATAACATGATTATGCAAATGCCTAACGAAAAGTTGTGGATTTATGTTGCACTAAGCAAACTACCTCGAAATCCTATGGCTTTGGTTGTTAATTCTAGGAATGTTTAGCTGATGTAGAGTTGTTTAGCTGACGAAGATGGCCGTGCTGCCCACCGTGCTCCAAGCTCCTTGTTGTTGTAGAGTTTTAGTTTTAAAAGATTAAAAATTAAGAGATGAGAAAAGTGTTATGGTTTAGAGAAGTTTTAAAATCCAAGTGTTTTTTATGTTTTAATTAAAACAAATCTTAAAGTTGATTATAACAACACTGGTTAAGATCTCACGGTTTCATCCTTTCGGCATCATTATTTTTATCGGATTCACTTAGTCCAGATGAATTTTCTAAACTCAACTAAATGAGTTCCACACTTTCATTTAGACCGTGGGAAATCCCGTTAGCAACACGTAGGTTACATCATCCGAGGTATTCCCGATCATCCAACAAGACGTTTTAATTTAGTTGTAATTGTAGTTTTGTATTCTATTTGTAATTAAATTTTGAGTTGTTTTATATTTTGAAATGTTGCGGGGGTGAATTTTATCTTGTAATGACTTTTAACTTAGTTTTGGTTTCAGTTTTAGGGACTATCCTAAAGGTGTGGGTTTTCATGCAACAGTTGTTTATCATGCAAGAAAAGTAAAGTGCATTTGCAATAAAGTAGATTGCAAGAAAGTAAATTTCAATAAAATAAAAGCGTACCTGGAGGGTCTTCCCGTCATCCCAGGCTACACTTAAACACAATTTAGAATATTTAAGCATTTAAAGCAAGTTCCTAGGTAAAGCTAAAGGGAAGGGTTATGGTTTTCTACCAAGTTCCTAATCCTATAGCTAGTCATCTCCTATGACGTCTAGGTTCTTGTGTTTTGGTTTGAGGACGACTTTCTTCATCAAAGAACAATTAAGTTCAGTTGTTCTTATAAACATCCTATCGTATCGAGGAAGTGCTTAAGACGAATCTTAAACATCTTTTCAATACTTTTAGGATTGTTTTAAGTCCAAGAGAATTTAATTATATAATGAATCAATTATCCGAAGTTCAAATTTTGTTATCTTGCCTAAGTGAACTAGGACATTCGAATATCCTATGAGTGAAATAACACTTCACTTAACACTCCGTTTAAGAGTTATGACATCATGAGCTTTTGAGGGCAAATTAACGTTCAAATGATTTGTGATTTAACTTAATTTCAATTAATGGGTTTAAGTTTGGAATAGTGTTCAAGTTGTTTTAGATTTATTTTTTTTTTAATTCTTTATGTCTTAAGTAATCTTATATTTAATTCAATTTAATTTAATTTAATTTTAATTTAATTTAATTTGGTTTAGTTTTAATTCTAATTTAATTTATTTATTTAATTTAATTTTAATTTTATTTTAACTTGATTTTATTATTATTATTTTTTATTTAATTTAATTTAACTTAATATGTTTTAATTTAATTTAATTTAATTTAATTTAATGTGATTTAATTTAAATTAAATTAATTTAATTTAAATTAGCTTAAATTTTAATTTAATTTAAATTTTAATTTAATTTTATTTTTTATTTTAATTTAATTTAAATTTTAATTTAATTTTATTTTTTAATTTTAATTTAATATTTTATAATTTTTTTTATTCTTTAAAAAAAATGATTTAATTTTAATAGTTAAAGTATTAATTTAATTGAAATTTTAAAAGGATTTACTTTAATTTAATTTATTGATTAAGTCTTTTAGCATTTTAAATTTTGAATTTGGATTATCATTTTAATTAGGAATTGAATATTATTGAGGTGATTAATTTAGGGATTCTTAAATTAAAGAATAAATTTCTTCTTAATAATATCCCTATTTTAATAATTCTAATTTTTTCATTATTCTTCCAAAATTAATTAATTTTTTAATTAAGGTTTATTTTGATTACTTTCAAATTATTTGGTAGGTTTCTACCCTTTAAATACCTAAGTTTCAAACATCCAAAATCAACTTAATATCAAATATTTTACCCACCCTTTTAATTAAACCTAAAAATTTTTAATTATAAGTTAAAATTTTAATTACTATTTTGCCCTTTAAACTTACTAATTTCATAACTCACTAAATAGAGCTTAAATGAATTTGAAATTTTTATGTAACTTCACTCATATGTCGATCAAGACATTAGAGGAGAAAATGTGATTTTTCTGTATTTAATTTATTTATATAATTATTTTTTCGTAGAAAATAAGGATTTCCAAGGAAAATTCAACAACATGACCAAGGGAAAGCTTCTGTCCTTAAGAAATTTATGGGACATTCCAAATGATCAGAGGACCACTTGGACCAATTTTGGTGATTTTTTGAATTATATTATTTTTATTATAATTATTTTAAGTTTTGGAGTATTAATTAATTTAAAAATAAAATAAAGATTAAAAAAATGAATTTTATATTTTTTAAAAATTTCTCTGATATCAAGGAAACTAGAGAACCAATTTTTATAATTTTCTAATTTTTCTTTGATTTATTAGAATTATTTTAGTGGAAATGCTAGAAAATACATTTTTTTAATTTTAAAATTACCCTAGGGCTCTAAAATTTAATATCTCATCATAGAGACCTAAGAAAAATATGGGGTTTGTTCCTAAGTGATTAAAATTCAAAATATGATATTTTGGTGAATTTTATTATTTTTGTGATTTTTATTATTTTTTAATTATTAAAAATATTAAAATAATGCAAAAAATCAACTTTTTTAGAAAATTGCAATTTTAAATTTCTTAAATTCCCCTGATATCAGAGAGGCTCCAAAACCAATTTGGTGAATTTTTGAAAAGTACTTTGAAAGTTATGAATTTTTAAAGTTTAAGTTTGCTAAATGACTTAATCAACCCATTTGGTAGGGCTAACCAAGTCCAATTGACTTCAAATTTTTATGGCGGGTTCCTCTGATCCTAAAGGTTAGTAGAGAATTGATTTCAAGTCAATTTGATGTATGACTAGCTCTAATTATTTAAGGACCTATTTTGGGTGTTTAAGCCAATTAGGGTTATTCCAAGTGGATTAATTCAAAACCTATTTTTCCTAGAGTCCTCTGGTCATAAGAAACATCCTCAAATTTTCCTAGAATTTATTTCACAACATGCTAATTATTGGAATTAAAATATTCAGAATAGTGACCTAGAATTGAAAAATCAATAACTCTTCATAGGGGTGGCCCCTGACTTTGAAAATTTAGGGAATATTCTCAATTTCAGATGCTTCAAAAGTGGTCTCATGCCATGGTGAATTGTATACATGCATGGAGAATTGAAATAGTGCAGAAAATAAATAAATTATTAAAAATCAAATACTCAATGAAATTAGATGATTTTTTTCCACATTATTCTCCTCTGTTCACTGAGCAAGAGGGTATTTTTATTTTATTTTTCTGATTTTCCTACACAAAGTTATGCATTTTTGAAGTTCTGGATATTTAATAAATAGGAAAATCTCTATTTTTCTATTTAAGTGACGTGGCGCCAGCTCAACCTCGGCAGCTCCGAACGCACACGCGTCGTCTCCTGATTTGGTGCCGCCTTCCGACTCAGCGCCACGCGGCCCGCGGTTCACGTATCATCTCCTGGTCCGATGCCATCTGAGCCATCTGTCCGCGCGTGTATTGAATGAACGGCATTCGTTCATCGTCCCCAGGCCTCCTAGCCCGAGAACCGTCCACACTAAAACCCTAAGAACTCACTCATTTCTCAACAGATTTTCGTGTTCTTGTGCTCTATGGATTCGTCTTGAAGAAACGAACACATCCATATGGTTTATGTAGCATGAAATTAATTCAATAAAAATGGGGAATGTTCAGAAGCTCGGGAAGAAGACCACACCTTTGCTCAGAGAAGTGTGGCTTCGATCTGAGGGTTGTGTCACCTTCGATTGAGTCCAAGCAAGCTCCAGATGAAGTCTCTCGGCACAGTGAATTGTCCAGGTATGATTTTAACCAAGCCCGATTTCAACCTTTGGAGTCCGGAACAGATGGGTGGCCTGGAGAGGGTGCTTTCACTGGGGAACTTCTCCTCTTGGTCTTGTGCAGGTGTAGGTGAGTTTAATTTGACTTTGGTGGAGGATTTGGAGATGTCCTGGTTTTGGGTGGAATTTTGACTGAGAAATTGGGCTCTGTTGGTGGGGATTAGGGCAAATTGTCACTGGGGATCAACTGCTCTAAGTATGGAGAGTGGTCTGGAGAAATTTTGGCAGAGTTTCCTTAAGGTTGATTCAGCACCTCTCCCATGGACGAGAGGGGTGGGGTTTAAATAGGCATGGCTGGAGGCTCTCCCAGGGGGAGTTAGGGCTTGGGATCAGCTGCTCTGGTGAGGAGAAGAACAGCCATGGTGGCCATTAGGCATGGGGCAACTCAGCAAGGTGGAATTCCAAAGTTTGGCTCCTCCTCATGTCTCCGCCATGGCGTTTTCTGGCGGCCTGGTGGCTGGCCAGCCAGACACTGGTCACTATCTTGTTCAGGTGGGTCAGGGCTTGAAGTTGGTGAAGGCAATTGGGCTTGGACATGTGTAAAGTGTTTGAATCAAAGTAGAATGGGGTAAGGGTATATTTTGGCTCAAATTGGTCAAATTCATGGATTGGGCTAGGTGCACCTTCCCATGGCTAGTTTGGGCTGAAGATAAAGTGGTTTAGGTCAGCTTAATTAGTGGGAAAGGGTCACCATCCAAGTACAATTAAGATTAAGCAAGGTTTAGTGGAGTCATGGAAGTGGCTAATCCCCCTTAAGGGAATATGGAAAGGGCCTCCTCCTCTTTCCATCTTGGGTATGGTGAGGTGGAAAGTAGATTCCAGGGCTCTCATGGCTCCCATGTGGCTCATGCATGGCTTCATGGCTCATCTTTGGCTTGGGAAAGTTAAGTCAATTTCATGAAGAAGGATTTTGTGAATTTTGGCACTTTGATGGGATTTGGCATATGACTTGATTTGGATTTATTTTATCATGGATTTAGAACTTAGGAGATGGTTTTATCAAATGGATGATGATAGAGGATTGTCATGTGGGCTTTGGGCCTTTTGAAATTATTTTTGATGGGCTTTTAGGAAGGTTAGGGGATGGGCCTTTAAGTTTAAGAATAAATTCATGGATGGGAATTTTGTAGAAGTTTGGGCCAAATAATTGTTGGGTTTGGTTTAGGGATATGTCATGAGTGATTTGAAACAAGTTTGGAGTGATTTGGGTTTGAATTGGGTTGAATTTGGGTTGATTTGATAAATGGGCCTATGTAAGTCAAATTGGGCTAACTTGGGCCAATGTTGGGCTAGGGTTGAAATTGATGTTAAATTGATGTTGGGAAATGTTTATGGGAGTGTTTGAAAGAGGTTCCAACTTTGGTTGGATTTTGATTTTGGGATTTGGGCTCATTTGGGTTAGGGTGGATTTATGTCGAAATTGGGCCTTTTGGTTTTAGGTTGAATTTGAGTGGGGTTTGGTTCCAAATTTTAGGCAAATCATGTTAGTGTTTTGTTTTTGGGGATGTTAGGGAAGGTTTAGAAAAGATTTGGGGTTAATTGGAGTTAAATTGGTTTGGTTTTGGTTAGGTTTGGGTCATGGGTCCAAATTGGACTTTAATGCCAAAAGTGAAATTGGATTCAAATGTCAATCAAATTGGGCTCAAATTTGGTCTAGATTGGTGTTGGGAATGTTGAATTGAAGTTTAGAATTGAAATGGACCAGAATTTGGGTCAATTGGGTAGGTTTGGTTTGACATTGGGTTCATTTTAGGTTAAAATAGGTCAAATTGAGGATTTTGACAAAAGTGGGGTAAATTGACAACATTGGTCCATGATGTAGTTGAACAAAATGAAATTAGGAATTTTTAGGATTTTTTGGAATTTTCTGGAAATTTTCTGAATTTTTTGGATTTTTGGGTCAAGAGGGGCATTTTGGGTATTTGGAGGGTATTTGGAGGTTTTTCTGGAATTTTTGCTATTTTTTGCTATGGAGGGTCAATTTGAGTGATGTGGGAATGTTTGGGATTGGTCTTGAGGAATTTTGGGTGATTTGGAGAATTTTGGAAAATTTGGGTAATTTCAAGGGTTTTGGGTAGGCTAGGCAAGTCCGGGGTCCCGGGGGCCAAAAATTAAAAATTTGGAAAATTGAAGATTGGGTGAATGTAAGTGGAATGAAATCATTTTGGTTGAGCCATGAAGCCATATCAAGCCCACATGAGCCATGAAGGGACTCATTTGAGGCATTCACTATGTTGTTCCTAACCCTCTTAGTCAAGGGCTTAGGGTTAAGGACCATCCATGTGAATTACCTTCAGGAGTCAGGAAGTCAAGTTGGGTATAGGTGTGGTTTTAGGAGGTGTGTGAAAGTTTAGTGTACAAGTGTAAAGTGTGTGTAAGTCAGCCCTCACTGCGACCGAGGCCACCTAGGTCCTAAGGCCAAAGAGTCCTATAGAACCCATCCTTTAAACTTCCACATTCGATTTCAGCCCTCTAAGTGATTAGGGGTCTACGGTCAAGTTTGTGGAGTTTGCGGGGAGCTAAGAAGTGGTTTGAAATTCTAGGTGGTGGGTCCCAATTCTAATCCTCTAAGATAGTCAAAGGAAAAGCCTAAGGCTAGATCCTAAGTACTAAAAAGAAGAAGAGAAGACCTCATCAAAAATGAGGTCAACAAAAATGTGAGCTAGATTATTTTTACTTCCTTCTATATATTCTATATCAAAATTATAAGCAGAAAACCATCTTTTCCATCGAATGAGTCTCTTATTAGGTAGAGAATCAACAATTTTTCCTTTTATAAAGGAAATAGCTATTTTATTATTTGTTCGTATTAAAAATGTTTCATTTAAAAATCTTTCAATTTTTTTAATTGCTTTTTTAATGGCTATTAACTCTTTTTCATTGATATGATAATTTTGTTCAGTTTGTGTGTACGTTCCGGATGCATATCTACATAATAATTCTATTTTTTCTCTTTTTGCTTTAAGAATAGCTCCCCATGATATTTCAGTACTATCAGTTTCTATAATTAGATAATCTCCTTGTATTGGTAAGTGTAACTTTGGTAAGTTTTTGCAAACTTCATTAATTTGATTTAAGGCGTTAGTATTATTATCATTCCAATTCCATGCCGTATTTTTCTTTAATTTCTTCTGTAATGGTGCTCTTAGTTCGGCTAGATTTTTTACAAATGCTTCTACATAATTAACACATCCTAAGAAGCTCTGTAAATCTTTCTGATTGTTGATTTGCTTAAAATAACTTATTTCTGTTAGAATATGTTCTTGTAGTTCAATAGATCCTTGATTAAAGATAAGACCTAGGAATTCAATAGTGTTAACTAAAAACATGACTTTCTTTTTACTTAGTACAATTCCATATTTTTGTGCTCTTTGAGCAAGTATGGATAGATACTTTAAATCTTCGGTGATATTTTCACTGAATATTAGAATATCGTCAACGTAAATAAGATAGAAATGAGATAAATCTTTAAATATATTATCCATCCTTCTTTGTAATATTTGGGGTGCATTTTTTTAATCCAAATGACATTACATTCCATTGATAATGTCCTTGTGGAGTACTAAATGCAGTATATTCTTTGCTGTTTGGTTACATCCTTCTTTGGAATATTTAGCGAACTAAGAGCACCATTACAGAAGAAGTTAAAGAAAAATACGGCATGGAATTGGAATGATAATGATACTAACGCCTTAAAACAGATTAAAGAAGTTTGCAAAAACTTACCAAAGTTACACTTACCAATACAAGGAGATTATCTAATTATAGAAACTGATAGTACTGAAATATCATGGGGAGCTATTCTTAAAGCAAAAAGAGGAAAAATAGAATTATTATGTAGGTTTGCATCCGGAACGTACACACAAACTGAACAAAATTATCATATCAATGAAAAAGAGTTATTAGCCATTAAAAAAGAAATTAAAAAATTTGAAATATTTTTAAATGAAACATTTTTAATACGAACAGATAATAAAACATCTATTTCTTTTATAAAAGGAAAAATTGTTGATTCTCTACCTAATAAGAGACTCATTCGATGGGAAAGCTGGTTTTCTGCTTATAATTTTGATATAGGATATATAGAAGGAAGTAAAAATAATGTGGCTGACATTTTGTCTCGTGAATTATGCAGGAAATAAGCATGGAAATATAAAATATAGATTTATTAAGCAAGAATGATGACAAGCTCAGTCTTGAACTGAATACTTATTTAGAGACTGTGGAATTACAAATATGGAAAATTGAATGTGAAATTGCTCTTGCCAGTAATGTCCTCGTCGAATTAAGAAAGCTAAAGAATTATCTTTGCGGAGAAAATATCAAAGAAGAAGATCCTTCTCTTGCAGAATTAAAAAAGATCAGAGATTTTGCAGATCTCTTAATTAGCAAAAATAAAGATTCATCTGTTAGCAAAATTGACAAAACCTTAAAAATTGGAGATGAAATTAAGTGACTGAAGCCTCTTCTTCCAAGATTACTCCCAGTTATTCCAAAGTACTTCAAGAAAATTATAAGAAAATTGCTGACATAGCAGATGAATGGCAGCAATTATCACTATATGAAGAACGAATAAATCCTTAAATTTATTTCCATACTACTGGAAGAACCCAAGTGGTATATATTTATAGTAATACTGATGTAAAAATGGTATCAGAATTATACAAATGCAGTCTTATCCAAATGATTTATCTGGAAGATGACAGTCTTCTCAGAGAATTACCCAAACCTATAATCGAAGCAACCGAGGCTTTTCATCAAATCTTAAAACATTGGAATTTATATTTAAAATTATATCAGACTTATTCAGATGGAGGAGTCATCTCACTTGTTCAAATTGGAATTAGCAGTGAACCTTTCACTCCTAAGTATAAGCCAGCTGAAATTGTGCATTCTCGATCAACAGCTGAAGATTTATATCAAATATGGATAGAAACCAAGAAAATTGACGCAACCAACATCTGGGTATATCATTCTTCTGACAAATTATTCATTTACAGCCATAGTAAGCAGCCAACGAAGAAGGTACATGAAATTCTTTATCTGAAATGGATTAATACACTTAAGAGAAATAATGCTGCAGTTAACAAAGAAGCCAAATAATTATTCCGTGAAAAAATGCAAAAAGGCAAGTCACATAAATGCCCTTATTGTCAGAAAAAGAAAACTATTGAAGAAATACGTATGAAACTGCAAGCAGGTAGAATACAGTTATAATACAAGATAATACAAAGGGCAAGAAATACTTCCCACCGACAACGGTTCAATTATTCCACATATGCAGGTACAATAATGATAACTTTTCCAGCTCAAAAGATATGCAACCGTACAACCAGTGACAATTTAGCACGAATGAAGGTACAATTATGGGACTCTTTCCAGCTCTAAAGATTTAGAATTAGTGAAGCTTTGTAGCAAAAATTATGCAATATTAACATTACTCTGTGCCTATATATAGTAATTCTCTCTATTGTAATTCTCTCATCTCGGAACTCCCTCTCTTCATTTCTCTTCTATTGTAATGTGTGCAAGCCTCCGCAGCTAAATATCTTCTTCCTTGTGTCTATGTCTGTAAGTTTATTTTAATATATGTCATGTTATGATTCTGTTATCTTATGATACTGAATGCTTATTATCATTGCTTTTATTCTCTTAGCTACGCTTTATGGTAGAAAACGAATTAAAGCTGTGTTCTGCATTTTTTGAAGTGGTCGTAGAGGGGAGTGGTCTATTTATTTGAACCCTTGTCATCTTTAGAAAGCGACGAGGATGAATACGACATGAACCGAAGATGTACGGATCAAACCCTAAGAGAAGAACGATAGTAATAATATCATGTCAGTATTATAAACTAATAGGAAGCGTAATGGACCCTTATTAAGATAATTTTATAGATTATAGATGCAGGAAGATTTATACATATATAATGGAAAAAGATAATATAGGAACATCTAAAAATAGAATTAATAAGAGGACACAAAAAATGGTATCAGAGCCATGTTGGCCTGAAGAAAATGCATATATATGTCCAAAACATAAAAAATGCCTTTGTACATATACTTGGTCATACGAAGCGTTTATTAGTTCATATAAACAACAAGTGAAAGATGAAAAAGATTTAAGAAGAAAAATTTTAATGGATGAAGTTAAAGACTGGATTGATGAAAAGGAATTAGAAAAAAAATTAATAATAAATGAACTTAGCGAACTTGTTGAAAAGAGATTAGATGTTGAATAAATTCTTCTTAGAAACTAAATTTAATAGAATTTGTGAAGTTCTTCAAATAATTATAAGAAATAAACAATTAGAGGTATTCCAGAAAGTGCATGCTTTTCATATAAAATCTCCTTTAGGAAATAGTAACGAATGGATAGTAATAAGTTATATGATTTTAAAATAACAAATTGAGCTAGGAATTTACTCAGAAAATATACAAATTACTGAGATTCTTAATATATGGAATTAAATCAAGAATAATTAGAAAAAATTAAAATGTTTAAAAATTTAACTCAAAATCGATTTAAGAGTTTGATTAATACGGAAAGTACTTCTAATATTTTTGAATTAGGGTCAAAAATATTTCAGAATCAACAGATTTTAAATAATAATATAGCTACAGCAGCAATCTTAGCTACTTATTGTAATTTAAAAAGGTAAGAAAACAATACTGAAATTCTTAACTGGATTAATATAAATAAAATTAGCCCACAAGGAAATTTACAAGGAGCTATTAGAATCAATGAAATTATCCATATTGATGAACCTTCCCCTTCTGAAAACGAAATAAGAGATTTAATAGATGTTTTAACTAAACATCAGTTTATGGCAGGACAAGTCAATTATCCTTCTATAGATGCACCAAGAACATCTACCAAACAACCTATAAGTATAACTTCCAGTATACCTTCTTTAGAAACAAATCAAGCAAGCAATAACCAGAACCCTGATCTATAAAAAAATACCTATTTCTTTATGTCTTAATTCTTATTAATTTCTAAGGATATTTGCTTTAATGAGAGGTATTTTTTGTATTTTTGGATGTAGGTAATGTAAAAAGGTCTAAGAAGAAAAAAGGAGCAAAAAGGAGCAAAAATGGAGCAAAATACCAAAAAGTATAAAAAAAATATGGCCTGGCGCCTAGGCGCCAAAAACTAGTGCCTAAGCGCCAGACTGGATACGACAACTGTCAAGTTTTTGACAATGTTTGATCAGTTATTTTGACGGAGTGAGCGGTTATTGGACATTCTAGAAGGTTGACAGTTGTTCCTTGATAATAAGACATGTGATACATTGCATTTGGACGCTCCAAAACGGTTTTAATCGCGAAGAGGTGCGAGCCAAAGTGAAGAGGTGCGAAGAACTGGACGCGGTGTCCGGCGCCTAGGCGCCAGACCGACCTTCTAGAAGATTCATTGAATGTGGACATATTTTGAAGAGGTGCCTCAAGGCAACTCTTGAAGCTTATAAATAGAGGTCCAATTCTTGAGAAAACGTGCCCCTCCCATTATACCCCTTTCTCTTATCTACTTTAAGATCTCTCATCCTTAGAGAGAGAATTAGAGAGAGAAATTAGGGCCACTTTTGTTTAGTTTAGTGAGTTTATTTTCATGTTATTGCATCTGGAGTTCATTACACTGTGGAGTCAGTAGGAATCAGAAGATCTGTAGAAGAAATATTTTAGATAAGTATATTTTTACATTTGATTCAAAGTTTAATTATCATGTTTTGTTATTTATTTTTAATGTGTTCTGAGTAGTTAGTTACTTTCTTACTTCAATTATAAAGAGATAGATAAGATAATATAAAGATTCGATGGAGAATTAAAATTCAAAATATTTTCAAAACATTGTGATGACATTAATACCTGATCTTACTTTAATTTTTAAATTGGCCGTTTGAATTGTTAAAACCTGTTGAAGAGTTTAAAAACCTTGTAGGAGAAGAACTCTTAACTTGTAAATGTCACATGAATCCTTGGGTAGTCGAAGGCCATGTGCGGGTATTCATGGTGAAGTGCAAATAAATAGGAAGATAATATTTAAAGGGCGTAGAATTAATAAGTTTTTAGAGTGGCAGACTAAATTCTTATAATTTGATTTATAGACTAGGAAAGGGACACTAGTAGGGCAGACCATTGCCACCCTTGGACATCTAGAAGTATGAGCCTAGTTTAAATCATTCTATTAACAATACATCCGGACCTATTCTGTAAATTAGTCAATGTTCTTTGCACCTGGATCAAAAGGTAAAGAATAGGAATACTTCTATTTGGCACAATACCATAAATTAAATTATCCAACGAATATTAAATTATCTTAAAAATCTTAGATTAACTGAAGGAAAGAAAGTTGTTTATTTTATAGAGAGTTTATAAAATCATTTTCTTATTATTGTTTTCTTTAAATTGCATCTAGTAAATTATTAGTAATTTATAATCAAAATAAAAATATTTTTACTATTATATTTCGCTTTCGCTTTATAGAAAATTTATTTCTATAAATCTTCCATGTGGGATCGATACTGGGGTCTTTGTTTAAAAATCCTATATTACTTGAAACGATACGTATACTTGCGTAGTACCCCTAGTGTGTAAAAATATTAATTATATAATATTTATTTTATACGCTAGCCGCTATTTATAAATCGAGTCAAAGCTTTTTGGCTATCTTTTGAAAGCAAACATTACTGCGTTAAGCGCGGCGGTCGGACTAAGTTTCTGGCGCCGTTGCCGGGACAAAAATCAAAGGAAGAAAGAAATAAAATAGTTAAATTTTATTGCTTGATTTATGCAAAGATTTGGTTCTGAAGGATTAATACCTTTAGATTCTGAATAGGAAAGAACAATTAGAAAAATTAAAAAGGGAAAACAAATTCAAAAATTTCAAGAAATGGCTACTTTACAAAATCCAATTGAACTTAATGATCAAAATGTTTATAATCCATTAAGGGATTATGCTAACCCTACGATTGATGAACTTCATAGTAGTATTCAAATACCCACTTTAGATGCTAATTCTTTTGAACTTAAACCGTCTATTATTCAAATGGTGTAAAACAATCAATTTGGTGGATCACCAAATGAGGATCCAAATTTACATCTTGTTAGTTTTTTAGAACTTTGTGCTACCTTTAAATATAACAATGTTTTTGATGATGTTATTAGACTTAGACTCTTTCCTTTTTTTAAGAGAAAAAGCAAAGATGTGGTTAAGCTCATTAGCGACTGGTTCTATTAAAACATGGGCTGAAATGGCACAAAAATTCCTTGCTAAATATTTTCCTCCTTCTAAAACTCGCTAAATTAAGAAATGATATTACTTCGTTTAGTCAATTTGATGGGGAGACAATATATGAAACTTAGGAAAGATTTAAAGAACTATTAAGAAAATGTCCTCATCATGCTTTACCTGATTGGTCGATTATTCAAATATTTTATAATGGATTAATTGGATCTTTAAAATCAATTATTGATCTTGCTGCTTGGAGGTTCTTTAATGTCTAAATCATTTGAAGAAGCTTACACTTTAATTGAAGAAATGGCTAATAACAATTTTCAATGGCCTTCCGAAAGAATTAACCCTAAAAAGATGGCTAGTATTCATTATAATGAAGCCTTTTCTATCTTAGCTTCACAAGTTGCAGCAATATCTAAGA
This sequence comes from Papilionanthe hookeriana x Papilionanthe teres, assembly GCA_022702705.1. NCBI lineage: Eukaryota > Viridiplantae > Streptophyta > Magnoliopsida > Asparagales > Orchidaceae > Papilionanthe > Papilionanthe hookeriana x Papilionanthe teres. The sequence goes on along the minus strand of CM040438.1, from coordinate 63,216,504 downwards.
AATTAGATAATTTTGCAATTAATATTTCGCATAATAACTCTGCTAATATTGAAGATCCTCAAACTATTGAAACTTTATAAGCTATTGCAAGTAAAAATAATCCTTATTCAAATTATTATAATACTGGGTGGAAAAATCATCCTAATTTTAACTGGAACAATTCACAACAACAATGGGGTAATAATCAATCTCATCCCACCGGAAATTAGAATAATCAAGTTAATTCAAATTATAAACCTCATGGATTTAATAATCAACAGAAAAAGTTATTAATAGAAGAATTAATTATGCAAATGAATAATCAATTATAAAATAAAAATACTGTTATTCATAATATTGAAAATCAAATGGGGCAAATTGCTACTTTAATTAATAACAGACCTGTAGGAACACTTCCTAGTAATGTTGAAATCAATCCAAAGAAAACTGGAAAAGAACATGAACAAGTTAAAGATGTGCAACTTAGAAGTGGAAAGGAATTAAAAGAAAGATTGCATAATGAAATTGAAAAAGAGATTGAGGTTGAAGAGATTGAAAAACCTAAGGAAACTCTCTCTCCTAGCCAAGATTAGACTGTTATACCTATTAATGTGGAAGTTGAAAAACCACCACCACCTTTTCCTCAAAGACTTAAATAGCAGAAACTTGATCATCAATTTTCTAAGTTTTTTGAAATTTTTAAGAAACTTACTATTAACATACCTTTTGCTGAAGCTTTGGAACAAATGCCAACTTACACAAAATTTATGAAGGATATTTTAAGCAAAAAATGAAAATTTGAAGCTTTTGAAATAGTTGCATTAAGTGAAGAATGCAGTGCAATAATTCAAAAGAAATTACCTGAAAAGCTTAAGGATCCTGGAAGTTTCACTATACCCTGTGCTATTAGAGAAAAATTTTGCAGAAAAGCTTTATGTGATTTAGGAGCAAGTATTAATCTCATGCCATTTTTTATCTATCGAAGATTGGATTTAGGAGATATTACTCCCACCACTGTAACTCTTCAGTTAGCTGATAGATCTATCACTTATCCTAAAGGAGTTATAGAGGATGTCCTTGTTAAAGTGAATAAATTTATCTTCCCTGTAGATTTCATAGTACTTGATATGGAAGAAGATAAAGAGGTACCTATTATTTTAGGAAGACCTTTTCTAGCTACTGGACGAGCTATGATTGATGAGCAAAAAGGAGAATTAACCATGACAGTCAATGATCAAGAAATTAAATTCAATGTTCTTAAATCAATGAAGTACCCTGATAAAAAGAAATGTTATCGAATGGATATAATTGATTATTTAATTGAAAAACATTATCAAGAAAAATGTAAAGTTATTTCTGAAGAAAAAATTGAATTTTTAACTGATAAAGATGAAATAGTAGAAGAAGAAGAGACTCATTTTATTAAAGATAATTGGGAAACTTTAAACATAACTCAAAATGATATACTTTTACCCTCAATTAAAAAATCACCTGAACTGGAATTAAAAATGTTACCTTCCCATTTAAAATATGTTTTTCTTAGAAATTCGTTAACTTTACCTGTTATTATTTCTTCTGAACTGAGTAAAGATAAAGAAGAAAAATTATTAGGTGTGTTAAAGAATTATAAAAAAGCTTTTGGTTGGACTATTGTTGATATAAAAGGAATAAGCCCTTCCATTTGCATGCATAGAATTTTAATGGAAGAAAATTTTAAACCTACTATAGAATCGCAAAGAAGATTAAATCCTATTATGAAAGAGGTTGTTAAAAAAGAAATTATTAAGTGGTTAGATGCTGGTATTATTTATCCTATTATGAAAGAGGTTGTTAAAAAAGAAATTATTAAGTGGTTAGATAAAACTGCATTTAAAATTTTAAATTCTGGATTTTATTGGCCTACCTTATTTAACGATGGGAGACAATATGTGAAAACATGTGATCGATGTCAAAGGATGGGAAATATATCTAGGAAAGATGAAACGCCGTTAAACTATATATTGGAAGTTAAAATTTTTGATATATGGGGATTAGACTTTATGGGACCATTTGTTCCATCATCTAGAAAAATTTATATTTTATTAGTAGTTGATTATGTTTCAAAATGGATTGAAGCTGTTACTTTACCAAACTGTGATTCCAAAAGTGTTTCAAAATTCTTAAAGAAACTGATATTTTCAAGATTTGGAATGCCTAAGGTAATTATCACTGATGGTGGAAGTCATTTCAGGAAAATAAGAATTCAAGCAATACTTCAAAAATTTGGAATCAAACATAGAATTGCAACTGCTTATCACCCTCAAACTAGTGGAATGACTGAAGTATCAAACAGAGAAATTAAAAGAATTTTAGAAAAGACTATTAATCCTAAAAGAACTGATTGGGTTGATAGACTTGATTCTGCATTATGGGCTTATAGAACAGCTTATAAGACGCCAATCGGAATGTCACCTTACAGGTTAATTTATGGTAAACATTGTCACTTACCTGTAGAACTTGAACATAAAGCTTATTGGGAGATAAAGGAGTTTAATTTTAATTTGAATAAAGCAGGAGAAAAACGATTGTTACAACTAAATGAGATTGAAGAAATTAGAAACGAATCATATGAAAATGAGAGGATTTATAAAGAGAAAATGAAGATGTTGCATGATAAGAAAATTTTAGGAAACATTTTTGATCCTGGACAAAAAGTTTTACTGCTTAATTCTCGTTTAAGACTTTTTCCTGGAAAACTGAGATCTAAAAGGGTTAGACCTTATTTTGTGGAGAAAGTATACCATTATGGAACTGTGGATATTAAAGATCCCAAAACTGGAAAAAATTTTAAAGTAAATGGATTAAGATTGAAGCCTTATTTGGGAAATATTAAGAAGATTTATAAAGATGCTTATGAATTGAGTCAACTTGATTAAAGATTTACTTAAGTCGGGCTGACGACGTTAAACCAAGCGCTTTGTGGGAGGCAACCCATAATTATCTTGTGTTTTTGTGTTTTAATGTAAGGTTATGCCTCGATCTTGATTAATTTTATATTACTTTAGAAAAATTTTATGCTCATAAGTCTTGGTTGACTTAGGCTGAAAATTATTTTGAGGTATGTAAGATTTAAAAATAGGATCACTCTATTTTAAATATGAGTAAAAAGGAGATCAAGTTAACCTTCATTATGATAGTTTTCAATGTGAGTTATCGAGTCTAAATTACTCTTACCAGTATAATTTACCTATCTTGGAGAATTAAATTTTAAAAATTTGACGATTAGGCGAAACGGAGTTGAACATAGTTCCGGCGCCTAGGCGCCAGAGTTCGGCGCCTTGTTGACCTCATTTTTGATGAGGTCTTCTCTTCTTCCCTTTAGTACTTAGGATCTAGCCTTATGCTTTTCTTTTGACTATCTTAGAGGACTAGAATTGGGACCCACCACTTAGAAATTCAAACCACTTCTTAACTCCCTGCAAACTCCACAAACTTGACCGTAGACCCCTAATCACCTAGAGGGTTGAAATCAAATGTGGAAGTTTAAAGGATGAGTTCCTATAGGACTCTTTGGCCTTAGGACCGCCACAGGTGGCCTCGGTCTCAGTGAAGGGCTGACTTACACACACACTACACCTATACACTACACTTTCACACACCTCCTAGAAACACACCCATACCTAACTCGACCTCCCGACTCATGTAGGTGATTCACATGGATGGTCCTTAACCCCTAAGCCCTTGGCTAAGAGGGTTAGGAACAACATAGTGGATGCCTCAAATGAGTCCCTTCATGGCTCATGTGGGCTTGATATGGCTTCAAGGCTCAATTAAAATGATTTTATTCCACTTACATTCACCCAATCTTCAATTTCCCAAATTTTCAATTTTTGACCCCCGGGACCCTATACCCGCCTAGCCTACCCAAAGCCCTTGAAACTACCCAAAATTTGCAAAAATTCCAAATCACCCAAAATTCCTCAAAAATAATTCCAAACATTCCCACATCACTCAAATTGATCATCCATACCCAAAAATACCAAGAATTCCAAAAATACCTCCCAATACCCTCCAAATACCCAAAATACCCCTCTTAACCCAAAAATCCAAAAATTCAGAAAATTCCCAAAAAATTCCAGAAAATCCCAAATATTGCCAATTTCATTTTGTTCAACTACACCATGGGCCAAGTTTGTCAATTTACCCCACTTTTATCAAAACCGCCAAGTTGACATATTTTAACCCAAAGTGAACCCAATGTCAAACCAAACTTACCCAATTGACCCAAATTCAGGTCCAATTCAATTCTAAACTTCAATTAAAATTTCCCAACACCAATCTAGACCAAATCCAAGTCCAATTTGATTGAAATTTGGATCCAATTTCACTTTTGGCCTTAAAGCCCAATTTGGACCCATGACCCAAACCTGACCCAAACTCACCCAATTCAACTCCAATTAACCCCAAATCTTTCCTAAATCTTCCTTAACATTCCCACAAACAAAACACTAACATGATTTGCCCAACATTTAGACCCAAACCCCACTCAAATTCAACCCAAAGCTAAAAGGCCCAATTTTGACCTAAACCCAAACCTAACCCAAATGAGCCCAAATCCCAAAATCAAAGCCCAACCAAAGTCAAAACCTCTTTGAAACACTCCCATAAACATTTCCCAACATTTATTTTACATCAATTTCAACCCTAGCCCAACATTGGCCCAAGTTAGCCCAATTTGACTTATATTGGCCCATTCACCAAAGGAGCCCAAATTCAACCCAATTCAAACCTAAATCACTCCCAATTTGCTCCAAGTCACTCATGACACATCTATGAGCTAAACCCAACAATTATTTGGCCCAAGCCTTTACCAAAATTCCATCCTAAAATCCATTCTAAAATCCAAAAGCCCACTTCCCTAAACCATTTTAAAAGCCCATTTCCACCAAATACAAAAGCCCAAAATTGGCCTTAAAGCCCACATGACATTTCCATTTGCCATCCATTTAATCAAAGCCATTCCCTAAGTTCTAATCCCATCACCAAATAATTCCAAATCAACCCTCATGCCAAATCACCCCTAAATACCAAAATTTTTCTTAAATCCATTTCCATGAAATTGACTCAACTTTCCCCAAGCCAAAGACAAGCCATGCAAGCCATGGACAAGCCACATGAAGCCATGAAAGGTTTGACATGTGACCAAGCCATTAATGGCAAAAGGAGGGCCCCCTTTCCTAATCCTTCATTAAGCCTTTTTAACCATAAGCATGTCACACACTAAACCATGCTTAGCCACCTCACCATGGATGGAGACTTCACCACTCCATGGCAGTTGACCCAAGTGACTCTTTTCAGCCCAAAACCGGGCCTTGGGTGGTGCACCTAGCCCAAAAGGATGGGTTGACCCAAATCAAGACAAAGTGGCCTCTCCCCCATACCATTTTAATCCAAGCACTTTACACATGTCCAAGCCCGATTGACTTCACCATTGCCAAGCCCCGACCTCCACGGTCGAGATGGTGACCCCCGCTCGCCGGCCGCTCGCTCGGGTCGCCGGAAAACACCATGGCCGAGAACTCACATGTGAGCCAACTTTGGAATTCTCCCTGCTCGAGCCGCCCCATGCCCAATGGCCACCATGGCTGTTCTTCCCATGCCCGGAGCAGCTCGATCCCAAGCCCTAACTCTCCCCGGGAGGCCCTCCACCCTCTCCTATTTAAACACCACCCCCTCACGGCCATGAGAGGAGAGTTGCAAAAACCTTGCCGAAACTCCGCCAAAATTGTTCCAAACCCTTCTCCATCCTTAGAGCGGCTTGATCCCCACCGACAATTTGCCCTAATCCCCACCAACGAGCCCGATTTCTCGACCAAAATTCCACCCAAAACCGGGACACTTCTCCACGGTGGATCAATCCTCAAATTGATTGGTCCTACACCTACACCGGACCGAGGGAAGAAGTCCACCAACAAAAGCCCCCTCTCCCGGCCACCCGGTTGCTCCGGCCCTCCAAGCTTTGTGATCGGGCGTGGTTGAAATCCTACCTAGGAAATTCACCAGACCGAGAGACTTCATCTGGAGCTTGCTGGGATCCAATCGAAGGTGACACAACCCTTAGATTGAAGCCACACTTCTCTGAGCAAAGGTATGAGCTAATTCTTCATCCCGAGCTTCTGGAGATTCTCCATTTCAAATGTTTTAATTTCAATGCATGATCACCGTATAGATGTGTTCGTCTCTTCAAGACGAATCCATAGAGCATAAGAACACGAAAATCCGTTAAGTATTGAGTGGTTCTTAGGGATTTAGTGTGGACGGCTCTCGGGTGAGGACGCTTGGGGACGATGAACGGATGCCGTCCATTTAATACACATGCGGACGGACGGCTCAGATTAGGTCGGATCAACGGATGATACGCGGAAGGTGGGACCCGGGCTGCTGACTCAAGTGGCGGCGTCGAATGGGAGCGCGCCACGCGGCACTTCGAAGATGTTAAGGTTGACGCGGCGCCGACTCGGATAAATAGAAAATTAGGGATTTTTCGATTTATTTAATTCCCTAAACTTCAAAAATCCATAACTTTGTGTAGAAAAATCAAAAAAATAAAATAAAAATACCCTCTTGCTCAGTGAACAGAGGAGAATAATGTGGAAAAGAAATCATTTAATTTCATCAAGTGTTTTATTTTTAATGATTTATTTACCTTCTGCATTCTTTTAATTCTCCATGAATATGGGAAATTCACCATGGCATGAGACCACAGGGCTTTTGAAGCCTCTGAATTTGGGAACATTCCCTGAATTTTCCAAAGTCAGAGGCCATCCCTATGAAGAGTTATTGATTTTTCAACTCTAGGTTGCTAGTTTGAGTATTTTAAATCCAATAATTAGCATGTTGTGAAATAAATTCTAGGAAAATTTGGTGATGTCTCTTATGACCAGAGGACCCTAGGAAAAATAGGTTTTGAGTTAGTTCATTTAAAATAACCCTAATTGGCTTAAACACCCAAAATAGCTCTTTAATTAATTAGAGCTAACCATACATCAAATTGACTTGAAATCAATTCTCCATTGACCTTTAGGATAAGAGGAACCCACCATAAAAATTTGAAGTCAATTGGACTAGGTTAGCCCTACTAAATGGGTTGGTTAAGTCATTTAGCCATTTTGAACTTTAAAAATTCATAACTTTCAAAATACCTTTCAAAAATTCACCAAATTGGTTTTGGAGCCTCTCTGATATTAGGAAAATTTAAGAAAATTAAAATTTCAATTTTCTAAAAAATTTAATTTTTTGCATTATTTTAAAATTTTAATAATTAAAAAATAATAAAAATCATAAAAATAATAAAATTCACCAAAATGTCACATTTTGAATTTTAATCACTTGGGAATAAATCCCATATTTTTCTTAGGTTTATTTAATGAGATATTAAATTTTAATGCCCTAAGGTAATTTTAAAATGAAAAAATGTATTTTCTAGTATTTCCACTAAAATAATTATAATAAATCAAAGAAAAATCAGAAAATTACAAAAATTGATTCTCTGATTTCCTTGATATCAGAGAGATTTTTGAAATATATAAAATTCATTTTTCAACCCTTATTTTATTTTTAAATTAATTAATACTCCAAAACTTAAAATAATTATAATAAAAATAATATAATTCAAAAAATCACCAAAGTTGGTCCAAGTGGTCCTCTGGTCATTAGAAATGTCCCATAATTTTCTTAAGGACAGAAACTTTCCCTTAGTCATATTATTAAATTTTCCTTGGAAATTCCTATTTTCCACCAAAAATAATTATATAAATAAATTAAATACAGAAAAATCACATTTTCTCCTCTCATGTCTTTATTGACATATGAGTGAAGTCACATAAAAATTTCAAGTTCATTTAAGTTCAATTTAGTGAGTTATGAAATTATTAGGCTTGAAGGGCAAAATGGTAATTAAAAAAATTTAACCCTTAATTAAAACTTTAGGTTTAATAAAAAATTAACAAGTAAAATATTTGATCTTAATCTGATTTTGATGATTGAAACTTAAATAATTAAATGATAGAAACCTATTAAACAATTTGAAAATAATTGAAATAAACCTTAATTAAATAATTGATTAAATTTGGAAGAATAATAAAATTGGAATTATTAAAATAGGGATTTTATTAGGAAGAGATTTATTCTTTAATTTAAAAATCCCTAAATTAATCATTTCAATAATATTTAATTCTTAATTAAAATAATTTAAAATGTTAAAGGACTTAATCATTAAATTAAATTAAAAAGTTAAATTATTAAACTCTTTTTAAATTTTCAATTAAACTAAAATTAAAAATAAAATTAAATTATAGATTAAATTAAATTAAATCAAACAAATTAAGTAAATTAAATTAAATTAAATAAATAAATTAAATTAAATTAAATTAAATTAAATAAATTAAATTAAATAAGTAAATTAAATTAAATTAAATTAAACTAAATTAAATTAAAAAAAATGTTAAATTAAATTAAATTAAATTAAATTAAAACATATTAAATTAAATTAAAATTAAATCAAGTTAAAATTAAATTAAAGGAAATTAAATCAAATTAAACTAAATTAATTTAACATCAAATTAAATTAAATTAAATTAAACTAAATTAAATTAAAAAAATGTTAAATTAAATTAAATTAAATTAAATTAAAACATATTAAATTAAATTAAATTAAATTAAAATTAAATCAAGTTAATATTAAATTAAAAGAAATTAAATCAAATTAAACTAAATTAATTTAACAACAAATCAAATTAAATTGAATTAAACTAAATTAAATTAAAGTTAAATTAAATTGAATTAAATAGCATCACCTAAGACATAAAGAAATTAAATGTAAAGCAACTTGAACACTATTCCAAATTTAAACCCGTTAATTGAAGTTAAATTAAATCACAAACCATTTGAACACCAATTTGCCCTCGAAAGCTTTTGTTGTCATAACTTCTAAACAAAACGTTAAATGAAATACTACTTCACTTATAGGATATTCAAATGTCCTAGTTCACTGAGTAAGACAACAACAAAAATTGAATTCCCGGACGATTAATTCATTTGTATAATTAAATTCATTTGGACTTAAAACAATCCTAGAAATATTGAAAAGATGTTTAAGATTTGTCTTAAGCACTTCCTCGATATGATAGGATGTTCATAAGAACAATTGAACTTAATTATTCTTTGATGAAGAAAATCGTCCTCAAACCAAAACACAAGAACCTAGACGTCATAGGAAATGACTAGCTATAGGATTAGGAATTTGGTAGAAAACAATAACCCTTCCCTTAGCTTTACCTAGGAACTTGCTTCAATATTCTAATTGTGTTTTAAGTGCAGCTTGGGATGACGAGAAGACCCTCCAGGTATGCTTTTATTTTATTGCAATTTACATTATTGCAATTTATTTAATTGCATCGCACTTACCTTTTCTTGCATGATAAACAACTGTTGCATGAAAACCCACACCTTTAGGATAGTCCCTAAAACTGAAACCAAAACTAAATTAAAAGTCATTGCAAGATAGAATTCACCGCCACAACATTTCAAAATATAAAACAACTCAAAATTTAATCACAAACAGAACACAAAACTACAATTACAACTAAATTAAAACGTCCTGTTGGATGATCGGGAATACCTCGGATGATGTAACCTACGTGTTGCTAATGGGATTTCCCACGGTCTAAATGAAAGTTTGGAACTCATTTAGTCGAGTTTAGCAAATTCATCTGGACTAAGTGAATCCCATAAAAATAACGATGCCGGAAGGATGGAACCGTAGGATCTTAACCGGTGTCGTTATAATCAACTTTAAGAATTGTTTTAATTAAAACACAAAAAACACTTGGAAATTAAGATTTTCTCTAAACCAAAACACTTCTCTCATCTCTTGATTTATGACTTCTAAAACTAAACCTCTGCAACGACAAGGAACTCGGAGCATGGTGGGCAGCACGACCATCGTCATCAGCAAAACAAGTCTACTTCAGCAAAACTTTCTTAGAATTAAATAACTAAGCCATAGGACTTCGAGGTAGTTTGCCTAGTGCAACATAAATCCTCGACCTTTTGTTAGGCATTTGCATTGCAAATTAAGCCCTAACCGGTCTTAGGATTCCGAGGTAGTCGTCTGATATGACATAAACCCTCACATCTTCGAGGCTATTTGTGTGAGTTTATCACACAAATATAAGTCCTAATTAATTAAAATTAGCAAGATCAAAAAATTAAATAAACATTAGGACTTTCTTAAATTCAAGCCAAACAATAGGATAGTCGGGAAATTATTGAAGTTCGCTTCGAATCTGTGATTTCTCCTACTTTTCTTCCTTTGAATTCCCAAGACAAAATGTTCCAAACTTGATCCATTCCCTATTGAAATTCCAAAATTCAATCCTTTGAAAACTTAAACTTTGAAATTCACGAGAGCGGAATTATTGAATATTATCGAGAGTTTTCTTAGGTGATTCCCGTCACTTAAGATGTAATTAACTATAGGGGCTTGCCCTTATAAGGAATTTTAAAGAACCCGAGTAATATAAACCCTGTTTAATGCTTTCATATTAAACGAGGGAATTTGTCGGCTTATAAAATTGGTTCGCGAGACCAAACGGATGTCACAAAGCTTCTAGTTTATTTAATCGAGCCCCACCATCAAGCAGTGTGTCTATCCTTAGGGATAGATACACGGTTTGTGGTGCGGTGCTCGTTTATGTGAACTATTTGGGATGTGAGATCGGTTTGATTTCATATCTTAAAATCTTCAAATTTAAAATTATTTTCAAAATCAAATACTACTTTTCAAATTATTTATTTAAATTAAATTAAAAATTTGCCGCACAATTTCTGTTAGGCGACCCTCTTTTCAAAATACAACACAGCCTAAAAAAAATGTGCCGACAATTTCTGGCGACTCCGCTGGGGACAATTCCTCTCTCCATTTTAATCAGACAATTCTGCTTTCAAAAATCGGTAGTGTATCCATGTCCCTTGTGGATCAAACTACCCTTCTTTCCGTTGGAATACTATGTTCATTTCTACCTTGAACGAGTATAGCCAACGCTCTCTCGGATTTAGGAGCCACTGTTTAGACACCCCTAAATAGAGAGGTTTCGAGATCCTTTTACCTCATTTCTGAGGAGGGGTGGACCCCCAATAGGTGATAGTTTAGGAGTAATCCTTCGAGTCGAGAAGTCTTGCATAAGACTTTTTTTTCCTTTCCAACTTTGAATCGGAATCATTACCTTCTCACCTTTGAACATTCCGTTCTAAATAAACGAACCCTTTAATGAATGATTCTTTTAACAAATAACTCCTTCTTATAAATACATGAACAAGAATGTGTTCGGACTCTTTTCGATTCCTTTCTTTTCGTCCTGATGAGAAGAAGCATAACTTGGGATCGACAATCGGAATCTACCTCGAGAAATGGAAGCCCCAAAGCTGATTTTCTCCTTCACCAATGGACTGGACTTCGCTGTTTATAAGGATGAGCTGCCCGACAATGGGATCATCCGGTTTGGACAAGGATTCGAGAACACAAATGTCAAGATCACCGATGTTTCCCTTTTCGCATTGACAAACAAAGTATCTGAAGCTAAGAAGTCGTTGATCGAGTTCAACCTTAGGTCAACTCAAGAGTTTCCGCCCCTGCAAAAGATTCCAACTGAGAGGAGTACTGCTATCCGTAGGAGGACTGTTCTTGCTACCCCCACTGGTCTAGTTGTCTCTGCACCTACCCCGGCTCTCGCCGGATTAAAGGGGAAGGAAATCCGGAACTATGGTGAACTCGCTACCGTGGAGGGTACGGAATTTCCTGTGAGACCTTCCGTTTTTGAAATCGGGTCCAACTCAAGAATTCCATCACTAACACGAACCCAAAGAAGGAACAGAAGTAGGAAGATTGCCAGGAAGGCCAGAGCTGCCGAAGTTGCTTTCCTGGAGGAAATCTTAGAAATCCCTGAGTACACACCACTACCTGAATACATACCATTGCCTGAAGAAACACCCTTTTTGGAAGGAAGTAGATTCCATCCCCTTTTCGCCGCAGCTGACAAAGAAAATGTCCGCAGGATTGTTTCTACATTACCTCGACCAGCGTACTACGATGACAGCAGAAAGAAAAGGGCTAGGATTACACCATTTGCCCGACTACAGACTGTGATCGAGAAACTAGCAAAGAAAGAGAAATGCCCTCTATCGGAGATTCTAAGAAGGATAGGGCGGGTGCCAGTCAAATCCCGTCTTGGGCCACGAGTAGAACCTTTCATCGTTACAGAAAAGCCAAGTAAAAGGATGAAGGCTAGTCCGCCTATCGTTGTTTCAGGATTACAGATTAGGGAGGATACCACCTTCCAGCATTTGGCTGACAGACCATCTGGTCCTAGACCTTCTGCTGCTAGAAGGATGGTATGGCGTCCCACTACTGGACAGTTAAGATTGAAACAACAGCCTGAAAAGGAAAGTCTCGTCAGGAGACTTGAATCTGAAGAAAGTGCCACTGCAGTAAAGGGGACTCGTGAGAAGGGAACCCGGCAGCTATCACATGACAACTGCGAAGATGCGCAGAAAAGACCGCTAGAGGACGCTATGGAAAAGTTGAGGACTGATATTCGACGACTAGCAAAAGAAAGAGAAGAGAAATTCGGAGACGAGATTGATTCATCGGAATTCATGGACGATGAGTATGCAAAAATCAACATGGTCGAAACACGAGCTTCGTCAGCTTCACAAGGTGCTCCTACAGCCGCAGAAAGAGAGGAGCCGGAAGTGATGAGAAGACAGCTTCAAGAGAAAGATGATACGATCGCTCAAATGGCGAAGAGAATGGAAGAGATGGCTGTAGCCCTAGCCACTCTCCAAAGTCAAGTGCAACCCCAAAGAGAGACACCCCCAGAGGTCATTCACATTGTAGACGGAGCAAAGGAGATTACATTCGTCAACGGGGATGATCGGTTAAAGAAAGATACAACACAAAGTATGATTCCAGAAAAAGATATCAAGAGCTTGGTGGAACAGCAGGTGCGAGAGGCCTTAGCACAATCAAAGAGCGGGACATCCATTCGGACGGGTAGACCTTACCCGGAAGAATTCGACGCTATCCAATACCCAAAAGGCTTCGTACCACCTCTGTTCAAGACCTTTGATGGAACCGGGAATCCCCGACAGCATGTTGCACACTTTCGTGCCAGTTGTTGCAATGCCGGCGGGAGCGATGCATTACTTTTCCGACAGTTCGTCAGCAGCATGTCAGGGATCGCCTTTGATTGGTTTGCAGAATTACCGAATGGTTCAGTGAAGACGTTCTCAGAACTAAAAAAACCTCTTCATCAAGCGATTTGCCGGAGCTCAGCACCACATCACTATAGGTGATTTAGTGGTAGAGAAGCAGAAGCCGAACGAAACTTTGGTGGATTACATACTTTGATGGAGGAATCTAAGTATGAAGTGTGAACCACAATTACAAGAACAACATGCAGTCGACATTTTACTTAAGAGAATTCATGGCCCGATAGCACTTCTCCTCGAGGGATTTACTATTAAGACTTTCGAGAAGTTGTTAAGCAAGGCCGGGAGCTTGCAAGAAGAGGCGAAGCAATTAAGTTTCGCCGACAAGACAGACAAGCAAAAGCATGTGAAGACTTTTGAAAAGAAATTTGGGATCATTGCAGCAGTCGACAAAGGCAAGCAACCAATACAAATATCGTCAGAACGGCCACAAGCAACCTCAACAAAATTACCAGCAACCCCGACCCAGCTATCAGTCATCTCCACAGTATGAACAACCGCCTCGTCCGCAACATACATTAAGGGAGTTTCTGAGCAGGGAATATCAATTCAAAAATGAGGCAGTGCCAAAGATGTTCCGTAGTCTGATGAAGACTCCAGATTTCCAGCTTTCAGAGCCTAAAAGACCAGAGGAAGTCAACAAGAAAGGTGATCCCAACTTTTGCCCTTACCACCGGATGCTTGGACACAAAATAGAAGATTGCATTACCTTCAAAAGTTGGCTCAATGACAACATTCGGAAAGGGAATATAACAATCCCGAAGGAGTACATGAAGGAACCCCAGAAAGGAGGTTCCGTCAATGTTGTCTCGACTGATCCCATCGTTCCGATAGATCCCTATACAACTGACGATGGATGGACTATCGCTTGAACAAGGTCAAAAAAAGATTTTAGACAGCATCCAAACCGCTTCGGTGCGAGCTTCAATTCAGAGTTCGAAACCTGTCAAGTCGGCGCTATCACTTGCGATAGAAGAACCACCTTAACAGGAGACGATTGAAGAAAAGAAGAAAATCGACGAAGAAGAGAGGACCGAGGCTTCTAAGGCTAGACTAAGGGCTGCTTATCCTAGGATAGTTGTTTCGGATTCGGGGGAGAAATCCCTCGAACCTCTGACTCTGTATGATTATTAGCTCACTCCGGTGGGATCTTATAATGATAAGGGTGATGGCGTTGGCTACGTTTTGATCGTTTCTAACGATTACGTAACTAGCGACAATCCGGACATCGATTTCGATACCAACGACAATTCTCAAATCATACACAATCTCGACGATCAAAATGACAAAGAAGACATCCATCAAGGAGGCTACGAGAGTTCAACAAGCAATGAATCTATTTGCGAGTTTCGAGGAGCTCCAGTCACAATAGAGTTAGAGCCTTCAGACTCTGAAGCTAATCCGGAAGAACCTGTCATTCCGATTCGAAGGAAACACCGACAGAACTCAATACTAGATTCGAAGAAATTACGAGAGGTTAACTTAAGAAGTGGAAGAGTTCTACCTCCGAGAATGGGTCCAAAGGACAAAGGAAAGCAGGTGGTTATTCAGGAAGAACCAACCCCGGCAGAAGAAATACCCATTCAAGAAGAAGCCGAGACACATGAAAATAAAGTGGACTATAACGTGCTAGCCCATCTTAGGAAACTACCGGCCAAACTGAGCATCTATGACGCTCTCATCTTATCAAAGGAGATGAGAGAAGCTCGATCGAGGCCTTACTTGATCCGGAAATTTGCTTAGCTCAAATGGCTGGAGATTCCTTAGATGAGGTTTGCTCGTTAAAGGAACAACGAGGTGTTACCTTCACGGACAATGACCTACTACTTGGGATAACAGATCACAACCGACCGTTGTACATTTCAGTTACAATTGGGAAGTTTACACTCTCCAGAGTATTGGTGGATCCAGGAGCATCAATCAATATAATGAGTCTTCGAACACTAGCATATTTGGAAATTGATGCTCATGAACTCGAAGCTGACAAAATGTTATTAAGAGGATTCAACCAGAAAGGAGAAAGAGCCCTCGGATCGATAACACTACTAATGAAGACCGGTGACTTAGCAAAGACAACCGCAAAATTTCGCATAATTGATTCAGAAACGTCGTTCAACGCTCTACTGGGCCGACCATGGATACATGAAAACAGGATGATACCATCATCTCTACACTAGTGCATCAAATACTACGATGGAGGGGAACAGTGCATCAAAGGTGACTTACAACCATTCTCCGTACATGAGATTGGAATCCATGAAGATGCGACTTATTATGCACCACCGAAGAAAACAATCTTCTCCGGAGATACCATAACGAATGAAGCAAAGAAAGTTCGGGACAACGAAGAACCCGAAGTTCTAGTCCAACAGATCACTCACCACTCCCTTACGGCGAGATGGTGAAGGTTTCTCCACAACTCGCATCCGAGGTCGAGGCCGGGGACGAGGTCGTGGTAGAGACGTTAGGACAGTTGGACAGATGAAACCAGTCATCAATGTTGATTGGGAAGACAAGTCTGAAGAAGAAAAAGAGATCAAATAAGAAGCAGCGACAATAAGTCGGAAGAAGCCGCAATTCAAAATCTCTCTCGAAGATGAGAAGAACGAAGAATACAAATCAATGTACGAGAAGATTAACCACTATGTACATACTTATGACCCCGACCCTGATCCATTCTAATAAGATCGAGGGTATGGTGGTCAAAGAGGTACATAGTGACGGTGCAAAGCCAATCAAATTCTACCGTGGTGCTCCGTCCTCCAAAATTGAAAATAATGTACAATTTGAAGATGTCACTTCATCAGAATTAATGGAATTACTTTTTGAGTGGTACTCTCCCTGTGTTCAAAATTTAATTCAGCTTGGTTTCTTACCTCGACAATGGACAAAAGGCCAATCACAACATTTTGAAAAATTATGGAATAACTCCGGTCATCCACCCAATTCAAAGCATGGTCTCGGATTCGGCACAGTAGGATCAGTTGACGATACTGAATTTTGCTTGGTTGTCACTTGCGAGTCTAATGAAAAATGCATGGAAACCATAAAAGAATTTGAAGATTTACAAATTGGAGACGCTCCACCAGAATTCGAAGAAGAGATTAAATCTACAATAGATGAGTTAACGGAAGTTAACTTAGGTACTAGCGAAGAGCCTAGACCTACCTTTGTTAGCTCCTTACTCAAAAAAGAAGATTCTGAAGAAATAATCAAGTTATTAATGGAATTTAAAGACTGTTTTGCTTGGAGCTACGATGAGATGCCGGGATTAGCTCCGGAGGTCGCGATCCATAAGCTAGGAGTGGATCCTACTTCGTCCCGATCGACAAGGTCCCGGAAGAATGCGTCTAGAGATCGAACAACAAGTCATAGCTGAAGTTAAAAAGCTAATAGACGCTAAATTTGTCCGTGAAGAACAATACCCGACTTGGTTAGCCAATGTGGTGCCGATCGGAAGAAGAATGGTCGGATCGGAATTTGTGTAGACTTCGAGAGATTTAAACAAGGCATGTCCAAAAGATGAATTCCCTCTACCGATCCCAGAATTAATGATCGACATTGCTTCGACACATGAAATATTTTCATTCATCGATGGATCTTCAGGATACAACCAGATAAAAATGCCTCTAGAAGATGAAAAGCTTACAGCATTCAGAACGCCGATCGGAGTATATTGCTACACAGTGATGCCATTCGAATTGAAGAACACAGGAGCAACCTACCAGAGAGCAATGACAAGAATTTTTGATGATCTCATCCACAATCAAGTCGAATTCTACGTGGACGATGTGGTCATCAAAAGCAAAGTAAAGGAAAACCACCTGTATGATTTGAGAATTGTTTTCGAACGATTAAGACAATTTAACCTTAAGATGAATCCCTTAAAATGCACCTTCGGCGTCACCTCCGGGAAATTCTTAGGATTCATTGTCCGACATCGTGGAATAGAAATCGACCCAGAAAAGATTAAAGCCATCTTAGAAATGCCACCTCCCAAAACCTTAAAACAACTACGATCTTTTCAAGGGAAGTTGGCATATCTTCGACGCTTTATCTCAAACTTGTCGAGTAGGTGTCGGCCTTTCTCGGCACTAGTTAAAAAGGACGCCAAATTTATTTGGGAAGAGAAATGCCGAGAGGGCCTTCGAGGACATTAAACAATATTTAATGACGGCTCCTGTCTTAGCGAGCCCCGAGTCTCGGGTAGACCGGCGATACTTTATACCGCGGCTTTAGACGACTCCTCGGAGCCACCGTTAGCCGGAGTCGATGATGAGGGTAAAGAAAATGCTCTTTACCACTTGAGCCGTCGTTTACTTATGATGGAAATAAGGTATCCCGCAATTGAAAAGCATTGTTTGGCCCTGATCTTCACCGCTCAAAAGCTCAGGCACTACATGCTTTCTCATAAGGTCAACCTGATCTCGAAGTTTAATCCATTGCAATACTTGATGACCCGTCCAACGCTTTCTGGCAGACTTGCCAGGTGGTCAATGATATTATTACAGTTCGATATAACTTTCATGCCTCTTCGTGCCGTAAAGGGACAAGTCCTAGCAGACTTCCTCGCAGCACACACTTTACCGGCAGAATCTCCTCTCAATGATGACTTGCCAGATGAACAAATAATGAACCTAGAAGACCCTGATGATCGACGTTGGGAATTATATTTCGACGGAGCATCTTCAAGACACAAAGATGAAGAATCGCAAGTGATAGTGCCCGGTAAGGCAAGAATCGGATTAATCTTTATAACACCGGAGCGGGGATGTTAAGATACTCCTACCACCTAACGGAGCCGTGTACAAACAACAAAGCGAGAATACGAAGCCCTCATAACGAGACTGGAATTAACTATTCGAATGGGGATAACGGACATCAACATCTACGGGGATTCACGGTTAATCATTCAACGGATCACCGGACGATACGAGAATTTTAAAACCAAGACTCGAGCAATACTTCCGGTAGGCTATACGACTGTTGGAACAAATTCCAAATGTGACAATCTACAAAATTCCCGAGAAAGAAAATGCTTTAGCAGATGCGTTAGCTCGCCTCGCAAAAGAATTTGCTTGTTTGCAAGATGAGTCGATGGAAGTGTCGGTTCACGGACGTCGGGTCCTCATTATGACTTGACATAGATACAATACACAAATCGAAAAAAGAAGAAGGATCGGTTGCAACAGTGACGGAAAAACGAGAAGATTGGCGACGGCCATTAATGAACTACCCGGAAACAGGAAAACTACCGGACGATAGGTCGCTAGCCCATCGAGTCAAGAAAAGAACTGCGTCCTACGCATTAATAAACAACACATTGTACAGAAGGTCTTTCGATCAAATGTGGCTAAGGTGCCTAAGCGGGTCCGAGGCCCGTGAAATTGTTAAAGAGATGCATTCAGGACTCTGTGGCGCTCACCAGTCGGGTCCGAAGATGAAAATGAAAATTAAAAGACTTGGGTACTACTGGCCCTCGATGATGACCGACTGCATGAAAATCGCCAAGAGTTGTCACCAATGCCAAGTGCACGGAGTGGCTCTACACCAACCTCCAAATGTGCTACATCCGACAATTGCGTCGTGGCCATTTGAATGTTGGGGCATGGATATAGTGGGTCCAATAGAACCACCATCTTCAAAAGGACATCGCTTCATTCTTGCGGCTACAGATTACTTTTCCAAGTGGGCAGAGGCAGTTCCACTTAGAGAAGTGAAAGCACACCACGTGCTACAGTTTTCAAGAACCAAGTTGTCTACCGTTTCGGAGTGCCGCGCGAATCATCTCGGATAATGGGTCGGCATTCGAAGCACACAAATCAACAATTTTGTCGGGAGACACGGAATCGACCGGCGATATTCAACAATTTACTACCCAAGAGCAAACGGCACAGTCGATGCTTTTAATAAAACTCTCGTTCAAATCTTAAAGAAAACCCTGGATGATAATAAGAGAAATTAGCACGAGAAGTTATTAGAAGCCTTATGGGCCTACTGGACAACCTTCAGAACTCCTACTCAGGCTACACCTTACGCTCTGGTGTATGGGTCCGAGGCAGTGTTACCTTTAGAGGTTCAGCTTCCTTCACTCAGAATTGCAGTTGCAAACAAGATCACGACAGAAGAGAATGCCAAATTACGGCTAGAAGAATTAGAAAGCCTGGAAGGGAAAAGACTTGCAGCGCAACAGAACTTAGAATTATACCAAGCTAAGATGGTTGAAGCCCATGACAAACTGGTCCGCCCAAGAACCTTCAAAGTTGGTGACTTAGTTCTCGTTCTTAAGAGACCTATTCTTGCACACCGCAAGATAGGAGGAAAATTTGAACCCACTTTGGAAGGACCGTTCGTGGTTGAAGTAGTATACTCAGGAGGTTCCTACCAGCTAGTGAATTGCCAGGGAGAACGACATATGCTTCCGATCAACGGACGATACTTGAAGAAGTATTACGCTACCTGATGTTTCGAAGGAATGAATTTTTCATCCCTAGAAGCACAGGCGAAGTAATTACTTATGATCTGAGTCCGAACCCAAAAATAATAATAATATGTGCTAAAATAATAAAATCATGATAATAAAGTTTTCCTTGTTTTCTCTTCCAAATCAAAATCTCTTTCCTGATCTTATCCCGCTTCATTCCTGTTAAATTTAAAAATACAAAAAGTAATAAAAAATGCCTTTAATAAACATTTTCTTAATGTTCTTGTTCTTAGTACAGCCCCTGATCCTTTTCCTTGTCTTTTCGCAGGGAAATGTCGAACGGGCGGTTGGTCTTGAACTTCAGAAATGGCGTAAGCCTTGCACTCGATGAAAAGAGGGTGAAAGATGGAGCGATAATCGAGATTGACTCGGACTTCACACCAGCAGGTCTGCAGTACGAGGAAAGTGACTGGGTCCTAGTTGACCGAGAGGAACTGCCGGGCGAGACAAGTGATGAAAGTGGGTGGCCCAAGCCACCAATCCAACGAGCAAGAAAAGAAAGGCGAACACCGAAGAAGATAAGAAAATCAAGTACGTAGTCGCTACAGACAAGGGCAGGCTTGTCAGCGCCGCGCCCACAGAAATTCAAGAAATTCGAAGAGCTACTCTCACAGCAACGCAACGAAGAAATAAGATTCGCCATATCCGTAAGATGTTAACCAAACTAGCAGCGGACCAGCGCGACGAGGCAGTTGCTACTACCAGCACATACACGTCAAGGACACCGGTTCACCAGGAACCCGAAGAAAGGAGGCCGGCTCCTAGGATAACGAAAGGACCGGAGAAATCTCACGAAGATCGGAGGAAAGAAGACTACCACGCTACCGAGATAGAACCACCGGTGATGCATGACCTTGTTGCAGAAGCAACCCCGGGGGATGTCCCGACGGACATCATCCCCGAGGAGCCGAGGTATGCAGGAGAACGTGAAGGGATTGAGCCGTATATCCCACAATACGTCACCAGGCCCCGCCATCTGCAGATTATTCCGGAATACGAGCTGGAAAGAATGCAGAATGTCGAAAAGAAAACCTTTGAATATTTCGAGAGAATTAGAGGCAGAAGGATCAATATACTAGAGGGCCTCGAGCTACATACAGATGTATTCTCAGAATATGAACAACAACAAATCGTGGATTGCATCCGGGATTTGAAAAGAATGGGCCGAGCGGGCCGCCTAAGGGAAAACACTTACTCAGAACCCAGGAGATGGATGTCAGGGAAAGGAAGAATTACAATACAATGCGGATGCTGTTACAACTTTGCGGAAGACGGAGAAGGAAACCCTCCGGAATACTCCGTCATGGCCAAGTGGATCCGATGCCACTAGTCA
Source organism: Papilionanthe hookeriana x Papilionanthe teres (assembly GCA_022702705.1). Classification (NCBI taxonomy): domain Eukaryota; kingdom Viridiplantae; phylum Streptophyta; class Magnoliopsida; order Asparagales; family Orchidaceae; genus Papilionanthe; species Papilionanthe hookeriana x Papilionanthe teres. Next base: position 63,195,400 of record CM040438.1, on the reverse strand, counting down.
TCAAGAGAATGGTAAAGAGATTGATAACATGGAGAGTGCCGCCGGCGGATTGCATACCCAATACCTACATTATTAACATCTACAAGCGGGGTGACCGCATACCCGCACATAGATCACCACGACTTTGTCGGACCTTTCTACACGGTCTCTTTCCCGAACGAGTGTAACATGATGTTCGGATTCGACCTCCGGATAGCAGGCCCGAGTGAGTTCCGAGGGCCGGTGAAGATACCTTTACCGGTAGGTTCCGTCATGATGCCGAAGGGCAACGGAGCGGATATCGCTAAGCATTGCATACCAGGAGTACCGGTGAAGCGGATCTCGGTTACTTTCGGGAGGATGGACGACGGAAGACACCTTACCATTTCCGACCGGACCCGGAGCTAGAGAGCCTCCGGCCTTACGAGCTGTGAGCTAAATGGAAAATATCACACCTCTAATGTACATCCATACAGCATCCTTGCCAAGGATGGCTTGGAAGGTGATGTTATTGACCATGTACCTCACTATTCAGACATGGATTTTTGACAGATACCTTTTTGGATGGATCAACAAAGATCATACATAGTCCGTTTTAAGTCTACATGGATTGTATGAGATGTATTCCAGATCGAGTTGTATGATGTATCTTCGACATGATTGGAATGAAAGTGACCATGTCACATTTTTTGGCCTTCAACTCTTTTGTGCAAATTGACTGGGGAAACGCCATTAAAGTTAAATAAACTTCGAACAAAGAATAGAAAAGAAATAAAAAAAAACTTCCCTTAAAAATCTAAAAATGATAAACACCAAATTCACATGAACATTAAATAAACGATAAAATAAATTTGAATCTTTAAAGGACAAAAACAAAATGAGCACAAGTTTTAAATCAAGTTCAAATTCAATTTTTTCAAATTCCAAATCCAACCTCAATCAAAGTTCAAATTCAATCTTCCAAATTTCAAATCAAATCTCAATCAAATCTCAAATTTGATCTTCCAGATCTCAAATCAAATCACAATCAAATTTCAAATTCAATCTTTCCAGATTCCAAATCTCAATCAAATCTCAATTAAATTCAAATTTGATCTTCCAGATCTCAAATCAAATCTCAATCAAATTTCAAATTCAATCCTTTCAAATCTCAAATCAAATTTCAAATCAAATTTCAATCGAGTTCAAACTCAACCTTCCAAATCTGAAATCCAATCCGTTCTACCCTCTCCTTGTCTGGGATGGAAGCGGTCGATTCCATTGACACGGATCGAATCCGATGGCGAGGAATTGTATCCAATCCAAACCAGAGAACTTCCGATCAACTCTTTTGAACGGGGTGTGTAACATCTACATATTCCCTCCTAATCTATTTCCTTCCATGAAAGTCTTTTACAACTTTCATGAAATTTTCGAAACACCAAAATTCCACACTTTTCAAATCAACACTACAAATCTTTGCAAAGTCAATGACTACATCAAAATCAAACTTTTGGGGTTGAGGATTTTACATTTGAGACTGCATTGCTTTATGTTCTTTCCCTATCGCAATGAAATACATCAAAATCAAACTTTTGGGGTTGAGGATTTTACATCCGAGACTGCATTGCTTTAGGTTCTTTCCCTATCGCAATGAAATACATCAAAATCAAACTTTTAGGGTTGAGGATTTTACATCCGAGACTGCATTGCTTTAGGTTCTTTCCCTATCGCAATGAAATACATCAAAATCAAACTTTTGGGGTTGAGGATTTTACATCCGAGACTGCATTGCTTAGGTTCTTTCCCTATCGCAATGAAATACATCAAAATCAAACTTTTGGGGTTGAGGATTTTACATCCGAGACTGCATTGCTTTAGGTTATTTCCCTATCGCAATGAAATACATCAAAATCAAACTTTTGGGGTTGAGGATTTTACATCCGAGACTGCATTGCTTTAGGTTCTTTCCCTATCGCAATGAAATACATCAAAATCAAATTCTTGGGGTTGAGGATTTTACATCCGAGATCGCATTGCTTTAGAGTTCTTTCCCTATCTCGATGAAATACATCAAAATCAAACTTTTGGGGTTGAGGATTTTACATCCGAGATCGCATTGCTTTAGGTTCTTTCCCTATCGCAATGAAATACATCAAAATCAAACTTTTGGGGTTGAGGATTTTATATCCGAGACTGCATTGCTTTAGGTTCTTTCCCTATCGCAATGAAATACATCAAAATCAAACTTTTGGGGTTGAGGATTCTACATCCAAGACTGCATTGCTTTAGGTTTTTTCCCTATCGCAATGAAATACATCAAAATCAAATTTTTGGGGTCAAGGATTTTACATCCGAGACTGCATTGCTTTAGGATTCTTTTCCTATTGCAATGAAATACACCAAAATCAAACTCTTGAGGTTAAGGATTTCACATCCGATACCGCATTGCTCTGAGATTTCTCCTCATTGCAATGATTCAATCCAATCAATTCAATTTTCTTTTGAGGTTGAAGATGTTACATCTAAAACCTCAAAATTCCATTTTCAAATCAAATCCCTTCAAATTAATTTTGACAAACTTCAATATAAATTGAAACTCCAAACTAAAATCTAAGCTCACACATCAAAACTTAAATTGAAACAAAATGAAATCTAAATTGAAATTCCCTCAGATCATGTGATTTGGGATTCACCTCCTTTTCCTTTCCCTAGCGAGAGTTCAGGGATCTCCAGTCTCAGAGATATACTTGACTCTCCCCAGCAGAAACTCTTCTACTTCGTCATAAGTTTGTCACTTGGACATCTGTGTTGGTTTTGTTGATCACTTCGGTCAACGCCAATACGCGCGGTGTGCTTGTTTAGCTCACCACACTTCCCAAAACTAAAAGGCCCAATTTTGACCTAAACCCAAACCTAACCCAAATGAGCCCAAATCCCAAAATCAAAGCCCAACCAAAGTTAAAACCTCTTTGAAACACTCCCATAAACATTTCCCAACATTTATTTTACATCAATTTCAACCCTAGCCCAACATTGGCCCAAGTTAGCCCAATTTGACTTATATTGGCCCATTCACCAAAGGAGCCCAAATTCAACCCAATTCAAACCTAAATCACTCCCAATTTGCTCCAAGTCACTCATGACACATCTATGAGCTAAACCCAACAATTATTTAGCCCAAGCCTTTACCAAAATTCCATCCTAAAATCCATTTTAAAATCCAAAAGCCCACTTCCCTAAACCATTTTAAAAGCCCATTTCCACCAAATACAAAAGCCCAAAATTGGCCTTAAAGCCCACATGACATTTCCATTTGCCATCCATTTAATCAAAGCCATTCCCTAAGTTCTAATCCCATCACCAAATAATTCCAAATCAAGCCTCATGCCAAATCACCCCTAAATACCAAAATATTTCTTAAATCCATTTCCATGAAATTGACTCAACTTTCCCCAAGCCAAAGACAAGTCATGCAAGCCATGGACAAGCCACATGAAGCCATGGAAGGTTTGACATGTGACCAAGCCATTAATGGAAAAGGAGGGCCCCCTTTCCTAATCCTTCATTAAGCCTTTTTAACCATAAGCATGTCACACACTAAACCATGCTTAGCCACCTCACCATGGATGGAGACTTCACCACTCCATGGCAGCTGACCCAAGTGACTCTTTTCAGCCCAAAACCCAGGCCTTGGGTGGTGCACCTAGCCCAAAAGGATGGGTTGACCCAAATCAAGTCAAAGTGGCCTCTCCCCCATACCATTTTAATCCAAGCACTTTACACATGTCCAAGCCCAATTGACTTCACCATTGCCAAGCCCTGACCTCCCTGGTCAAGATGGTGACCCCTGCCTACCGGCCAGCCGCCTGGGTTGCCAGAAAACACCATGGCCGAGAACTCACATGTGAGCCAACTTTGGAATTCTCCCTTGCTGAGCTGCCCCATGCCCAATGGCCACCATGGCTGTTCTTCCCATGCCCAGAGCAGCTGATCCCAAGCCCTAACTCTCCCTGGGAGGCCCTCCACCCTCTCCTATTTAAACACCACCCCCTCACGGCCATGAGAGGAGAGTTGCAAAAAACTTGCCGAAACTCTGCCAAAATTGTTCCAAACCCTTCTCCATCCTTAGAGCAGTTGATCCCCAGTGACAATTTGCCCTAATCCCCACCAATAGAGCCCAATTTCTCAGCCAAAATTCCACCCAAAACCAGGACACTTCTCCACAGTGGATCAATGCTCAAATTGATTGGTCCTACACCTTCACCAGACTAAGGGAAGAAGTCCACCAGCAAAAGCCCCCTCTCCAGGCCACCCAGTTGCTCCAGCCTCCAATCTTTGTGATCGGCTGTGGTCGAAATCCTACCTAGGCAATTCACCAGACCAGGAGACTTCATGCGGAGCTTCGTCGGGATCCAATCGAAGGTGACACAACCCTCGGATTGAAGCCGCACTTCTCCGAGCAAAGGTATGAGCTAATTCTTCATCCCGAGCTTCTGGAGATTCTCCATTTCAAATGCTTTAATTTCAATGCATGATCATCGTATAGATGTGTTCATCTCTTCAAGACAAATCCATAGAGCATAAGAACACGAAAATCCGTTAAGTATTGAGTGAGTTCTTAGGGATTTAGTGTGGGCGGCTCTCGGGTGAGGACGTTTGGGGACGATGAACGGATGCCGTCCATTTAATACACGCGCGGACGGACGACTCAGATTAGGTCGGATCAACAGATGATACGCGGAAAGCGGGACCCGGGCTGCTGACTCAAGTGGTGGAGTCGAATGGGAGCGCGCCACGTGGCACTTCGGAGATGTTAAGGTTGACGAGGCGCCGACTCGGATAAATAAAAAATTAGGGATTTTCTGATTTATTTAATTCCATAAACTTCAAAAATCCATAACTTTGTGTAGAAAAATCAGAAAAATAAAATAAAAATACCCTCTTGCTCAGTGAAAAGAGGAGAATAATGTGGAAAAGAAATCATTTAATTTCATCATGTATTTTATTTTTAATGATTTATTTACCTTCTGCATTCTTTTAATTCTCCATGAATATGAGAAATTCACCATGGCATGAGACCACAGGGCTTTTGAAGCCTCTGAATTTGGGAACATTCCCTGAATTTTCCAAAGTCAGAGGCCATCCCTATGAAGAGTTATTGATTTTTCAACTCTAGGTTGCTAGTTTGAGTATTTTAAATCCAATAATTAGCATGTTGTGAAATAAATTCTAGGAAAATTTGGTGATGTCCCTTATGACCAGGAGGACCCTAGGAAAAATAGGTTTTGAGTTAGTTCATTTAAAATAACCCTAATTGGCTTAAACACCCAAAATAGCTCTTTAATTAATTAGAGCTAACCATACATCAAATTGACTTGAAATCAATTCTCCATTGACCTTTAGGATTAGAGGAACCCACCATAAAAATTTTAAGTCAATTGGACTAGGTTAGCCCTACTAAATGGGTTGGTTAATTCATTTAGCCATTTTGAACTTTAAAAATTCATAACTTTCAAAATACCTTTCAAAAATTCACCAAATTGGTTTTGGAGCCTCTCTGATATCAGGGAAATTTAAAAAAATTAAAATTTCAATTTTCTAAAAAATTTAATTTTTTGCATTATTTTAATATTTTAATAATTAAAAAATAATAAAAATCATAAAAATAATAAAATTCACCAAAATGTCACATTTTGAATTTTAATCACTTGGGAACAAATCCCACATTTTTTTTAGGTTTATTTAATGAGATATTAAATTTTAAAGCCCTAAGGTAATTTTAAAATTAAAAAATGTATTTTCTAGTATTTCCACTAAAATAATTATAATAAATCAAAGAAAAATCAGAAAATTACAAAAATTGATTCTCTGATTTCCTTGATATCAGAGAGATTTTTGAAAAATACAAAATTCATTTTTCAACCCTTATTTTATTTTTAAATTAATTAATACTCCAAAACTTAAAATAATTATAATAAAAATAATATAATTTAAAAAATCACCAAAGTTGGTCCACGTGGTCCTCTGGTCATTAGGAATGTCCCATAATTTTCTTAAGGACAGAAACTTTCCCTTGATCATATTATTAAATTTTCCTTGGAAATTTTTATTTTCCACCAAAAATAATTATATAAATAAATTAAATACAGAAAAATCACATTTTCTCCTCTCATGTCTTTATTGACATATGAGTGAAGTCACATAAAAATTTCAAGTTCATTTAAGTTCAATTTAGTGAGTTATGAAATTATTAGGCTTGAAGGGCAAAATGGTAATTAAAAAAATTTAACCCTTAATTAAAACTTTAGGTTTAATAAAAAATTAGCAAGTAAAATATTTGATCTTAATCTGATTTGGATGATTGAAACTTAAATAATTAAAGGATAGAAACCTATTAAATAATTTGAAAATAATTGAAATAAACCTTAATTAAATAATTGATTAAATTTGGAAGAATAATAAAATTGGAATTATTAAAATAGGGATTTTATTAGGAAGAGATTTATTCTTTAATTTAAAAATCCCTAAATTAATCATTTCAATAATATTTAATTCTTAATTAAAATGATTTAAAATTTTAAAGGACTTAATCATTAAATTAAATTAAAAAGTTAAATTATTAAACTCTTTTTAAATTTTCAATTAAACTAAAATTAAAAATAAAATTAAATTATAGATTAAATTAAATTAAATCAAACAAATTAAGTAAATTAAATTAAATAAAATAAATTAATTAAATTAAATTAAATTAAATAAGTAAATTAAATTAAATTAAATTAAACTAAATTAAATTAAAAAAATGTAAAATTAAATTAAATTAAATTAAATTAAAACATATTAAATTAAATTAAATTAAATTAAAATTAAATCAAGTTAAAATTAAATTAAAAGAAATTAAATCAAATTAAAATAAATTAATTTAACATCAAATTAAATTAAATTAAATTAAATTAAACTAAATTAAATTAAAAAAAATGTTAAATTAAATTAAATTAAATTAAATTAAAACATATTAAATTAAATTAAATTAAATTAAAATTAAATCAAGTTAAAATTAAATTAAAAGAAATTAAATCAAATTAAACAATATTAATTTAACATCAAATCAAATTAAATTGAATTAAACTAAATTAAATTAAAGTTAAATTAAATTGAATTAAATAGCATCACCTAAGACATAAAGAAATTAAATATAAAGCAACTTGAACACTATTCCAAATTTAAACCCGTTAATTGAAGTTAAATTAAATCACAAACTATTTGAACACCAATTTGCCCTCGAAAGCTTTTGTTGTTATAACTTCTAAACAGAACGTTAAATGAAATACTACTTCACTTATAGGATATTCAAATGTCCTAGTTCACTGAGCAAGACAACAACAAAAATTGAATTCCCGGACGATTAATTCATTTGTATAATTAAATTCATTTGGACTTAAAACAATCCTAGAAATATTGAAAAGATGTTTAAGATTTGTCTTAAGCACTTCCTCGATGTGATATGATGTTCATAAGAACAATTGAACTTAATTATTCTTTAATGAAGAAAATCGTCCTCAAACCAAAACACAAGAACCTAGACGTCATAGGAAATGACTAGCTATAGGATTAGGAATTTGGTAGAAAACCATAACCCTTCCCTTAGCTTTACCTAGGAACTTGCTTAAATATTCTAATTGTGTTTTAAGTGCGGCTTGGGATGACGGGAAGACCCTCCAGGTACGCTTTTATTTTATTGCAATTTACATTATTGCAATTTATTTAATTGCATCGCACTTACCTTTTCTTGCATGATAAACAACTGTTGCATGAAAACCCACACCTTTAGGATAGTCCCTAAAACTCAAACCAAAACTAAATTAAAAGTTATTGCAAGATAGAATTCACCGCCGCAACATTTCAAAATATAAAACAACTCAAAATTTAATCACAAACAGAACACAAAACTACAATTACAACTAAATTAAAATGTCCTGTTGGATGATCGGGAATACCTCGGATGATGTAACATACGTGTTGCTAACGGGATTTCCCACGGTCTAAATGAAAGTGTGGAACTCATTTAGTTGAGTTTAGCAAATTCATACGGACTAAGTGAATCCGATAAAAATAACGATGCGGAAGGATGGAGCCGTGGGATCTTAACCGGTGTCGTTATAATCAACTTTAAGATTTGTTTTAATTAAAACACAAAAAAAACTTGGAAATTAAGATTTTCTCTAAACCAAAACACTTCTCTCATCTCCTGATTTATGACTTCTAAAACTAAACCTCTGCAACGACAAGGAGCTCGGAGCATGGTGGGCAGCACGACCATCGTCATCAGCAAAACAAGTCTACTTCAGCAAAACTTTCTTAGAATTAAATAACTAAGTCATAGGACTTCGAGGTAGTTTGCATAGTGCAACATAAATCCTCAACCTTTTGTTAGGCATTTGCATTGCAAATTAAGCTCTAACCGGTCTTAGGATTCCGAGGTAGTCGTCTGATACGACATAAACCCTCACATCTTCGAGGCTATTTGTGTGATTTTATCACACAAATATAAGTCCTAATTAATTAAAATTGGCAGGATCAAAACATTAAATAAACATTAGGACTTTCCTGAATTCAAGCCAAACAATAGGATAGTCGGGAAATTATCGAAGTTCGCTTCGAATACGTGATTTCTCCTACCTTTCTTTCTTTGAATTCCCAGAGAAAATGTTCCAAACTTGATCCATTCCCTATTGAAATTCCAAAATTCAATCCTTTGAAAACTTAAACTTTGAAATTCTTGAGAGCGGAATTATTGATTATTATCGAGAGTTTTCTTAGGTGATTCCCGTCACTTAAGATGTAATTAACTATAGGGGCTTTCCCTTCAGGGAATTTTAAAGAACCCGAGTAATATAAACCCTGTTTAATGCTTTCATATTAAACGGGGAATTTGTCGGCTTATAAAATTGGTTCACGGACCAAACGGATGTCGCAAAGCTTCTAGTTTATTTAATCGAGCCCCACCATCGAGCGGTGTAGTACTATCCTTAGGGATAGATACACGGTTTATGGTGCGGTGCTCGTTTATGTGAACTATTTGGGATGTGAGATCGGTTTGATTTCATATCTTAAAATCTTCAAATTTAAAATTATTTTCAAAATCAAATACTACTTTTCAAATTATTTATTTAAATTAAATTAAAAATTCACCGCACAATTTCTGTTAGGCGACCCCCTTTTCAAAATACAACACAACCTAAAAAAAATGTGCCGACACGCCTAAACGCCAGAATCAACTATGTATCAATAGGTCCGGCGCCTAGGCGCCAGATTCGGCACCTAAGCGCCACGGTTACTGGGTCGTGCAAAAATCGAAAATTTTCAGTTTTTCACATGATTTTCCCTTTAAATCTACCCATCTTCTTCCCTAACCATCAAACAATCAAAATTACGTCCCTTACATTTCATTCTTGAGAGATTTGAGAAATTTTTTAAGAAATGGAAAGGAGAAATCATGGAGAAGAGGCTAGGGACAAGGTCTCGAAGGGATCCTCAACCCTACTTGACGGTTTCATCGTCGTAAGTTTAGAGAAAATTTCTAGTCATTTAGATAAGTTTGAAGAAGATTTTAAAAGGATTGGAGATCGCCTTCATGAGATGTTTCATCAAGTTGAACATCTAGAATGGCAAATGAAACTTCAATTTGATCATATAGCGGCTTATCAAGATGCTCAAGTTGAAATGTATGTGAAGAAAAGTAGATTGATGAAAAGACAACTACTGATTTCCCGAGAGCGTTAGTCTTCTTTCCAAGTGGCATACACAATTTCCTTTGTAAAGATTAGAATATTTTGGTAAAGAGATAGTTATTATGGTTTGTAGAGTCGTTGTATCGATTTAGAGAATCGATTGTGTTTGTTAGTTTATTTGCTTTCATGTTCAATGTGTGTTGTATTTGCTTTGAACTTGTTATGATTGAATTTGTATTAGGAACTTGAATCAAATGTAGTACTTATCTGGAATGTATTGAGTCAAAATTGAAGATTTTAAATGGAAATTAGTGAGTTTGATTGAAAACCTTATGTTTGATTGAAAACCTTATGTTTGATTGGTGGATTCAATATTTAATTTTTATAAATTTTTGAAAAATATTGTGGAAGTTAGAAACTGAAGCTCTACTCTGATATGAGTAATTAGAAGTTGAATTTATGAATTTTGGTGGAAAAATAAATTTTAAAAAAATTTTGTGAAAGGCGAGTCTGGCGCCTAGGCGCCAGAATTCGGTGCCTAAGCGCCAGTTCGGCATGCTACCCAAAAATTACCATTTAAACCCCCAAAAGCCATTTTTTATGCCTAAGCTTCATCTTCTTCCCCATTTTCACAAAAATACATCCTCTAGATCCATTTTGAGGTCAAAACATCAAGGATTTGAGCGCGAAACCACTCGATTTCTTCGTCTCAAGGTCAAATCAACACTTTAAACCATTTATTTTCAATTTTCACCATAGATTTCCCTAAGTTTTGCTAAGAACCTAAAATTTGAAAAAATATTCAATTTTTAGTTATTTCTTTGGATTTTTAAACTTATTTTAAGTTTTATAAACTTAAAAAGAGTTTAAATCTTTGATTCCTAAATTAGTTCTTGTTTTCTTTCATGTTTAGATGGCTCCAAAATCTAAGCGCGGGAAAGGACGAGAAAATTTTGATAGCAACAAATTTCCAACTGCGGCTACGCATTTTCGCTTCCACGAACTTGCGTCGTCAAGAAAGTTCATCTCGGAACGAAGTTTTTATCATCCTGGGGAGATGATCGAAAACACTATCGTTGCGCACAACTGGCAACGATTTTGTTACTTTACTGCTATTGTTGTAATCCCGATTGTTCGAGAATTTTATGCAAATTTTCTGGATGCTGAGGATTATGAAGTCTTTGTTAGAGGAATCAGAGTAGCATTTACTCCAGAAAGAATCAACATATTCTATGGCACTGCCACCGACTATTGAGTCTTATTATTCGGATTATCACCATCCGAGGGAGATTTGGACATGATTATTGCTTATCTGACTAACGATGCTGGATCTTGGAAGATCAGGAACGGAAAGAGGGTAAACTTCAAATCCTCTGAATTAAATGGTGTATCTAAAGCTTGGCACTACTTTATTTCTGCAAGATTGTTACCTTCCAACCACCTGAGTGAAGTGACTAGAGATCGAGCGATCTTAAATTACTGCATTCAGGAGAGGAAGCCTATTGATATCAGAAGCATTATTTATGATTCTGTGGAGTCTACTGCGAGATCCAGCACTTCTATTGGATTGGGATTTCCATATGTTTTCTATTCACTATGTGTTAGTAATGGAGTCACTGTTGATATTACTGAGGAGAAGCTGAAGTTTACTAAGCCAATTGGGCAGGAGAGTGTTAGTATCTATGATCGTCTTCGAGGGAAGAGATCGACCGCTCCTTCTACTTTTGCACATACTTCAGGTATACCTTCTACTTCTAGACCCTCTACTTCTGCTGAGCCACCATCAGATTTCTGGGAATCAATGCATGATCATTTTTTAGAACAGCAGTAGGAGTTATTTCAAACTCACTGCAGGATTGATACTATTGATAGAAAACTAGATCATTTATCTGATTATACCCAGAGGAAGAGTAATTATGATGTTGAGTATGATGAAGCCCTAGTCAGATTTTTGAAGGGTGAACATGATGTTAGTTTTCCTACTTTTCCTAGATTCACACCATTTGTTGATCCTAAGGACGTAGAATTTTCCTTTGGTGATGAAGATGATGATGAGGCTACAACTAGTGATTAGTTGTTATCGATTTCTTTGATGTGTAACTCGGTTAGTTTGTTTTATTTGGATTGTTTGTTAGTTTTGTATTTGATGTATGTTGACTGTTTAATATTAGGATTTTGTTGTGTTGAGACTGAATTTAGAATTAGTTTATATGTTGTTTTAGTTTAATGTTTAGTACTTAATTATTTTGTTTTGTTTTAATTCTGTTTCAAATTTAATATCATCATAAAATTAGCCTGCTTACCTTTCTATATACATGCTTCAATTTTATCTTAATTATTCATAAAAGCATGTTTAGAACTTAATTTTTCTTTTTAAGATTGTTTTTTTTACATACTTACTAAAAATACTTATGATTTTCTTTCTCTCATACTTTCAAATTATCATAGTATACCAAAACTTAAGTTTGGGGGAAGGGAAAATCCATTCAAAATTAAATTTTATTTGTCCTTAAAGAGCTAATACTTTCTTAAAAATAGAAACTTTTTAACATAACTTAAGGAATGAAGAATTTATTTGAGATCACTTTTATTTTTGAAATTATAAACAAATTAGTGAAAATTAACCAACATTTTACTAACTTTGATTGATTTTAAGAATAGAATTATTTAACTTAAAGAAGAATGAGAAAAAGAATTTTTCTATTCATGATAGAAATAATAGAATTTTAGAAATATTAATTAATAAAAAATTATCACTTGAAAAAGAAAAGATTGGAATTCTTTTTAAATTGTTATTTATGTTATAATAATTAAGTGGAGATGTTTAAGTTTTGAAAAATATAAGTTAAGGATAGTGAAGTTCAAAGCCATTAACAGGCTATCCAGATATAGTAATCCTCTCTATAAAAAAAAAAGAAGATGAAAAGAAAAAAAAAAGATAGAGAGGAGAAGCTTGAGGAAATGATTAATCAAAAATTGGTTTCACTTGAATTATCTTATAGGAAGAAAACTAATTACATACTTTACTTAATTTTTATGCATAAATATTTATTTAGAAAAGATTTTTCAAGAAGATCTTTTTCTTGTAAATAATCTATGAAAGCTTAATATAATAGACTCTATTATTTTCAAAATGAATGAAAAGTTTGAAATCTTATGATTTGGTAGTTAAATATTCTTTAAATTCATAAAATTAAACATACTTAGTGAAATTGGGTTAATAATTTACTAAATACTTTATAAAATAAAAAATTATAAGGAATCTTAAATATTTATCTTTTATTTCCAAAAGTTATATTTTATGTAGTAAAAAGACTTACTTGAGGACAAGTAACATTTAAGTTTGGGGGATTTTGATTTATAAAAAAATATCTATTTCTTTATGTCTTAATTCTTATTAATTTCTAATGATATTATGCTTTAATGAAAGGTATTTTTTGTATTTTTGGATGTAGGTAATGTAAAAAGGTCTAAGAAGGAAAAAGGAGCAAAAAGGAGCAAAAATGGAGTAAAATACCAAAAAGTATAAAAAATATGGCACGGCGCCTGGCGCCGGACTCGATACTGAAACCGTCGAGTTTTTGACAACGTTTGATACGTTATTTTGATAGAGTGAGCGGTTATTGGACATTCTAGAAGGCTGGCAGTTGTTCCTTTATAATAGGACATGTGATACATTGCATTTGGACGCTCCAAAACGGTTTTTATCTCGAAGAGATGCGAGCCAAAGTGAAGAGGTGTGAAGAACTGGACGCGATGTCCAGTGCCTAGGCGCCAGATTCTGGCGCTTAGGCACCAGACTGACCTTCTAGAAGATTCATTGAATGTGGACATGTTTTGAAGAGGTGCCTCAAGGCAACTCTTGAAGCCTATAAATAGAGGTCCAATTCTTCAGAAAACGTGCCCCTCCCATTGTACCCCTTTCTCTTATCTACTTTAAGATCTCTCATTCTTAGATAGAGAATTAGAGAGAGAAATTTAGGGCCATTTTTGTTTAGTTTAGTGAGTTTATTTTCAAGTTATTGCATATAGAGTTCGTTACACTGTGGAGTCAGTAGGAATCAGAAGATCTGTAGAAGAAATATTTGAGATAAGTATATTTTTTCATTTGATTCAAAGTTTAATTATCATGTTTTGTTATTTATTTTCAATGTGTTCTGAGTAGTTAGTTACTTTCTTACTTCAATTATGAAGAGATAGATAAGATAATATAAGGATTTGATGGAGAATTAAAATTCAAAATATTTTCAAAACATTGTAATGACATTAATACCTGATCTTACTTTACTTTTTAAATTGGCCATTTGAATTGTTAAAACTTGTTGAAGAGTTTAAAAACCTTGTAGGAGAAGAACTCTTAACTTGTAAATGTCACATGAATCCTTGGGTAGTTGAAGGCCATGTGCGGGCTATTCATGGTGAAGTGCAAATAAATAGGAAGATAATATTTAAAGGGCGTAGAATTGATAACTTTTTAGAGTGACAGACTAAATTCTTATAATTTGATTTATAGACTAGGAAAGGGTCACTAGTAGGGCCGACCATAGCCACCCTTGGACATCTAGAAGTGTGAGCCTAGATTAACCCATTCTACTAACAATACATCCGGACCTATTCTATAAATTAGCCAATGTTCTTTGCACCTGGATCAAAGGGAAAAGAATAGGAATGCTTCTATTTGGCACAATACCATAAATTAACTTCTCCAACGAATATTAAATTATCTTAAAAATCTTAGATTAATTGAAGGAAAGAAAGTTGTTTATTTTATATAGAGTTTATAAAATCATTTTCTTATTATTATTTTCTTTAAATTGCATTTAGTAAATTAATAGTAATTTATAATTAAAATAAAAATATTTTTACTATTATATTTCACTTTCACTTTATGGAAAATTTATTTTAATAAATCTTCCCTGTGGGATCGATACTGGGGTCTTTGTTTAAAAAACCTATATTACTTGAAACGATACGTATACTTGCGTAGTACCCCTAGTGTGTAAAAATATTACTTATATAATATTAATTTTATACACTAGCCGCTATTTATAAATCAAGTCAAAGATTTTTGGCTATCTATTGAAATCAAACATTACTGCGTTAAGTGTAGCGATCGGGTCAAACCCTAGCTCTTCTGTACGATATCTACCTCCTAGCGTCAAATGTATACTACCAATAGACCAGAAAAGAAAAATAATATACCAGAACCTATTAGCGGTCATGGAATCTATTTAAATTTAGATTGTACAAAAGATGTAAGCTGAAATAATAGATAGATGGATAATAGAAAATAGTCACAGCAATTTATAATTATAATCTAAAAGGAGAAGATGCTTATGCATTTATTGAAAATACATTAACAGGTATAGCCAGAAAATGGTTCATTGGACTTGAAGCTGATCAAAAACGTACTATTAGAGAAATATGTTAAGCTCAAGAAACAATTAATACTCCAGGACGATGGCCAAACATTTATGGTAGTTTTCTAAAAAATTAATTTTTAGGATATTTAGCTCATAATACAGAATATTAAAAGAGAAAGCTTCAAGCAGATATAGCTAAACAAAAGATAAGAACTTTAAATATCTGCAACATCTGCTACCTAAACGAATATAGTTGTGATTATCAAAAATTCTTTTATGATATATTATAGAAAGATAAACCATTATATTTAGATTCATATTTCTATAAATTACCCAAACCTTATAATATGCTATGGAGTCAAGAATTTAAAAAGACTTATCCTAACGATACATCCTTAGGAAGTCGCATACAATTTGCCTACGAAAAATTAACACAAGCGTGTCAATATATCGACCTACATAAACAAAATAAAAAATATAAACAATCTCAATGTTGCGAAAAATCTGATTTGATTATTCGACGAATGAGGATGTTCAACCTCTAAAGATAGGTCGTCATTGTTCTGCAAAAGATAAAAAGAAAAAATTCTTCATAAAAATAAACAAAAAATATTTTAATCCTAACAAAAGAACCTTTAGAAAAAGTACTAATTATTCAAATAATAAAACTAAAAATAATAAATGTTGGATCTGCAAAAAAGAAGGGCATTATGCTAATAAATGTCCACAAAAAAATAAATTATGCCATGTCACATCTGTCTCAATTATCAACGAACACGAATTAGAACCTATCTTTAATTTCTCAGATATCGAAACTGATGAAGAATTATATCAATTATCGGAAACAGAAAACACTTTAATCGAAATGATTAATTCAGATAATGAATAGATGAATATTTATATTTCGATTAAATAGAAGATCATTCTCAAATTGATATATCAAATGATGATTCAATCGAATATGAAAGACATATTACTTTATCTGAAGAATCATATAATAAAATACGAAAGAGAAAATTATCTTTAGGAACTAAAGACTGTTTTGATATGCCTGTATTCTTATGGAAGCGATCAATATATTATAGCATCAGGCAAGGCGAACACCCTATAGATATAATCCACACAGAAGAAAAAACTAAAATACCACTCTATAATCAACAAATAAAAATACAGGATTTACAAAGAATAAAAAACCCTGAAAAATACAAACATATATTTTTTGGAGGTATCCAAATATTAATTAAAGCATATTTTAGAAAAGGAATAGACGACTTCAATTACAATCTTGATATATGATGATCGAATAATACATTCTAAAAAAGATGCCTTATTAGGAGTTATACAAGGAAATCTATGTTACCAAACTTTAATATTCAATTTACATCCAAACTATGCTATTAATATAAATGATGAACACATAGACCACTCTCTAACCATAAGACATAAATTAGATAGGGTAAAAATGAGAGAAGGCAGCGTTGTCTATAGTATAACCTATCAAGCTGCTTATCCTTACAGCAACCAACACAATACTGTAACATTCAAAACACACACAATACCCCTTCATCTAGACCCCACTTTTTCTCACATAGGACAAACTATTCAACCAGAAGAAATCAATGATTTAGACATTACACCACCATCAACTAACATACTCTTAAACTTTGATGAAGGATCAAGCACAAGTCAAAGGTTTCCAAAACTCACATATTTATAACATAACAGCTCATTATCAATAACACCTAGAAAATATTTAGATCATTACAAACCGACAGTTCACAGACCAAGCCTCGACATAAAAGAATATAACAATAACCAATTATTAGTTCTAGGATATTACATCACTCCAGACAATAAATACAAAATACTTTTAGATACATGATCCCACAAATCACATATAGACCAAAATTTAATTCCACAAAACTTAAAAATATTAAAAGACAAAACATACATTTACCAAGATTACTTACAACAACAACATGTTTGTAGTTACGAAACAAACATTCTTTTTGGATTTTGGGATATAAATAACTCTAGAATTGATTTTCAATATACATTTTTAACAGATGACATAAATTCTAACCGAATTTTAGTAGGAATGGATTTCCTACAACAGCATACAATAACATTTACATACGACTATGCTAATATAGACAATTATATCTCACCCAGAAATACAGTTCCATAGTTACATTAAAATAGACCTATATATTCCCACATACGAACTTATACCTGTACACGCTTTATGCGATGCAGGAAGCGACATCATTGTATGCAAAAAATTCCTAATTCCAACACATATACCACTCCATTCACAAAAATTACTCCTACAAACATTCAATGGAACCACAACCATTAATAAATATTGGCAAAATCAATTACTCCACCTTGAATCAACCTTAATAAAAATAGAAAAACTATGGTGCCTCATAGATGACGGTCCGGATATAATACTAGGAAATAACTTCTTTAAATCATTTTCATCATTCACACAAACAGAAAACTCAATAATCCTAGTCACACCTCAAGCTTACTCAATTAATTGTCCAATAATACAAAACACAAACTCCTATTTAAATCAACCAACATTTCGCAACCAGCATGGTGATTACCCAATAGACCAAAATATGAGAAAGTCCTTTCCCAATCTATTTACAAACAAATTAAGCATGAATAACATCGATTCATCCTCCTCCAAACTTGAACAACTTAGATGGTTTGCCAATTCCTTGTTCAAAACATTTTCAGAAAACCCACTAGAATTCTAGAAAAATGATGAACCATTTGCGTCCATAGAACCTATTAATCCTGCTCTTATCATTTGGGTAAAACCAATGAAATACACTTTAGAAGACCAAAACGAATTCCAGATACAGATTAAAGAATTATTAAATCTTAAATTAATAGAACTAGTAAGAGCCCACATAGCAGTCCAGCCTTTGGTTAAAAACCATATCGGACAGGTTATAGGAAAAGCAAGGCTAGTTATAAATTACAAAAAAATTAAATGATAACACTAAATTTGACGGATATTAGTTACCCAATAAAGAAGTATTAATTAATCTTATTAAAAAAACTAAATAGTTTTCTAAACTAGATTGCAAATCAGAATTCTGGCAAGTAAAAATGCACCCAAACAGCAAATAATATACTGCATTTTGTACTCCACAAGGACATTATCAATGGAATGTAATGCCATTTGGATTAAAAAACGCACCCCAAATATTCCAAAGAAGAATGTATAATATATTTAAAGATTTATCTCATTTCTGTCTTATTTACATTGACGATAATCTAATATTCAGTGAAAATATCATCGAACATTTAAAGTATCTATCCATACTTGCTCAAAAAACACAAAAACATGGAATTGTACTAAGTAAAAAGAAAGCCGTGTTTTTAGTTAACACTATTGAATTCCTATGTCTTATCATTAATCAAGGATCTATTGAACTACAAGAACATATTCTAACAAAAATAAGTTATTTTAAACAAATCAACAATCAGAAAGATTTACAGCGCTTCTTTGGATGTGTTAATTATGCAGAAGCATTTGTAAAAAATCTAACCAAACTAAGAGCACCATTACAGAAGAAATTAAAGAAAAATACGGCATGGAATTGGAATGATAATGATACTAACGCCTTAAATCAGATTAAAGAAGTTTGCAAAAACTTACCAAAGTTACACTTACCAATACAAGGAGATTATCTAATTATAGAAACTGATAGTACTGAAATATCATGGGGAGCTATTCTTAAAGCAAAAAGAGAAAAAATAAAATTATTATGTAGATATGCATCCGGAACGTACACACAAACTGAACAAAATTATCATATCAATGAAAAAGAGTCATTAGCCATTAAAAAAACAATTAAAAAATTTGAAATATTTTTAAATGAAACATTTTTAATACGAACAGATGATAAAACAGCTATTTCCTTTATAAAAGGAAAAATTGTTGATTCTCTACCTAATAAGAGACTCATTCGATGGCAAAGCTGGTTTTCTGCTTATAATTTTGATATAGAATATATAGAAGGTAGTAAAAATAATCTAGCTGACATTTTATCTCGTGAATTATGCAGGAAATAAGCATGAAAATAGAAATTACAGATGTATTAAGCGAGAATGATGACAAGCTCAGTCTTGAACTAAATACTTATTTAGAGAATGTGGAATTACAAATATGGAAAATTGAATGTAAAATTGCTCTTGCCAGTAATGTCCTCGTCGAATTAAGAAAGCTAAAGAATTATCTTTGAGAAGAAAATATTGAAGAAGAAGTTCCTTCTCTCGCAGAATTAAAAAAGATCAGAGATTTTGCAGATATCTTAATTAGCAAAAATAAAGATTCATCTATTAGCAAAACTGACGAAACCTTAAAAATTGGAGATGAAATTATAGTGACTGAAGCTTCTTCTCCCAAGATTACTCCCAGTTATTCCAAAGTACTTCAAGAAAATTATAAGAAAATTACTGATATAGCAGATGAATGGCAGTGATTATCACTATATGAAGAACGAATAAATCCTCAAATTTATTTCCATATTGCTGGAAGAACCCAAGTGGTATATATCTATGGTAATACTGATGTAAAATTGGTACCAGAATTATACAAATGCTGTCTTATCAGAATGATTTATCTGGAAGATGACAGTCTTCTCAGAGAATTACCCAAACCTATAATCGAAACAACCGAGGCTTTTCATCAAATCTTAAAACATTGGAATTTATATTTAAAATTATATCAGACTTATCCAGATGGAGGAGTCATCTCACTTGTTCAAATTGGAATTAGCAGTGAACCTTTCACTCCTAAGTATAAGCCAACTGAAATTGTGCATTCTCGATCAACAGCTGAAGATTTATATCAAATATGGATAGAAACCAAGAAAATTGACGCAACCAACATACGGGTATATCATTCTTCTGACAAATTATTCATTTACAGCCATAGTAAGCAGCCAACGAAGAAGGTACATGAAATTCTTTATCTGAAATGGATTAATACACTTAAGAGAAATAATGCTGCAGTTAACAAAGAAGCCAAAAAATTATTCTGTGAAAGAATGCAAAATGACAAGTCGCATAAATGCCCTTATTGTCAGAAAAATGAAACTATTGAAGAAATACGTATGAAACTACAAGCAGGTAGAATACAGTTATAATACAAGATAATACAAAGGGCAAGAAATACTTCCCACCGACAACGATTCAATTATTCCACAGATGGAGGTACAATTATGATAACTTTTCCAGCTCAAAAGATATGCAACCGTACAACTCGTGACAATTTAGCACGAATGAAGGTACAATTATGAGACTCTTTCTAGTTCTAAAGATTCTGAATTAGTGAAGCTTTGTAGCAGAAATTATGCAATATTAACATTACTCTGTGCCTATTTATAGGAATTCTCTCTATTGTAATTCTCTCATCTCAGAACTCCCTCTCTTCATTTCTCTTCTATTGTAATGTGTGCAAGCCTCCGCGGCTAAATATCTTCTTCCTTGTGTCTATGGCTGTAAGTTTATTTTAATATATGTCATGTTATGATTTTGTTATCTTATGATACTGAATGCTTATTATCAACTGCTTACGGAATCACCGACCACCGTCAACCACTATCGGCAACGAAACTACTGAACCATAACTTGTGCTACAAAATCTCGTCGTATTTTGCAAAATAACGAAATACCCAATACAGCCGTACGTAGTGTTCAACACTGTGTAGAGACACCTCGAACCAGAAACTTTGTAATCTTTTCTTACTTGTGGGACAAGAATATGCATGTGTACTTACTAATTCATAGTGGATTTTTTTGACTTCTCATGATTTTTTTCCTTTCGAGATTTTTCACGTAAAAATTTTTGGCATCTCTATTTGTCTCCTTTATTATCTGAGTATATAAGGGATTCTCATATAATGATGAGATGATAATTCAATACCCTACCGCCGCGAATTCTCTTACACGCATCTAGTATGACAAATAAGAATTCATCAATCACAAATAATTTTTAATAAGCAAAGTAAAATAAATTAAGCATATATGATAAAAAATGTAAAATCATAATTAGGAGAGTATTTAAATTTCATTATGTGTGAAACATTACACCTTACTTAAAAATACTTAATCAAAAGAAGAAAAGCCATTTGATATTTTTTTTATTAATTTTTCTCCCTCTTATAACAATATAAATGAAGAGAAAGTACAACTCAAACAAAATAGCATGAAAAAGATAAAATTAAATGATGGAAAACAAAACTAACATATGACATCAAAAATTCATCAAATACCAATTTATGATCAACATATTATAATAAGCACTATCATTCTATAAATTATATTCTTTTTTAATGTTTCATATTTATAAATTAAGTTAGGGTTATATTTATTTTATTTAAAAGTATTGGCCCCCAGAGAAAAAGAGAAAATAAGGAAAAAAAATAACACAAGTATAATTATTTTCTCCTAAATTGCTAGTGCACCGCTGTTTGTTAGTTTTGTCCAGCTCAATAAACCAATAGAATTAACCCAAATATATTTATTCATTTATGGTGCGAGATGGCAAACATGCACTGAGCTACAGCACACGTTCTCCACGTATCCGGCACGTGGCATTTCAGCTAAAATTTAAAAATCCAAAATTCCAAAATTTTTATCAATTCCCTGTTCGCAATTATCTCCTTTATAACCGCCATCACCCCATTCCTTCTTGCATCAATATAAAAATTCTATCAGTACGTAAATCTTAGTCGCGGCATTATGGATACCGTTACAGCACCGTCCAACACTGACCTCCACGGCGAACACCCACCACGAACAGGGGAACAAGATGAAGATCACCATGAGAAGAAGCCAGTGTTGAAGAAAGTAATGGACAAGGTTAAGAAGATAAAGAAAGTCATCAGCAAGAAATCCCCCCGTCACGTTAAAGAAGGTGACGAAGACGATCATCACCAGCAGGGCAATTTGGATGAAGAGGAGGAGGAATTCGAGGAGGATGATGAGATTAAGGAAGACCCCGCGGTCCATGGCGGCTCAGGTGCGTACTCTGTTCATATATTTTTATATTTCACTTTATACAGCTTAAGCAATCTTATGGATATGACTGTGTATGAGAGCAGCTGCTGATGCTCGAATTGGAGCGAGGGAAATACCAGGTGGAGAAGAAGGTACGAAGGGAGCTGGTGATGGTTTGAGTTTTGTCAGGGAACCATTCTATGAAAATCAAGCCAAGCACAGGATTGATAACGAAACGGACACGACCGAACAAAATCAAAGCTTGCCGAACCCCATAATTGAACCAAAACAAGGTTTGCCGTTATCATTTCAACCGTTTTCTTAATTTAACATGAAGAGAAAAAAGAAGGGAGTGTGGATAAATCTGTTACTTCTCAGTTTTAACAAACTTATATTGCTATTAAAGATTATGAGAGTTCGAGAGGTGGAGGAGAAAGTGCAGAGGGAGTTGGCGATGGTTTGCGTTTGACCACGGAGAAGTTTATTGGGGATCTAACCGCGCCCAATGATGATGCTAAAGCGAATATGGGAATTGGACAGAGTCGAGGTTTACCATTTATCCGAAATTTTTAATAAACAATGTTTTGGTATATAGCTTTCGCTTGCTCTGTTTGAACAAAATTTGCTTCGCTGTCACAGCGTATGAGAGTCCAGTTACTAATGTGAGCACTGGAGAGAATGAAGGTGCTGAAAGAGTTAGCGATGGCTTGGGTATAATCAATGAAGAGTCTGTTGAGGATCCAGAAGCTCCCAGAAATGAAGGTAAAAAGATTTAAGGAATTGAACAAGGTCTTAGTTGATTTTAATTTGTAAATAAAACCCAATCAGCTGAGATAAAAATCAATATGTGAACATAACTTTTTGCTGCCATGTTTTAGACAAATTTAAATTGCGAATGCAGTGTATAAGAGTCCATCTACTGGTTTGAGAACTGGAGCGAGCGAGGGAGTTAAAAGTGGGTTGGGTTTGATTACCGACGATTTTATTAAGGATTCAACTCCGCCCTCAACTGAAGCTGAAACTAACACAAGAATTGACCTAAGCCGAGGTTTTTTCATTTATTTTATCTTTATTTTTATATTTAAAATTTGAAAGAACCAATGTGTGCACATAACCTTAACTTTTCGCCATGGCAGTGTATGAGAGTCCAAATTCAGGTGCGCGAGCTGGAGCTAATGAAACGTTGGGAGGAGGAAGAGAAGATGCTAAGGGAGTTACTGATGGTCTAGGCTTGCTCTCGAAGGATTTCGTTAATGATCCAGCCGCGCCCAGGAGTGATGATGAAACAAATAAGATAATTGAAGAGAGTCAAGGTTTGCCATTTTTTGTATATCATACGATATTAAATTGCTATACAAAATTTCTATCTTTAACTTAACTTCCATGGCTCTTGTAGTACATAGTCCGACTAGTCGAGCTAGATCTGGAAAGAATGAATTGTATGGAGGAGCTGAAGAGCGTGCTGAGCCCGTTAGCGATGGTTTGGATTTGACCACCAACATGGAATTGGTTGAGGATCCAGCAGCGCCCAAAGATGAAGATGAAAAGAACCTGAATACTGAACAGAGTCAAGGTTTGTCATTTATTTTTTTTATTTAGTAGCCGAGGCAGAAGAGGGGGTGAATGTGCTAACGCTGCCATTCTTCTTAAATGCTTTCATGGTCTCACAGAACGAAAAGAGGTTGATATTGCGCCAGAGCTCTGCCGCTCCTTGGAGGCCATGACCGTCTCACCCCAAAACGAAAGAGGAGAACCCGAGCTTCCCAAAGGAGGAAATAGCAGCTACACTGGCATGGTCTCGTCGGCAGCATCCAAGGTGTACGAAATGGTGACCGATGCAAGTACAGCAGTGATCTCAAAGGTAAAACCTGAAGCTACACAAAGGGGTGAAGGTGAACCGGTAGTGAATCAGAGCAAGGGACGTTCAATTAAGGAGTATATAACGGAGAAGCTGACGCCAGGGGAGGACGAGAAGACTCTTTCGGAATTGATAACGGAGGCTGGACAGAAGAGGAAGAATGAAACAGAGGAGGTACCGCGGCAAGCGGCGGCGCCCTCGGTCGAGGGTGAAAGGGGGACGGGCATAGTGGACAAGATAAAAGAGACTGTTACTTCACTTATCGGCGGTGGTGGGGGTTCTCCGAAGGCGGCAGCCACGGAAACTCACAGAAAGGGTGAGACAATTCGAGCAATTATAGAATATGCTGTGCAATACCATTATAATATTATTAAGATATCATCAAATTCGTACTTATTGATATCCATCTCATCTGTAGCTAAATTTTTTTTTTGAATAAAGTATTTACATTATTTTTCTTCATATAAAATTATATTTAAATAAATTTTTTGTTCGAAGTTCTTTTATTTTTAAAATTATATTCAGAAGGTTTACTGGAGATTTACCTCAAATGAAGAATATTATGATAATAAAGTGTATTGTGTATTTAATTTGTGTGTCTGATGCAGAAACAGAGGATAATGCTGACTTTCAAGTTCGTCCACCTGAAGCAATCAGCCAAGAGAAAGGATCAAGTGAGGAGCTGCCAACTTCGTACCACTGATGATGCCAATATAAGTTAACAATTGCTATAATGGAGGATGTAAATCTGTTTTTCCCTTTTTCGTGTGTCATTTTCATTGTCTATCCTTTTATTTTCGTTGTTCTAGTTTTTACTTGTTTGATGTGTGTCGCCATCATGCATTTCGAATGTTTTTCTCAATTAAGGATTCATCATTTTCTTTGTTTTTCAGTTTTCGATTGTCATTGACAAGCAAATATACTTGAATGATTTAAAGTAATACACTTAATATTAGCTTCATTTTGACTGAGAAATCTTTCAATTCATTATTATAATTAATATTTGAAATTGTAACAACCATTTTAGGGGACTCTTAAGCTCATCTGCAAGTAAATTTGCATATTGGCATTAATCCTAGTTGAAGACAAGCAACCGTCTTCTTTAGTAAAACATCACAATGGCTAAAATTTTTTTAAAAAAATCATTCAATAACAACAAAAATAAAAAAATCATATATAAGACAAAGTCATTGAAAGACCTATTTGCATAATGATCAATTAATATGAATACCTAAAAAATTGTTTTAAATTTTGCCAGTTTTAAAGTGCATAGAGAAGCCCTAAATTACAAACTTCTTAAATTTGTTTTAAAAATCATTTTCTAAAACATTTTAGCACCTAAAAAAGAAAGTTTAGGGGAGTACCTATAATAATACAAATGGATAATATTTTATTACCCTCATTCCTTCATCATTAATATGAAATGCTCTTAGTACCTGCGTGATTTCTGAAAAGATTAACTCCATATCGTAAAAAGTAAGATGCATTTCAAACTACGGAAGTTTAGGTGATGAATAATAGTGGAGATAAACAAACGCGAGGTTTATGGAATCTTACCATTGCAATCTTGTATAGGAAATTTTGAAAGGAATACCTATGTATTCTACAGTATTGTTGTTTTCTAGGTGCTAGAATGCACATGGATTAGGATGTTAAAAATCTAAATTTCGTCATGGAGTTGTTTGAAATTTTTATCGAGATATAATAAAAGTCTTGTGGTGTTTACTTGCCAAAGTAGAGGACTTTTTAGCTTCACAAGAGTTGAAAAAAATTGTAAGGATTAAGGTATTGAAGCAATTGTTAGCAACATCAAGTTAGTAAATATAAAAGAGATTGCTAGAGAATATAAAGAATGCAAGGGAATGTGAGCTTACATGTTTGGGTAGGTAGAATGTCTTGACTAACTTGTTAGATAACAATGTGCTAATTTTCAACCATAATCTATTTTAAGAGGTGTTGCTGTATGTTTTTAAAGTTGGAAGTGAGATGAGATAATGCATCAAAGTCAAAAGTACCATTCTTATGCGGACGGTGGTCTTTTTCAGAGCAAGGCTTGTTGAGTGTATGAATTAATTGTAATTGGTTTCCTAGAAAGGTTTGTCTTGTGCCGATAGTGAACTTTTGAATGCCTCTTTTTGTTATAGATTTGGCAACCTATGGAAGCTTAACTACGACTTTGAAAGAGTCAATAACGTAACTATCACATATATGTAGGTCAAGTTATGAGGGACTTGTGGAAGTTTCTACATTGTTGATTTTCTTACTATTGTGCAGGTAGAGATCATCTATACTGGTGGGTTACAGGTTTGTCCATGTTGCTATCTAAGTCTTCATAAATCATCTTCATATTTTATACTTAAGATGGCTACAATGATTTTGTCGTTGGGTAGTTGTCTTTTTTTTTTTCCTCATGGTTTGATTTCTTATACAAATTGAATTCTTGGATAAGAGCTTCTTGTCCTATGTGGGAAAAACCATTTTTTTGCTGAAAAGTATGCTCACCACAATTCCTCTTTACACTAAAAATTTAGAAAATGCCTCCAACCATCATGCACTTGTTGGAGAGACTTTTCAAGAAAACCTTTTAGGACCCTAAAGATTCCAAAGTTTGTTGGGTTGGAAGAAGTTATGATATTTGGGATTTAGGTCCCTTGTGAACTCTATGAACATTGCTTTATGAAGCTTTGGATTAAACTCGAGGTTGATAGCTCTCTTTGGTCTAGCCTCGTGAGGAAGAAATAGTGCTCAGTCTTATCCTTTAAATTGCACTGTGTAGAATTTGATTCTACTCTTTGGAGGGAAATATTAAATCATAGGGCTATCGTTGAAGATCTCGTTACTTGGGAATTGAGCATTGGCAATATCAAATTTTAGTTTGATGATCAGAACACTTTACACCACTTACTATTTTCTTATGTTGGTCCCATAGACACTATGTTTTATATGACTGACTATTATACTCATGACAGTTGTGATGTCCCTAAAATGAGCAAATTACTGATTTTGGAAAATCTAAAAGTACTATTTCAGTTTTCCTACTATTCCTAATGATAGAGATTCTCTTATTTTCAAAGGTTGTACTAGTGTTTCTATTTCCAAGGAAATTTATCAAACCTTCTATCATCCCAATTTAGGTATGAACTTCAAGTGGCTTAGGGCCCAGCTTTTAAAGCATTCCCTATCATTTTTTGTTTGGAGGACTATTCATTCTTTACTTCTCAGTGATGACATTCTCAAATTGGAAGGTCTCGTACTTCCCTCCATCTACCATCTGTGCAGATCTGAGGACGAGCCAAGACGAGCCAATCTCTCGCTTTTTTCTTTTTGTATGTATACTTTAAAGACATGTGATTATTGTGTTGATTAGTTACCTTTCCTTTACTAGTACCAGCTACACTATAATCTTGGAATGCTTTGTGAAGTGGAATGAGCTTGTCCTAATTAACCTTAAATAATTTAACATAAAAATAATTTATATTATTTTGAGCACATTTAGAGTCTATTTGGGGCGAGCTTCATCTTATTCGAACTTATCAGGATAAGTCGCTTATTCTGATAATCTACTGATAAGTAGCTGATTAGAATAAGCTGTCTGTCTGTTTGGTTTGAGCGTTTGGAAAACAGCTGATTTGCAGTTGTTTATGGATAAATGACTCATATGCCCTTGAAATGAATAAGTTGTTGAGCTGTTTGGTATCTGCGGTTTGAAAATAGCTTTTATGCAGCTGTTTGTAGAAATGCTCCTCTTTATTAATAAAGTTTTATTAAGATATAAAATTTTATTTCAAATTTAATAATAAATATTTTTAAATATAAAATTTTACTTTTAAATATAAAATCTTATTTTAAAAAATTATATCTTATTTCAAATCAATACAAAGAAGGAAAAAATGCGGTGCTAACATAAACTCAAGAGCTCCATCAATTCAAAAGTCCCTCCTCAGCCTACTTCTGATTGCCTACTAACAACTACCACAATGACATTTCAAAATCAAGATTACCTTCCATGGTTACCTAAAACTGAAACCTTACCAAAGACAAAAAATATATGTGAACAAACTATGCACTGACATAAAATGACAATAGCCACAATATAATTGGGGTCCCTATTGTTTCTACCTTCAATCCAAAATATTTGCAATTAGCATCATGTAATTATATGAAAAACACTTGGCATTGAATAATGCAGAAGAACAGAGATGTCCATGAAGGTAAATACAAGCAAATATAGAAATAAGAACATAATTTCTAACTGCAAAGAAAAATGAATGTACAACTTCAAAAGTTATAATCTACTCTGTACGCTGGTTTCAAATTCACTTAAAAAAAAGAATTTACAAATTCAGAAATAAAGTTCTAATTCATTTACAAAAATGATAATCTAGATTGATACCAGTAACTTTTTTATGTATAAGAGCCCCTTTACTAGAAATAAAGGCCTTTTTGGCTTCAAAGAGCCTCTTTTGCTTGCTTGGAAGCATCAGAAACAGTAGAAGAAATGATGTCTTCTTTAGGCAAGGCGAAGGCCTTGGCTTCAAAGGAGGTATGGGGTTGGGAGAAGAGGAGAAGAAGAGAGAGCGCAGCAGGTGATGGAGAGAGCAGAAATGGAGAGGTGCGAGGCTTGGGATCGAGCGAGCGAGAAGCGAGCAGCGACTTATTGCAGAGGTGCGAGAGCGAGCGAGCGAGCAACCACCATCGCCATTCCTCTCTCTGATCGCCATTCCTCTCAGAAATGGAGAGGTGCGAGAGCGAGCGAGCGAGAAGCGACACTGCGACGCGAGGGACATCGGTGAAAGCAACGCGAGCAGCTACCTTGGTGTCGATCTCGGCAAGGGTGAGGAAGAAAAGGAAGATCGGGAAGGCGAGCACGAGGGAGAGCGGAGGGGCACGACAGGAAAATCTTCTCTAACGCGCTATGCAGGCGCCAGAACGCGGGTCTTCTCCTGCTTCGCGAACTATTAACAAAATCTCAATCAGCTTGTTGGAGCGGTAGCAATAAGCTGACCCAACGTTTTTTTCAAACACTGCGGTCGCTTTTTGAAAACGCCATCGCAGTCCAACAAACTGCCCAAAACGGAAGGTTAAGCTTAAATAGTTTATACGGTAATAAGCTTTAGAATTTCAAGCACATTTAAGCTCGGATAGTTTATAAGAATATATTTTTTGGAATTTGAAGTGCATTAGTAATTCATATCAAAATAATTTTTAGGGTTTTGATTACATTTAAGCTTAAGTAATTCATATGAACTTTAAAATTTTTAGTACATTTAATCTTAGATAATTCATTTGAAAATAATTCGGAATCTTAGAGCACATTTATGCTTACATAACTCAAATGAAATCAATTTTTAAAATTTGAGCACATTTAAACTTAAATAATTTATATAAAGAAAATTATAATTTTGGGAACAAATATAAGCTTAAATAATTCATGTTTGCAAATTAGCATAACTTAAGATAAGCTTGCAATTTAACATATACTACACATAAGCTTGCAAATAAACATAACCTAACACATGCTTCCAAATTTGCATAACTTGAAAAATAAACATGCAAATTAACACAACTTACATATAAACATGAAAATTAACAAACTAACAGATGCTTATAAATTAACATAAACTAACACATTTTTTAAATTTATAACTGTGGCGCCTATGCTCCAACTAGCAGCTGAGGAGATGTTCGTTAGAACGAATTGGGAAAGATATTGTTGCTTCTCCGTTGTTATTGTTGTTTCTGTGGTGAGAGAGTTTTATGCTAACTTGTCAAGAGCTGAGAAAAATTTGGTGATAGTTAGCGTGTAACTAGTAGATTTTTCACGTGCGGTAATTAATACTTTTTATCGATTACCTCCTGCGATGTTTTGTTTTTATATGAATTATCATCTTTCTGAGGGAGAATTAGATGAGATTATGACATTTTCTTACTAATGGAAGAGTTTTGTGGAAGATTACAAATGAAAGAAGAGTACATTTTCAAGCCTCTAAGTTGAATGCCACTTCAAAGGCATGACATTACTTCATCTCATCTAAGGTTTTGCCTTCAAGTCATGTCAGTGAAGTTACAAGGGAGAGAGCTGTTCTGAACCATTGTATTCAGTAGGGAAAGCTTTTAGATATTAGGGATATTAATTTTTATTATATTTTGAACTGTGTCAGAGCTGCTACTACAGCAGGTATGAGATTTCCTTCACTGGAATTTCCTTCACTGATTCACTCGATTTGTGAGCAGTTTGGTGTTAAGCCTGAGACATGGGAAGAGGTTCTTCAGCCACTAAGACCTATTACCAGTGTAAATTGACCCGACCGCAATTATTTAAGTAAATTAGCTTATTAATATATGGTTAAACTTGACCCCAAATATGATTACGCGGCTAATGTACGATAATTAAAGGTTAAAGTTTTTATAATAAAATATAAATCGCACACTAGGGGTACTAAGCAAGTATACGTATCATTTCAAGTAATATAGAGATTTCTTTTTAAACCCTAAATATCGATCCCACGAGGATTAATTTAGTTAAAAGAAAGAAAACTAATATTAAAAATATTTTAATTTAAAACTAATTAAAATATGCAAAATATGAAAATTAACTAGTGATAAAACAATAAACAAAGATTCTTTCCCCATACGAAATATTTCATGATTAATAAGTAGATCAAATTAGTTGAGAACTTGAAAATGTGGTTTTGTGACAAATAGGAGCATATATATCCTTTACTTTGGTCCAGGTCATAAAGAACATTAGCTAACTTTTAAAGATTGGATTAGGATGTATTATTAGTAGAAAGGGATGAATTTCTAGACTCTCACTACTAGGTTCTCCCCCCTCCCCCGAATGGTTGCCTATAGTCTGGCATACTAGTGACCCGTCACCTCTTTTGTAAAACTAAATTGATAGAATTTAGCCTGTCACACTAAAACTAAAATCAATTTTACGCCCATTAAAGGTCATCTCCCTATTTATTTGCACCTTCCCTTTAAGAGAAATATGATACATACAAGTTTAGAATTTCTTAGCCCATTAACCAACTTTTTAATGTTTACAAAAATAACAACGGCACAAAAAACTTGATCCCGCTTAGTATATATTTAATTTTATAATGGAATTTATAATGTGGATTCTACGCAAGTATACGTATCGTATCAAGTAATACAGGGCTCTAGTGGAGTCCTGGTTATCGATCCCATAGGGAAGTTTTAAAAGACTTGTAACAGCTAAATTTAAAAGGATTTACTTACTAATATAGTATACGGAATTTAGAATACTTAACTAAAGCGATCTAAAGAAAACTAATGCTTTAAATAAAGTTGATTTAAAGATTTCAGAAAAAGTAACATTCCCCTTATTTTTAGAAACTTAAGTGAATGATGAATTCAAATAGATTTTTTTTTATTTTATTGTATTGTGACAAATAGGAGCATTCCTATTCTTTACCCTTTAGTCTGAGTGCAAAGAACATTGACTAGTCCTATGCTTGATTACGAATCCACGGCTAGAGTCGGGAGGATACTGGCCGCCACTTCGTAGCTCCCACGTTCCCCTCACTCGAGGGCTAATATCTACACTTCAGCTCTCAAACAATAAGACCAAATTGAATATTTTAGTCTGTCACACTAAAGTGTCCAATTCTATGTCCGATAAATAATATTTCCCTATTTATTTGCACCCTACTTCCAAGGTTTTTGACTTTCCTGAATATTGGATGTAATCTTTATTATAGTTGATAATTCAACATATTTTAACAATTCAATTGGCCAGATTGAAAGTAAATTAAGTTTTAAATAAAAGATTATCACAATTTATTTTAATAAATTAGGCACTTCATTTAATTTCATCAATTCACATAATTTTATAAACGAGGAGAAAGACTAAGAAAACTACTCGAATGCATGGGAATTAAACAAAGCATGGATTTCATTTAAAGTTAACAACAATAAACAAAGATACTTATCTCGATTTCCTCCCAAGCGGACTCTTTGAAGTTCATTTAACTTTTCCTTCTAGTACAGCACACTTCTTAACTCACTACTTACACTTACTCACACTAAACATCAACTTAGACTCAAAAGCACACTAATAGAATACTCTAAGACTCCTAAAATAGACACACTACATACAATTCGTCCTCTATTTATAGAGGTAGACAAAGGTCCAAGGGGTACTTAAGCACCTCTTCAAAAAGCGTCGAAGTTTAATGTATCTGGCATTTTGAACGGTCTCGCCGTAGGCGAGAAACGACCTCGCCATTAGCGGGGCTTCTAGAAGGTCTTCAAACCGAGCGATCTCGCTGTCGGAGGGCTCGGGCTCGCTGTCAGTGAGGTAGTTGCAAACCTTTAAGAAATTTTCTTTATAATCTCGCCGTCGGCGGGCTCGATTTCGCTGTCGGCGACTTAGTTTATTTTGCATGTATTTCTTCATTTTTGATCCAAATTTGCTCTATTTTATGCTTTTTTTCTTCCATCACTTATAAATCTTCGTTCCTGGAATAAAATAAAGAAAATACCTTTCTTTAAAGTGCAATTTCATAAAAAATAGGTATGAATTTCTTAACATATTTTTCACGTGATCAAAATCCCCCAAACTTAATTATTACTTGTCCTCAAGTAATTTTTATACTAAATAAAAACAATGATTTTTGTAATAGAATTTTTTTAATTCAAATAAACTATGAATTAAATTTAAATAATACTATAGTAAAGTTAAATAGAAATATTTTTAAGTAATTAAATTAACTTTATAGATATAGGATTATTTAGTTATCGAATCTAAGATTTCTAGCTCTCTATTTATTTCAGGAAAGACTATATTTAAAAGAGTAATTTACTTAAGATATTTAGATGATAGGAAGTTCAAGAAAACACTATTTAGTAAAATACTAATCCATATATATAAGTTTAGAAATATATTTGAGTTTTTACCCTTTAGGTTGATTTCATTGAAGCCAATTTTTGATAAGGCATCTCCTCAAGCTTCTCCTCACTTATATTTTTCTTTTCTTTTCTTTTTTTCTTTTTGGATTGATTTTCGATCCTTCTCTTTTCTTTTTCAAGTGAGGATTACTGTATCCGGATAGCCTTGTTAATAATTTTGAACTTCAACTTTCTCTTCCTAAATTTGAAACTTAAAATATTTCTTTGCTTATATGTATTTCATAACCTTTACTTCATTGAGTTTCAATCTCTTCTTTTTCACTTGAATACTTAAGAATTTCAATTTTAGAATATACTTTCCCTTACTTTAAATAGTTTACTATATTCTTATTCCTTTTAACCAAATATCTTATTCTATTAAATTAATTTTGTTTTCTAGAATTATTCATTCGATTTTCTATAATAATTATATAAATTAATTCAAGTTACTTGAATTAAAAATTATTACAAAAAATCAAATAATAATAATTTTTTTTAAACATAGAAATTGAGAACAATTTAATAATTAAATTTGTATTTTTCCTCCCTAAACTTAAATTTTTCTATCTATTTCTAAATGGTGAAAAGGAAAATATACAATGAATTTACATCATACCTTTGAGCTTTAGGTATTTCTTTTCCTTGAAATTTTTGCGAGCTTTTTCATTATTTAAAGAACACTGTACTTGTTAGTATTCTTCCACATATATAGTATTTAAAAGAGAGTGCTGGGTAAAGAAACTTTTAAATAAGTATAAAAACACAAACAGATTAAAACTTAATCTACTATTACACATCCAATCAACTGGGTTACTAAAACAATCTAAAATTAAAGTTCACAATTTATAAAATTTAAACAACACATTTAAAGAAAAACTAACATACTACTTTAAAGAGAATTTGCATTCTAATTTAACATATATAAAAAGTATAACATAACAGCTTAAGCAATTTAAAACAAACACACCAACTCCCCAGTCCACAGAAAGTACATAACAATTACACACAAAGTAATAAAGTTCTTAAAATAACAATTAATCTAAAAAAACCAAATAAAGTCTCTAATCTTCAGCATCAAAATCCCAAACTATATCATCTCCCTGATCTCCAGGCTGAGAAGGCTGAGCAGGCTGATATTGTGTGTAGCGGAGGCATTCAGGAAAGACAACATCTAATTCACCTCTCCTGTAATGATGTTCAGCCTTATAATATGCTATTTCGTATTCTGAATGTCGTTGGAGATATTCACTATCATAATCATGTCTTCTCTCCAAGCCTCCAATCCTTTGGTCCATATGCTCCAGTTTTTCTTCTATTTTCTCAAAACTTTTCCGTTGTAAAGTCATCTCATTCATCAAATCTTGAAGGGTAGGAGTACTATAGGGAGGTGGGTCATAACTAGTAGAGGGAATATCTCTACTTGAAGAAGGTACATAGTTCCTTGTCTCTGATCTCCATCCTTCGTGAGATTCATATTTCTTAATATTAACCAGAGTAATGGGTTTCATAGGCTCAACCCATTCCTCATCATCTCTTGCCTCTACCCCAGATAATTGGCAGAGTGCATAGATAAGACCAGGATGTCCTAGTCCTCCTCCACTTTCACTTCTTGAGGTGGCTAATATATTCTTATAAATTACACTTCCCACATTAATACTTTTTGGTTCCGAATACGAAATTCGAAGCTGCTTCTATCTCTTGTTACCTCACTATGGTGGTAAGTAGATAACAAAGTAGAACAAATAAAATTGTTCCAGGCTTTAGATGATGCATTTAACATAGAAAGAGGGAAGTTTACCCGTTCTTGTTGTTTTATCTTCCAAACTCCTTTCCCGTCAGTGAGAAAGTCGATCACCTCTTCCAGTGGTCCTTCTATAGTTCCAAATGTATCATAATCACTGGTGTAGGTGTCTTGTACCTCGTAATAAGCATTTATTCTTGCAGCGCTGAATTCCACAAAAAATCCTCTAACCTTAACTGGTGCATCTTCAGCCTGTGTCAGGTTCACATAAAATTCCTTTACCACTTCTACAGCGGCTCTGTTGGTCATGAAACAAAAATTTTCCCATCCTCTTTCTTTAATTATTCGCTCAACTTCTCCTTTAGGACTTTTGAAAACTCGATCTTGAATGCATGTTCTGGCTTGAATATTATGAAAATATCTTGATTGTGCCCTTGCATTCACAAAACGAGTTTCGTCGTAATCCAACCTTCATCTTTGTCGAGGAGCCATTTCGTTCGATCTATGAAAATCACAAAAATTCTAACTAAACTTCCAATTATTAATAAAATGGCTTCCTATAGCAACTAAATCCATTTAAATCGATCTCCATGAATTTCTTCCAAGTATTTTCTCCATATTTCGAATTTTTTCAAAATTTCCCAATGTAGAAGAAATTCATGGTGAAAATCAAAAATTTTTGCATAGGAGTGGAGCACATACCAAGGGGAGATGAAATCCAGTGTCAAAAAGTGTTGAAATCGCCTCAAATCCAAGATCTCACGAGCCCTAGGTCAGTTTTTTTCGAAGTTTTTAGGAAGGGGATGATGAATAGTGTCGGTTGACTGGTCAAATATAGGACATTTCGTGATCTCGCTGTCGGCGAGCTAATTAATTTACCAAGGCTAAAGTTTCTGGAAAATCTCGCCATCGGCGAGATCGTTCTCACTGTCAGCAGGTTTTCCCTCGCTGTCAGCGGGATAATTCTCGCCGTCGGAGAGCTCCCAAAAATTTTAAATATTTAAAATTCTTCAATCATTTTCAACCTCGATTTGGCCCTAATTAATCTTCCGATCACTTAATTTGATAATTTAGTATGAAGACTAGATACTTATACTCACAAAAAGTTCACACAAACAATATAACTTTATATATGAAATCCATAATACTTACAAACTTCACACTTTTAAACACTAACACTTAAGACTTCAATACTTCAAACTCTCATAAATACTCGGCATTGCAATCCACACCACAACACTCTAAATGTTGAGACATAACAAATACATATAATTTCATCGAATGCGAGATGATCAAATTTAAAGTTTAAATCATAGTAAAACCTAAATCCAAATCAACACATATATACACACAAATATAACATAAGATATAAATCTTTACTACTCCTTAGTATCTGAACTAACATCCTCTCTGATATTCCCGATGTGACGCAGGTGCACAAATAGATTGTAGAAAGGCACGAAAGGGAATTCCACGATAGATTCTTCATCGATCCACCCTTTCGTCTCGATAAATGAATAAAAATGGCCTCCAGATGTCCAGTATGATCAAAGTGCTCTTTCATCCTCCAGTCAAATGTGATCAAACATATCAGAGATATTATCGATGAAATTCATCACGTTTTGCAACTTTTTCTCTAATCCTTTAATCTTTTTCAGAATGAAATTTGTTTTATCAGTAAGGGGCCTCACTAAAGGATTGTTATGTGATGCTCTATCAGAAATAATGGTAATCTCATCATTGTTATCCAAAGTTGGAAACATATCCGTAGGATCGAGTGGTTTCCATGGCAAAAGTACCTTTTCCCACGTCTCATAAGAAACTTGGTACTGACTACATAAAGCAAATATAGTCGATGGGTGTCCAAGTCCATGAATTGACCCATGCACAATCAATCCCAATGCAGAATTTACTATAATTGATCCAACATCGATAGGTAGTCCAATTTGAATATAGTAATTTAATATAGCGCATTCCTTTGAAACCTTATTTACCCTCATAGTGGGTAATAATTTTGATGAGATAAAGAAATGCCAATGCTTCGAGACAGGGTTAAGAAGTGATGTAGAGAAACTGACATACCCGTCTTTGCGCAACTCCCAATCATCAGGTTCGTCGGTCAGGTATCTATAAATTTCGTTCATATTGTATCTTGAAGGAACAAAGTTTGAATAATGACAGACAGGGGTATTCTCTATAGAAAATAATTCATTTACCCTTGAAGGAGTAAATGTTACCCATCTTCCTCTGACGTAGACACTTCCATTGTTGATCTCATGTAGATTAGAGTAAAACTCATTAACTACAGGAATAACTACAGCGGATGTCGTATAGCAAAATACCTCCCAATGCCGCTGCACGATCATTTCTTCAACTTTTGTGATGAAATTCTCTACTCCTTTGTTGACAAATCCCCTTTCTCTAATAAGTCGCTTCTTCATCAAAACTTTTTGAAAATACGCTGCGCCTCCGAACTGAAGAATTTTCTTCGGTTGAAAACTCCAGTTTTTGTGGTTTCTAAGAGTTTGGTGGCCATTTCAGATTGAAAGGAATGGTCTCTAGTCGTTTCTAGGGAAGAAAACAGTGTAAAAATGAATTTGGGATGGTTTTTGACACGCCTAAAATATATACGCTTTTTGCTATATCATTTTACTCATTTTTGATAATATTACACTTTAAAGGAAGGTATTTTGTATGTTTTAGGTACAATAAATGGTGATTGGAGCAAAACGAAGCAAAAACGGTGCAATTTGGAGCAAAAACGAGCAAGAAATGAAATCCTGCCCTGACACCTTTCGATAAGTCTTTTGATGCTTAATCTCTTTTACACTTCTTGCATATGTTTGAATGAGATTACACTTTAAAGAAAGGTTGTTTTATGCTTATTTTGTAGGGCTATCTGTTACGGACGCAACACAATTAAAATGGGGCTAAACGGAGCTAAAACGGAGCCAAACGGAGTGAAACAGTGGAGCCGCGCAGCAGCCTGCTCGCCGACGGCGAGATCGATCTGGCCGATAGCGGCCCGGACGACCATGAACCTACTTTTAGCGGTTTTGGGCCAATATTCAAAGTATTTGGACGCTTTTTCGAAGGGGTGCTTAAGGAGACTCTTGGAAATTCGTCCACACTCTTTAAAAATGGTGAATATATGTTAGAAATGAAGAGAAACAATAGAGAAAAGGAGAGAAAAATTTAGAGGAATGTTTAGGATTCTTAGATTAAGAGTAGAAATGTAGATTTCTACCATTTTGGAGAGATTGGAGAGGAGATTTTGAGAGAATTTTTAAGGGATTTCGCTAGCATTGCATGGATCGCCAGGAGACTTTATGGGAGAAGTAAATTTAGGATTTTGGAGAGGAGACTTCATGTTTAGGATTTTGTGATGCATGGTAGAAGTAAATTTAATTATAAATGTGATGGTTTTTACTTGCACTTCATTTACATTGCAATAAGGGCCCATTGTAGTGTTAAAATTCGTTGTAATTGCATCGACCCGAAAGGGCGTTGTAATTCTCAACAAAGTGAAACCACATTCAAATTCCATGGATGGTGAAGTTCATGAGGATTGAATGAAAATAAATAGGGAAATATAATTATCGGGAGTAGAATTAGAGATTTTAGAGTTACAGACTAAAATCCTCAATTCGGTCCTATCGTTTGGGTGTTGAAGTGTAGATTGTTAGCCCTCTGGCGTGGGGAACGTGGGAGCTCCGAAGTGGCAGCCGGTATCCTCCCGAGCTAGCCGTGCATTCGGTAACCAAGCATAGGATTAGTCAATGTTCTTTATGCCTGGACCAAAGGGTAAAGAATATGATTGCTCCTATTTGGCACATACAATATTAAATGCATCTCAATCCTATACATTATCTATTTCATTACATAAGAATAGTAGTTTTTAATATCTCAAAATTCTCCAAACCAACTCATCCAAAAAGGGTTATCTTTAGAATTAATATTTGCATTTAGTTATAGTTACTATCTTACATTTAACACTTGTATTTATGAATAGTTGCTAGATAAAACACAATTTTAATTGACATTCCAAACTAAGGACTATTAGTAGTAGACTAGAATTTGATTAAAGACTTCTTACTTCACTTCCTCGTGGGATTGATATTGGGGTTTTTAAAGAAAACTCTATATTACTTGAAACGATACGTATACTTGCGTAGCACCCCTAGTGTGTAAAATATTTTCTAATTTTTATATCATTTAAGATTTTGCACACTAGCCGCTATTTATAAATCAGGTCAAGTTTTTTGCCATCTTTTGAAAGTTAATTTACTGCGTAATTGCGGGTCGGGTCATGTTTTTGGCGCTGTTGTCGGGGAAGCTTCAGTAAGAACTTTAGGAGAATTTTAGTTGAAGTAATTAGGCTTAGACTTAGAAAACTGTAGTGTCATAAAAATTATTTTTGTGTGAAAAGTGTTTTTATAAGAAAAAAGTGTTGTTAAAAAAGAAGAAAAAATTGTTTGTGTGAAAAATATGGTGTTCGTTAAAATGTTTTGTTGTGTTGAATATATTTCATCTGTTATTTGTTTAATTGTTAATGTATTGTTTGTTGTGTTATATATACAAAACAAAGGATCTACAGGATTGGTACCTTATGATCCCGAGTTTGAAAAAAATAAAAAATTAAAAATACAGAAAGGACTCGAAAAACTAGAAATGAAAATGGAAAACTTTCAAGATAATAACTTAGAAAATCATCATAAATCATTGAGGGATTGCATAAATCCTACGACAGATGAAATTCACTCTAGTATACAAAACCCTATCGTAGAAACTGATTCATTTGAAATAAATCCTGAGATTATCCAACTGGTGCAGAACAATCAGTTTGGGGGAACTCCTTTGGAGAATCCATATTTACTCTTATCAAATTTTCTAGAACTTTGTGCTACATTTCATTATAATGACATGTCAGACGATGCTGTTAGACTAAGGCTTTTTCCTTTCTCACTAAGGGATAAGGCTAAAATGTGGTTGTACTCATTAGCACCTGGTTTTATTAAAAATTGGGAGGAGTTAACTTAGAAATTCTTAGCTAAGTATTTTCCACCTTCAAGGACTACTCAACTTAGAAACGATATTATCTCATTTTGTCAATATGAAGGGAAATCAATATACGAAGCTTGAGAAAGATTTAAGGAACTCCTAAGAAAGTATCCACACCATGCTCTGCCTGATTGGTTAATCATTCAAACTTTTTATAATGGGTTAGTAGGATCCCTTAAGTCTATAATTGATGCTGCCGCTGGTGGATCATTAATGTCAAAATCATTTGATGAAGCGTATGCATTAATTAAAGAAATGGCTACAAATGAATTTCAATGGCCCTCTGCAAGGGTTAATCATAATAATGTAGTTAGTGTTCAAGATACATATGTGATTATAAATCTTGCATCTCAGATTGTTGCAATATCAAGGAAGTTGGACAAATTTGGAATAAACCAACCTCAATTTACTCCTGTAAGTGAAGAAAGATCATTAGGACCTATAATTGATTCTAAATTATCATATGAAACTTTAAATACCATAAACAACCCATATTCTAACTTCTATAACCCAGGTTGGGAGAACCATCGTAAATTTAATTGGAATCATACTACTAATGGTGGAAACCTAAAATGGGAAAATAATCATGCAAATCATAATGGAAGTTAGAATAATCAAGGGAATACAAACTATAGACCTTCATATCCACTGGACTCTCACAATGATAAAAAATTTGAGGATAAGAAGATGTCTATGGAAGAAGTGGTATTGTAAATGGGAAACCAGTTGCAAATTCAAAATGTTGTGATTATAAACATATAGAATCAACTGAGAAAAATTGCTAATTCACTTAGAAATAGACACCAAGGAACACTTCCTAGCAACAATGAGATCAACCCTAAAGAGAACACTAATGAACAAATAGAAGCTGTCCAATTAAAAATTGGAAGAGAGATAGAGGATGTGGTTAGAAAAGAGAAAGATGTTGTGAGAGAAACAAAAGAAACGAAAAGACTCGAAGAATATGTTTCTAAGGATGCTGGAAAAATTAATATCTCCGACTAAAATCAGTTTGGAAAAACCACTACCTCCATTTCCTCAAAGACTTAGACAGCATGAGTTGGATAAAAAATTTTCAAAGTTCATGAAAGTACTTAAGAAGTTAACGATAAATATTCCTTTCACTGAAGCTTTGGAACAGATGCCAAGTTTTGCAAAGTTTATAAAGGATATATTAAACAAGAAAAGGAAATTTGGAGATAACGATACAATTGCACTAAGTGAGGAGTGCAGCGCTATACTTCAGAAAAATTTTCCTCAGAAACTTAAAGATCCTTGTAGCTTTACAATTCCTTGTGCAATTGAAAAAAAATAATGTGGAAAAGCTTTATGTGATTTAGGAGTGAACATTAATGTGATGCCTCTATCTATATTTAAAAGGATAGGTTTAGTCGATATTTCTCCCACTACTGTAACCCTTCTGTTTTTGCTGGTCGATCTATCATTTATCCAAAAGGAGTTATAGAAGATGTGCTTGTTAATTTGGATAAATTTATCTTTCCTTTGGACTTTATTGTATTAGATATGGAGGAAGATAAAGAAATTCCAATTATTTTAGGGAGACCTTTCCTTGTTACTTGGACAAGCTATGATAGATGTGCAAAAAGGAGAGTTGGCTATAAATATTAATGACCATGAAGTTACTTTTGATGTATTAAAGACTATGAAATATCCAGCTGAGAGAAAAGATGATGAATGTTTTTGGATAGATGAAATTGATTATCTAAGTAAAGATCATTTCTAAGAAAGTTTTGAGAGTAAGTTAAAAGATGAGATTGAAATAGATTTTCATGGTGATTTGAAAACATTACTTAAAGAAGACTGTATGTATGTTCAGGAGAGGTGTGAAATGATGGACACTACCAAAAATAGTAAACTTTTAATTCCATTTGTTGAAAAATCTCATGAACTTAAGATGGATGAACCCCATACCAATTTAAAGCCTATCTACTTAGAGAATTCATCTATACAACCAGTCTTTATATCTTTAGATGCGACTCAATCACAAGAAAAACCTGAATTAAATGATGAACAAGATAATATATTGAACTAGGACTTGGAAGAGAATTTGAGGATAAATTTCAAAAGAACTTTGAGTTGAGAAAAGAGGATAAGGATATTGGAAGACCATTGGAAGAAATTCCTAAGGAAGTAGAAAAACCTATTTCCTCAACTAAGATAGATCCTCAATCATTTAATAATTATAAAGGGAAAGAATTGGAAGATAACTTGAATCATAAGAGTGACATAGAAGAATTTGATCTTGAATCTGAATTATTTAAAAAGAATCGATCCAAAATTTGGGAGATATTGAAGTATCTTATAAAGATCCATTTCTTATAAATTTTAAAGATGATATTAATATGCAATTTCAGAAAATCAATAGAAGAATATTGGATCTAGAAAGAAATATGAGGAACAATGATATAAATCCATTTGAAAAGGAAGAGTTGAATAAAAAATTAAAATTTGAGAATTTTGTTGGAATCCCTGGATCTGGAAATGATTGGGCGATTGATCGAGGATTACTTAAATGGAATTTTGATCCAGGAGGAATCATTTGTCGGGCTAATGACGTTAAACTAAGCGCTTTATGGAAGGCAACCTATAGTTATCAGTGTGCTTTGATTTAGTGTGCTTGAGATTCATGATTGTTAGTGATCTATTGTATTTGCTTTATAGTGGATTGATTAGTTTGATTGATGATTGTTAGATGTTTGGATTATTAGTATTTTGATCTGATCTTTGTCTGTGTTATGAGGGAGGTGATTCCTTAACTTCTTATTATGGCTATAATTGATCTCTTGTAAAGTTGGATTGACGAGTCCACTATAACTTGGGTCTCACCCAGACTTGAGTTTTACAAGAGAAATCATGAATTTCGAACATTGATAGTTTCATCTTAATTTGTTACTTCCTTTCTACAACTTTATTTTCATTAAATAGGATTTGCGAACCTTTTTGATGAATACCATATGGATGATCTTACACTATTTTTATAACTTTTAGAGGTGCTTAATTATAAGGATTAGATGATGCCTGAGATTGGTGTCCGGAAACCAATTTATTAGGGATAATCTTATCTTTGGGATTATAATTTATAAAATCTTTTGAAGTGTCTAATTTACTAGTGTAGT
Source organism: Papilionanthe hookeriana x Papilionanthe teres (assembly GCA_022702705.1). Taxonomy (NCBI): domain Eukaryota; kingdom Viridiplantae; phylum Streptophyta; class Magnoliopsida; order Asparagales; family Orchidaceae; genus Papilionanthe; species Papilionanthe hookeriana x Papilionanthe teres. The sequence goes on along the minus strand of CM040438.1, from coordinate 63,152,609 downwards.
GATTCCGTTAGAAATTGGAAGTAAATTAGTGAGTTGTGATGAGTTGAAGGAAAAATTGACCTCATTTATCATTTGTGATTGTATTTGAATTGTGTGTTTATGTTTGTGTTACAACTTTATTTAGGTATTGAAGAACATTTTTTTATTCCCTTGCTGATATATGCTATGCTAGTTAGACTTTGATTTAGTTAATTTCATTCTGTCATGATTAGTTTAGATTTACTTTCTGCTACATATTGTTCTGTCTTAATGAATACCTGCAAATAATTTTGATAGACATTTGTGGTAGATAGAATTTCTAAATTGTTTTCTTCCTGCTTATATTTTCTGTATAGAATGCTATATATGTTAAAAATTAAGTTTGGGGGTAGGAAGAAAAATAAAATTTTAATGTGAAAATAGTTCCTTTTAGTGTAATTTTATTACAAGCATGTTTTAAGTTAGATTTACTTTCTCCTACAGTCATTCTATCCTGATTATGCATGATATGAATTTGATAGGATGTATTAGTAGCAAGTAGATTCAACCTTTACTTTTTCTTCCTGCTATATTTTATGGAATTAATTGCAAAATATTTTAAAATTTAAGTTTGGGGGGAAGAAAAATATTAACTCTTATTTGTTCTCAATTGTTATATTTTCAAAAATTACTAGCATAACTTCTAGCAATTGAAACTCGCTTGAGGTAACTAAAACTTTTTATTTTAGTTGAATATTATGGAAGGATTGAATGAAAGTTTTTTGTAATAAAAGTTAATTTTATAAGGGTAAGATATTTGGTATGAAAGAATTTGATTATAGTTAACTATTTAAAGTAAAGAAAACTGTATTTTTGAAATGTTAAGAGACTTAAAGTATTGTGTGTTAAGAAGAGATTGTGACTTTATGATGAATAATAAAGCTCATACCTAATAATAAAGTAAGGATATGTTTCAAGTTTGAACTTTAGAAAGAGGAGAGTGAAGTTCAAAATCATTACAGGCTCTCTAGATATAGTAATCCTCATTAAAAAAAAGAGAAAAAAAGAAGAGAAAAAGAAGAAGAAGAAAAAGGAAAGAAAAATATTTATGAGGAGAAGTTTGAGGAGATGCCTAATCAAAAATTGGCTTCACTTGAGTCACCCTAAAGGGAAAACTTGATTTCATTTCTGAATTTATATTTAAAGTATTGGTCTACATTCTGATGAAGTTTGCATGAACTTCTTTTTCACATAATCTTTCAAGGCATTCTTAATATAGCAAATTATGGTTTATCTTGAAATAAATAGAAGACTAGAACCCTTAGACTTGATTGCTGAATATTCTTATACATGTAGTGTTAACCTGAGTTACTGAATTTCTTTCTAAAAGTCTAACCAATATATTCTTTTAAATGAAAAATTTTAGTGTCTTACAGGTGAAAAATACATTGCCTTGAGTTATATTTTTATGTAGTAAAAGTGTTACTTGAGGACAAGTAACAGTTAAGTTTGGGGGATTTTGACACGCCTAAAATATATACGCTTTTTGCTATATCATTTTACTTATTTTTGATGATATTACACTTTAAAGGAAGGTATTTTGTATGTTTTTTGGTTTTAGGTACAAGAAATGGTGATTGGAGCAAAAGGAAGCAAAAACGGTGCAATTTGGAGCAAAAACGAGCAAGAAATGAAATTCTGCCCTGACACCTTTCGATAAGTCTTTTGATGCTTAATCTCTTTTACACTTCTTGCATATTTTTGAATGAGATTACACTTTAAAGAAAGGTTGTTTTTATGCTTATTTTGTAGGGCTATCTGTTACGAACGCAACACAACTGAAATGGGGTGAAACGGAGCTAAAACGGAGCCAAACGGAGCGAAACAGTGGAGCCGCGCAGCAGCCTGCTCGCCGACGGCGAGATTTTCCCGAGACAGCCGGAAAATGGCCAAAAAGGCCGCCGACAGCGGCCTCGAACCCGCCGATAGTTGCCCGGACTACCATGAACCGACTTTTAGCGGTTTTGGGCCAATATTCGACGTATTTGGACCCTTTTTCGAAGGGGTGCTTAAGGAGACTCTTGGAATTTCGTCCACACTCTTTAAAAATGGTGAATATATGTTAGAAATGAGGAGAAACAATAGAGAAAATGAGAGAAAAACTTAGAGGAATGTTTAGGATTCTTAGATTAAGAGTAGAAATGTAGATTTCTACCCTTTTGGAGAGATTGGAGAGGAGATTTTGAGAGAATTTTTAAGGGATTTCACTAGCATTGCATGGATCGCCGGGAGACTTTATGGGAGAGATCTTTGTCTTTCTTTCAAGGGGAAAAAACTAAGTATTGTTCTTCATTATCTTATAATTTTGTAAACATTTATTTAGTGGATTTGCTTTTGTTAAATGAACTTTCCTTTATGTTTTCTTCGTGCTTTGTGACGCATCTCTCTTACTCTTTCTTCTTCTTTGGAAATAGTGGCATAAGAAGATTATGCCATTGTTTTTCTTTTACTTTTCTTTTGCAATGACTATAAATCATGTTTAGGATTTTTTGATGCATGGTAGAAGTAAATTTAATTATAAATGTGATGGTTTTTACTTGCACTTCATTTACATTGCAATAAGGGCCCATTGTAGTGTTAAAATTCGTTGTAATTGCATCGACCCGAAAGGACATTGTAATTCTGAACAAAGTGAAACCACATTCAAATTCCATGGATGGTGAAGTTCATGAGGATTGAATGCAAATAAATAGGGAAATATAATTATCGGGCGTAGAATTGGAGATTTTAGAGTTACAGACTAAAATCCTCAATTCGGTCCTAACGTTTGGGTGCGAAGTGTAGATTGTTAGCCCTCAGGCATGGGGAACGTGGGAGCTCGGAAGTGACAGCCGGTATCCTCCCAGCCTAGCCGCAGATTCAGTAACCAAGCATAGGATTAGTCAATATTCTTGATGCCTGGACCAAATGGTAAAGAATAGGATTGCTCCTATTTGACACATACAATATTAAATGCATCTCAATCCTATACATTATCTATTTCATTACATAAGAATATTAGTTTTTAAAATCTCAAAATTCTTCAAACCAACTCATCCAAAAAGGGTTATCTTTAGAATTAATATTTGCATTTATTTATAGTTACTATCTTACATTTAACACTTGCATTTAGGAATAGTTGCTAGATAAAACACAATTTTAATTGACAGTCCAAACTAAGGACTATTAGTAGTAGACTAGAATTTGATTAAAGACTTCTTACTTCACTTCCTCGTGGGATCGATATTGGGGTTTTTAAAGAAAACTCTATATTACTTGAAACGATACGTATACTTGCGTAGCACCCCTAATGTGTAAAATATTTTCTAATTTTTATATCATTTAAGATTTTGCACACTAGCCACTATTTATAAATCAGGTCAAGTTTTTAGCCATCTTTTGAAAGTTAATTTACTGCGTAATTGCGGGTCGGGTCAGTTTTCTACAAAGAAATTGCTTTAGAACCGTCCAAAACCGCACATAAAACTTAAGAGACCAATTTTTCAACTGCCTCGCCGTCGGCGGGAAGTTTCTCGCCATCGGCGAGCTAGTTATAAAACTGATTTAAAGATATGACATGCGATCTCGTTGTCGACGGGCTGTCGGTGAGATTCGGTAAAATTGCCCAATTTCGCTCTATTCCGAATATTTTCTGATCTCATCATATAGGTTTGAATTTGTGATGATTCTAATTAAAAATTGAATAGCAAGATTTATTTTAATATCACAGACTCACTAATTTGTATATAATTAAAATAAAAGACTACTATGGGTTGCCTCCCATAAAGCGCTTGGTTTAATGTCGTCAGCCCGACCTAATTTCAGTTAGTAATCAGATCGACTAAGCATTAAAACCTCTTTAAAATTTTGTCTTCTACCTTCGAAATATGATTTTAATCTTTGTCCGTTTACCTTAAATCTATATTCTGTTTTTAGATCTTCAATTTCTATAGTTCCATATGAAAATATTTGAGTTATAGTGAAAGATCCTAACCATCGAGATTTCAATTTCCCAGGAAATAATTTCAATCTAGTATTATATAGTAAAACTTCTTGTCCTGGTTCAGAATTTCTCTGATTAATCTTCCGATCATGCCATAATTTCATTCTTTCTTTATAAATCATATCATTATCATATGATTCATTCCTTAATTCTTCTAATTCATTTAATTGCAACAATCTCTTCTCACCAGCTTCTTTCATATTATAATTAAATTCTTTAATAGCCCAATATGCTTTATGTTCTAATTCAACTGGTAAGTGGCAAGTTTTTCCATATATAAGCCTGTAAGGAGTCATTCCAATCAGAGTTTTATATGCAGTCTTGTATGCCCATAATGCAGTGTCTAGTCTTATAGACTAGTCTAATCTATTAGGGTTTACAGACTTTTCTAAAATACGCTTAATCTCTCGATTAGAAACTTTAGCTAATCCACTAGTTTGTGGATGATAAGCAGTTGATATCTTATGAATAATATTATATTTTTCTAAGTGAATATATTTATTTCTAAAATGAGTTCCTCCGTCAGTGATAATCACTCTCGGCATTCCAAATCTAGTAAAAATATTTTTAATTAAAAATTTTGAAATACTTTTAGCATCACACCTAGGTAAAGCTTGCGCTTCAATCTATTTGGAAACATAATCAACAGCTACTAATATATATGAGTTTCCAAATGAAGGAATAAAAGGTCCCATGAAATCTAATCCCCAAACATCAAAAATTTCAACTTCTAATATAAAATTCAGAGGCATTTCATTTTTTCTTGATATATTTCCTACTCTTTGGCATTTATCACAGGTTTTTATATATTTGTATACATATCTAAATAGAATTGGCCAGTAGAATCCAGATTGTAGAATTTTATACGCAGTTTTATCTGTCCCAAAATGTCCTCCAAAATCAGAATCATGACATTTTTGAATAATTGGTTCAGTTTCTTCATAAGGTACGCATCTTCTAATAATTAGATCCTTACATTGCTTATATAAGTATGGTTCATCCCAAAAGTATGTTTTAGTATCATGAATGAATTTTTTCTGTTGTTGTAAAGTTAACATAGGAGGTAAAATGTCACTTACAATATAATTTACTATATCGACATACCAAGGTATTTTCCACTCATTTATATTATAAAGTTGTTCATCGGGAAAGCGTCTATAATTTCATTATCAGTTTAGATAATTCATGATATTCTAATCTTGATAAATGATCAGCAATTTGATTATCAGTTCCCATTTTGTTAACGATCTCAAAATCAAATTCTTGCATTAATAATATCCATCTAATTAATCTTGGTTTAGAATCCTTCTTTTGCATTAAATATTTTATAGCAGAGTGATCAGTATGCACAATACATTTAGTTCCTATTAGATAAGGCCGAAATTTATTAAAAGTATATACAACTGCTATTAATTCTCTTTCAGTAACTGTATAATTTATTTCAGCATCATTTATAGTTTTACTAGCATAATATATAACTTTGAAAATTTTATCATATCTTTGCCTAAGAACTGCTTCTATAGCATAATCAATAGTATCACACATAAGCTCAAATGGTTTCTCCCAATTAGGTGAAACTATTATAGGTGTTGTAATTAATTTATCTTTTAATAATTCGAAAGCATTCAGGCATTCAGTTGTAAATTCAAATTTCTTGTACTTTTCAAGAAGTTGGCATAGAGGTTTAGTAATTTTTGAAAAATCTTTTATATAACGTCTATAGAATCCAGCATGTCCAAGAAAACTTCTTACCCCTTTCACCGTAGTTGGAGGTTGTAATTTAGCTATAACTTGAATTTTTGCAGGGTCTACTTCCATGCCCTTTTTCGAAATTTTATATCCTAATACAATGCGGCCTGCAACCATAAATTGACATTTCTCCCAATTAAGAACTAAATTAGTTTTTTCACATACTTGAAGTATTTTTTCAAGATGATTTAAGCATGTGTCAAATGATGTTCCAAATACAGAGAAATCATCTATAAATACTTCTATTCCATTATCAATTAATTTACTAAAAATAGACATCATACATCTCTGGAATGTTGCAGGTGCATTACATAATCCAAAAGGCATCCTTCAAAAAGCGAAAGTTCTATAAGGACTAATAAATGTAGTTTTCTCTTGATCCTCAGGAGCCATTTGTATTTGATGATAACCGGTGTATCCATCTAAGAAACAAAAATACTTATGTCCGGCTAATCTATCTAACATCTGGTCTAGAAATGGTAAAGGGAAGTGATCTTTCCTGGTGGCTGCGTTTAATTTTCTATAATCAATACATATTCGTCATCCAGTAACTTGCTTTATAGGGATAAGATCATTATTTTCATTAGCTTTTACGGTCACTCCTCCTTTCTTAGGCACACATTGAATTGGGCTTACCCAAGCACTGTCAGAAATAGGATATATAATACCATTATCTAACAATTTTAAAATTTCTTTCTTGACTACTTCTTTCATAATCAGGTTTAATCTCCTTTGGGGATCTACTTTAGGCTTATGTTCATTATCTAAAATAATTACGTGCATACAGATTGAAGGACTAATTCCTTTAATATCTCGCTAAAAGTCCAACCAAAAGTTTTCTTATAATTTTTTAAGGTATCTAAAAGTTTTTGTTCTTGAGATTCATTTAATTCAGATGAAATAATAACTGGTAGAGTTGAAGAATTACCTAAGTAAGCTTATTTCAAATGATTAGGTAACATTTTTAACTCAAGTTCAGGAGGTTTAATAATCGATGGAACTATAATTTTTTCAGTGTTTTGTATTATCCAAAAATTCAAATTTCTCTTGAATATAATCTAGTTCTTTATTTATATCGGCTTTTTCAATTAATTCAGTATTTTCTTTTTCTAATTTTTCTTCATAATATTCCTTAAAATGTTCTTTTTGTAAATGTTCGAGTACTTTCATTCGAAAACACTCATCATCTTTTTTTAGAGCAGGATATTTCATTGATTTAGCAATATTAAAAGTAACTTTTTGGTCATTTACTCTCATAGTTAATTCTCCTTTCTTAACATCAATCATAGCTTTCCCAGTGGCTAAAAATGGTCTTCCTAAGATGATAGGAATTTCTTTATCTTCTTCCATATCAAAAACAACAAAATCTACAGGGAAGATAAATTTATCCACTTTTACTAAAACATCTTCAATAACTCCCTTATGATATGTAACAGAACGATCGACTAACGCGAAGGGTTACTGAAGTAGGTGAAATTTCTCCCAATCCTAATCTCTTAAAAATTGATAGAGGCATTAGATTGATGCTTGCTCCTAAGTCACACAAAGCTTTTCCATAGAATTTTTCTCCAATAGCGCAGGGTATAGTTAAACTACCAGGATCTTTTAATTTTTCAGGAAGCTTTTTCTGAATAATAGCACTACACTCCTCACTAAATGTGACCATTTCATTATCGATAAATTTTCTTTTTTTTATTTAGAATATCTTTCATGAATTTTACATAGTTTGGCATCTGTTCTAAAGCTTCTACGAAAGGAATATTTATTGTTAATTTCTTCGAATTTCAGGAATTTAGTAACCTGTTTATCTTTTTTATGTTGATTTAGTCGTTGTGGAAATGGTGGTGGAGGTTTTTCAACAGAAATTTTCATTGGTATTAAAGGATTTTCTAAGTTCGGATCTTGTTGATTCTTTTCCTTTTCGATTTCCACTTCCTCTTTTTGACTTTCAAGTTCTTTCTGAATTCGAGATTCTAATTTTTTTCTACTTCGTAATTGTATCGCTTTAATTTGTTCCTTTCCTTTGTCTTTGGGATTTATTTCCACATTACTAGGAAATGTTCCAGGTATTCTATTATTAAGCGCGGTAGAGATATGTCCAAGTTAAGTTTCAATATTTTTAATAGCTGTTCATTGATTTTGTAATTGGTTTCCTTGTATTTGTAATTGATTTCCTTGATTTTGTAATTGATTTCCTTTATTTTGTAAATGTTGACCCATATTTAATATTAATTCTTCTATAGATAATTTTTTATCTTTAAATTGAGGGTTATTATTATTAAATCCAGGTGGATAACTAGGTTTATAATTAGAATTTCCTTGGTTAGAGGGATTTCCTAATGGTTGTGTTATGTTGTTCATCCATGGTTGATTAGTTGTATTATTATTCCAATTAAAATTAGGATGATTTTTCCATCCAGGATTATAATAATTCGCATAGGGATTATTGGGTCTGTTATTAATAGCATTCATAGTTTCATATGAAGGTTGAGATTCTATAAGTTGTCCAGATGAGTTTTCATCTAATATAGTTGGAGAGTAATTCATTCCAAAATGATCTAATTTTTTAGATATAGCAGCGATTTGCGAAGCTAACATAGATATTGCATCATTTTCATGAATACTCGGCTATCTTTTTCGGATTTATTTTATTAGCAGAGCCATTAAAAATTATTGGTAGCCATTTCTTCGATTAGTGCATAGGATTCATCAAATGGTTTTAACATTAATGATCCTCCAGTGACGAAGATCGATGATTGATCTAAGAGATCCTACTAATCCATTATAGAAAGTTTGAATAATTAACCAATCTGGTAACGCATGATGTGGGCATTTCCTAAGATGTTCTTTAAATCTCTTCCAAGCTTCATATATTGATTCTCCATCAAACTGACTAAAAGAAGTTATATCATTTCTAAGCTTAGCAGTTTTAGATGGTGGAAAATATTTGGATAGAAATTTGTGTGATAACTCTCCCCAAGTTTTAATAGATCCAGGTGCTAACGAATTTAACCACATTTTAGCCTTATCCCTTAAAGAAAAAGGAAAAAGTCTAAGTCTAATAGCATCGTTAGATACTCCTTCATATTTGAAAGTAACACATAGTTCTAAAAAACTAGCAAGATGTAAATTAGGATCTTCAGTAGGTGAACCACTATATTGATTGTTTTGTACCATTTGGATAGTTGCAGGTTTAAGTTCAAATGAGTTAGCAGCTACATCAGGGTTTTGAATAGTTAAATGAATTTCATCTAATGTAGGGTTGGCATAATCTCTTAATGGTCTCTGTTGATTGATATTTTCATTTTCAGGAATATTCGCCATTTGTGTTAAATTTATAATTTCTCTTTTTTTGTTTTCTAATTCTTTTAATTGTACGCTCTAATTCTGAATCGTAAGGTATTAAATTTTTGTTTCCAAATTTACGCATACAATTTTGTAAAATAAATTTTAAAATTGTTCGTTACCTAGTAAATAATTTCTAAACTTCCCCGACAACGGCGCCAAAAACTTGACCCACTTTTTAATGTTTACAAAAATAGCAACGGCACCAAAAACTTGATCCCACTTAATATATATTTAATTTTATGATGGAATTTATAATGTGGATTCTACGTAAGTATACGTATCGTATCAAGTAATACAGAGCTCTAGTGGAGTCCTGGTTATCGATCCCACAGGGAAGTTTTAAAAGATTTGTAACAGCTAAATTTAAAAGGATTTACTTACTAATATAGTATACGGAATTTAGAATACTTAACTAAAGCGATCTAAAGAAAACTTATGCTTTAAATAAAGTTGATTTAAAGATTTCAGAAAAAGTATCATTCCCCTTGTTTTTAGAAACTTAAGTGAATGATGAATTCAAATAGATTTTTTTATTTTATTGTATTGTGACAAATAGGAGCATTCCTATTCTTTACCCTTTGGTCCAAGTGCAAAGACCATTGACTAGTCCTATGCTTGATTACTGAATCTGCGGCTAGGCTCGGGAGGATACTTGTTGCCACTTCGAGCTCCCACGTTCCCCTCACCTGAGGGCTAACATCTACACTTCGGCTCTCAAACAATAGGACCAAATTGAATATTTTAGTCTGTCACACTAAAATGTCCAAATCTATGTCTGATAAATAATATTTCCTTATTTATTTGCACCCTACTTCCAAGGCTTTTGACTTCCTTGAATATTGGATGTAATCTTTACTATAGTTGATAATTCAACATATTTTAACAATTTAATTGGCCAGATTGAAAGTAAAATAAGTTTTAAATAAAAGATTATCACAATTTATTTTAATAAATTAGGCACTTCTATTTAATTTCATCAATTTACATAATTTTATAAACAAGGAGAAAGACTACGAAAACTACTCAGAATGCATGGGAATTAAACAAAGCATGGATTTCATTTAAAGTTAACAACAATAAACAAAGACACTTATCTCAATTTCCTCCCCAAGCAGACTCCTTGAAGTTCATTCGACTTTCCTTCTAGTACAGCACACTTCTTAACTCACTACTTACACTTACTCACACTAAACTTCAACTTAGACTCAAAAGCACACTAATAGAATACTCTAAGACTCCTAAAATAGATACACTACATACTAAAATTCATCCTCTATTTATATAGGTAGACAAAGGTCCAAGGGGTACTTAAACACCTCTTCAAAAAGCGTCCAAGTTCAATGTATCTGGCATTTTGAACGGTCTCGCCGTAGGCGAGAAACAACCTCGTCGTCAGCGGGGCTTCTAGAAGGTCTTCAAACCGCGCGATCTCGCTGTCGGCGGGCTCGGGCTCGCTGTCGGCGAGGTAGTTGCAAACCTTTAAGAAATTTTCTTTCAATTTCACCGTCGGCGACTTAGTTCATTTTGCATGTATTTCTTCCTTTTTTATCCAAATTTGCTCTATTTTATGTTTTTTTTCTTCCATCAATTATAAATCTTCGTTCCTGCAATAAAATAAAGAAAATACCTTTCTTCAAAGTGCAATTTCATAAAAAATAGGTATGAATTTCTTAACATATTTTTTTGTGATCACCCATGATCAGATCTTAAGAATTCTCCACAATTTTTAACAATACAAGAGGCCAATTTGTAAAGTAAATTAAAATTAGGAACAATATCATCACAATTTTTTAGAAAATAAATTAAGTTCTCAAATCTAATTTAAATTTGTTATTAATTCATTTCATATTCATAGGGAGAAAGAAAAGAAGACTACCCAGAAAGCATTGAAATTACACCACAAATCATATTCATAAAACTTAAATCCAAAACACTAAACTTAAGAAATAAGATATAAATACTTATCTGGAATGTATTCCAAGCAATCCTTTGATGTTTCTCTGACTCCACAGACTCTAACAGGATTTTGACACTTCAATTCACACTAAACACTCACTAAAATAAAGAAGAAGACACTTAACACTCTTAATTAATTCTCCCTCACACACTACTCACTCACTGTAACACACTTTGCACACTCCACACACACCATGCTGTAGAAATGGTCTTCTATTTATAGATCTCCAGAGATAACCAAGGGTTTCTTAAGGCACCTCTTCAAAATTCATCCACATTCATTGAATGTTCTAGAATTTGATGGTGGTGCCTAGGCGCCAGTTCTGGGGCCTAGGAGCCAGGATCACTGTGCAAATGCATGCACCCCTTCACATTTAGGTCACACATGTTCGTTTAATAACTGCTCTCCAGTGTCTATTTTCATTGCATTTGGTTTATAGCATGTGGGAAAATGTCCAGAGGCTTCTAGATTAGTTTGAAAGTGTCAATAACCATCCAATAACCGTAAAAAATTCTCTAGAATTAATCTGTTGTGTCTGGCGGTTAGGCGCTAGATTTGGCGCTTAGGCGCCATAATTAGCTTCTTTTCTCTTTTTGGCTCATTTTTTCTCCTTTTTAACTCTTTTTCTTCATAAACTCATTTTATTGTACTACGCAACCAAAACATAAGAAATACCTTTCATTAATGAGTAATATCCTTAAAATATTAATAAAAATTTGATACAAAATTCTATGTAATTTTAAAATGAGATCAATTTCCCCAAACTTAAACGTTACTTGTCCTCAAGTAACCTTTTACTACTAAAAATATAATTTATGGAGAAAATTTTCTTTAGGACTTCTATACTTTTTGTTTTATAAATAATATAATGAAACTTAAAGAGCTTTTTAAATAACTTAGGCTAAAACAAAAATATATAAAATATTTAATATATAAGTGTTAAAAACTTTCTTCTTCTATCTATTTCAAAAATAATTGCAATTTGTCATATTAAGAATATATAGATAATTTACAGGAAAAATATTTTCATGATAGTTCTACTAGTAAGGATGCTTATACATAAGAATTTAAGTAAAAATTTGCATTAGTTCTCTTCCTATAAGATATTTCAAGTGAAGCCAATTTTTTATTTAGGCTTTTCCTCAAGCTTCTCCTCACTTATCTTTTTCTTTTCATATTTTGGATTGCTTTCCAATCCTATATTTTTCTTTTCTTTTTCTGGGATTGTTTTCAATCCTTCTTTTTTTTATATTTAAGTGAGAATTAATATATCTGGATAGTCTGTTAATGATTTTGAACATCACTATCCTTAACTTAATAGTTAAAGACTTAACACATTTTTCACTTAATGAATATGTGTTTAGCAAAAGTATTTTTCTTAGAGTTTCAATTCTTTCTTTTTATGTAAACATCTAGATTTCTTCATACTTTCAAAAATACAACATTTTTAATTTAGATATTTAAATCAAAATTCTAACTCCTTTTTATTAAATAATTACAATTTTAGAATTATTCTTTGTTATTTAAAAATACTTTTATAAGTTTATTATAACATTCATGAAAATAATAGTATATCTATCTTAAATTAACTTTTATTCCATAGGTTATATTATTAAGTTTTGAAAATATTGTTTACCAAAGACAAGTAAAATTTAAATTTAAGTTCATTTCCCTCCCCCAAACTTAGTTCTTTTAATAAGGTTTTAATATTTTTTACTATGAAAATTTAAACTAAACAGGAAGAAAAGGTATAACATTTCAAGGTATTTAAAACAGTGCTAATATAAGCAGGAATAGATATCTAACAGAGTAGCTAAATAAGTAATACATGAAAAACAAATGTGCTAAATTACAAACAAACGAGAGCATGAAAAAGGACTAAGTCTAAGCAATCTGAATGTAGAGAAAAACTGAGTTACTACAAGTTCTCAATCAGTATAATAAAACATGAAAAGTAATAAACATACATAGCAAGCACATCAGCGAAGCAAAGCAAATATAAAGTCTAATCATCCTTAGTCGCCTCCTCATCGTCAGAAGAATCGTCAGGAATAGGACATCTGGGGTTGATCCAAGGGGTGAATTTAAGACATGTAGGAAATTCAATATTCCTATCACCCTTCATAAATTTTACCAGCACTTCATTATACTCCCCATCATAGTCACTCTTTCTCTGTAAATAGTCTAATACTTGATCAAATTTTCTATTTATCTCATATATTCTGCAATTCATCAAGAATAGATCACTTTCATGCTCTAAATATCTCTGACAAACAGTGTTCCACACATCAGGTGGAGGCTCAGATGTAGAAGTAGATGGCATAGAAGCAGAAGTTAAAGGCACAAAAGAAGGATATGCACCAGTACTCTGACTCTTAGTTTTCCTATAAATATCAACATGAGATTTTCCTATTGGCTTTAGTGGCTTAAGTCGCTCTTCGAAATGGAATAAGAAACACCAACATTCTTGCAAATCGAGAAAATAAGAGCCTGAAAACCTAAACCATAAATAACACTTCATCTAGTAGAAGTGCTAATTACATCATAAATAATTTCTCCTACATCTATAGGCTTCATTTCTTGAATGCAATAGTTTAGAATAGCTCTCTCTTTCGTCACCTCACTCAAGTGGTTTGACGGAAGGAGACGAGCAGAAATAAAATAATGTCAGGCTTTAGAAGTAGTATTAAGCATCGAAGAGGAGAAATTTACCCATTTATTATTTCTTATTTTCTAGGATCCTCTTCCATCAGTCAAATAAGCCAGAATCTCATCGAGCTCTCTCTCAGAAGGAGTAAAAGTATCATAGAAGCAGTCTGTCACTGGAGGCGGGCCATAAAACTTGTTGATCACTTCTAGAGTGAATTCAACTGTTGTCCCCCTCACATAAACTTCAAAATCAGTTGTTTCGAGAAAATTCACAACTAAAGAAATAATCACCACTGCAGAAAAGTAGCAGAACTGCTTGCATTGTTTGGCAACAATAACATGCTCGATCGAACCACCAGGATGATAAAAACTTCTTTCAACTATGAATTTGCGAACAGTAGCAATTTCGTTGTAACGAATTTGCGCACTCGCACTCGTCAACCTTATTTGATCAAATTGACTGTGCTCCTTACCCCGCTTTGATTTAAGTGCCATTCCTAAAATTTGTAAATAATTCCAAATAAATCTCAAAAAATATAAAATCACATGACTCAAAAGCTCACCTCACTAAATCAAACTTAAATCCATGGATTTTTCTTCTAAAAATCAAAATTTTTTCTCCAAAATTTTGGTACTTTGCAAAAGTAGAAAAATCCATGGTAAAAATTAACTTAAAATGTAGATCTAACCTCGAGAAGTTGAAAGTCGAAGTTAAAACGCGTCAAAACCCTTCAAATCTTGAACAAAATGGAACCCTAGATATGGTTTTCACGAAAATGGGTGAAGAAGATGAAGCTTAGGCGTGAAAATGGCGTTGGGTCGGTTTTAAAGGTGAAAATTCAGTTCAAGTGAACCAGCGCGTAGGCTCCAGATCTGGCGCCTAGGTGCTAGAATCACCAAATATTCTGAAAATTTTTTATATTTTTTAAGTTAGGTGATTTTAACATCTGCAAGCCTGAAACCAACTGTTAATCTTCATTAAACATCTTCCAGAAAATAATATTAAAATAAAATCCAAAAGGTTCCAAATGATTACATTCCAAATATCAAACAAACAACAATCCAAACTTTACTTCATTTCATTCATTCCTGATTTTCAAGATAAGGCTCAAAAAATACAGAAAATAAACATCAATAACAAACACTCATATCTCACGAACACATAAACACTCATAAACATTTTCACATAAAACACTATCAAACTACAGCTCACTTATCAATCATAATCAATCTCTCCACCTATTTCTCCTTAATTTCATCCATTTATTCCTAGTGTACATTGATACCTGATAATCTTCAGAGCATGCCAAATGATCTGATTGAACTTTCATTTGTCATTCAATATGCTCAATTTGGTGGAACATCTCATGCAATCTCCCTCCAACTAGAATTAATTCCACTTCAATCTTCTCAAGTTAATTGCATACCTTCTCCAAAGACATGGAAATAAGTTTATGAATCCTTGTGCACAAACTTCTCCTTCCCATTGATTCCAATGTTTAATTTCTCCATGGAAGCAACTAAAACTCTTTCTATCTCTAAAGGAATGTTTCAGTCAAAAATTTTGATGGCTTGAAGGTTTGGGACGAAGGTATGGAGGTTTAAATAGATTAGAATGTGCAAAAACTGCTTTAGGATGGTTTTTACATGATCCAAAAACTGTGGTTCCTATGCGCCAATTGGGGTGCTTAGGCGCTAGGATCACAGGTATCTGGCGCTTAGGCACCAATTCTGGCGCCTAGGCGCCAGAATCCTGAAAATCATAGGTTTGCCATTTGTCAAATTCTCCTGAGTTCCATACTTAATTAAGGTTTAAAAAGGCAGATCGAAGATACATAATTAAGTGTAGTCACAAAGAACACACGATCAAACTTGAAATAAAATCATTCTATGGGTTGCCTCCATAATGCACGTGGTTTAATGTCGTTAGCCCGACATAAAGAACACTTTACTCCGATTAGGTTAACAATAGCACATCTTTAAAATATGGCACGCTTTCTTCATAATAGTGCTTTAATCTATGTCTGTTCACCTTATTTACTGAATCAGTTTTTAAATATTTATTGTCCACAGCTCCATAAGGGTAAACTTTCTCAGCCACATACAACCCTATCCATTTGAATTTTAATTTTCCTGGAAACAATTTTAATCTTGAAAAGTACAATAAAACTTGTTGTCCAGGCTCAAAATTTTTTCTTAATATTCTTTTATCATGGATAATCTTTATTTTCTCTTTATAAATTCGAGCACTTTCATAAGAATCATTTCTCATCTCATCCAGTTCATTTAATTGTAAAAATTTTTTATCTCCTTCATCTCTGAGATTATAATTAAACTTTTTAATTGCCTAAGAAGCTTTATGTTCCAATTCAACAGGCAAATGATAAGGTTTTCCATAAATGAGCCTATAAGGTGACATTCCAATAGGAGTTTTATAAGTAGTCCTATAAGCCCCATAACGCATCATTAAGTCTATCAGCCCAATTAGTTCATTTTGGATTAACCATTTTTTCTAAAATTCTTTTAATCTCTCGATTTTAAATTTTCGCTAATCCACTAGTTTGGGTATGATAGACTATTGAAATTTTATGTTTGATTCCGAATTTGCTCACTAATATTTGAATTAGAAAATTCTTAAAGTGACTTCCCCCATTCATGATGATTATCCATGGCATTCCAAATCTAGTGAAAATATTTTTAGTTAAAAATTTTTCCACACGTTTAGCATCACATTGAGGTAAAGCAATCGCTTCAATCCATTTTGAAACATAATCAACAACTAATAAAATAAACATTTTTCCTAAAGAAGGCACAAACGGTCCCATGAAATCTAAACCCCAGACATAAAAAAATATCCACTTCCAGAGTGAAATTTACTGGCATTTCGTTTGTTCTAGAAATATTGCCTATGCATTGACATCGATCACAGGATTTAACAAAATTGTTAACATCCCTAAATAATGTAGGTCAATAAAGTCCAAATTATAAAATTTTGAAAGCCGTTTTATCTATTTCAAAATGTCCACTAAATTTAGAGTTGTGGAATTTTTGAATAATCTCATAAGTTTCTTCATAAGGAACGCATCTTCGTGTAATAGAATCCTTACATTGTTTAAAAAGATAGGGATTATCCAAAAAATAAAATTTAACATCATGTAAGAATTTATTTTTCTGATACTGATCTAATCCATACGGCATAATGTTACTAGCTAAATAATTAAATATATCAACATACCATGGGATTAATCCAGCATAAAAAATATAAAGTTGTTAATCAGGAAAATATTCATTTCATTATTTTCAATTCTAGATAAATGAACAGCAATTTGATTATCAAACCCTTTTCTATCGACAATTTGGATGTCAAATTCTTGCAATAGAAGAATCTATCTAATTAATCTTCGTTTAGCTTCTTTTCTAGTCATAAAATATTTAATAGCAGAGTGATCTGTATGCACTATACATTTATTTCCAAGTAAATATGATCGAAATTTGCCAAAAGCATATACTATAGCCAATAGCTCTTTCTCAGTAGTAGTGTAATTAATTTGAGCTTCATTAAGAGTTTTACTGTCATAATATATAACATTAAACATCTTATCATAATGTTGTTCTAAAGTAGCCCTAATAGCATAATCACTTGCATTACACATTAATTCAAATGGCTTTTCCCAATTAGGTGCAATAATGATAGGTGCAGTAATTAATTTCTCTTTTAACAAATTAAAGGCATTTAGGCAAATTTCATCAAATTTGAATTTAGTATCTTTTTCTAAAAGATGGTATAGAGGTTTTGTAATCTTGGAAAAATCTTTAATATATCTTCTATAAAATCCAGCATGTCCAGGAAAACTTCTTATACCAGTAATAGAAGTTGGGGGGTATAATCCAGCAATAACTTGAATTTTTGAATGATCAATTTCCATACCATTTTTAGAAACCTTATGACCTAATACAATTCCTTCTATGACCATAACTGACACTTTTCCATTTCAGAACTAAATTTGTTTCTTGACAGCGTTTCAACTCTTTTGATAAATTGTATATTGTTGGCATATTTTTAGGTTGTGTGTTTTATTTTGAAAAGGGGGTCGCCTAACAGAAGTTGTCGGCGAACTATTAATTTAGTTTAAATAAATAATTTGAAAAGTAGTATTTGATTTTGAAAATATTTTTAAATTTGAAGATTTTAAGATATGAAATCAAACTGATCTCACATCCCAAATAGTTTATATAAACGAGCACCGCACCATAAACCGTGTATCTATCCCTAAGGATAGACACACTGCTTGATGGTGGGGCTCGATTAAATAAACTAGAAGATTTGTGACATCCGTTTGGTCTGCGAACCAATTTATAAGCCGACAAATTCCCCTGCTTAATATGAAAGCATTAAACAGGGTTTATATTACTCGGGTTCTTTAAATTCCCTATAAGGGCAAGCCCCTATAGTTAATTACATCTTAAGTGACGGGAATCACTTAAGAAAACTCTCGATAATAATCAGTAGTTCTGCTCTCAAGAATTTCAAAGTTTAAGTTTTCAAAGGATTGAATTTTGGAATTTCAATAGGGAATGGATCAAGTTTAGAACATTTTGTTTTGAGAATTCAAAGGAAGAAAGGTAGGAGAAATTACAGATTCGAAGCGAACTTCGGTAATTTCCCGACTATCCTATTATTTGGCTTGAATTTAGGAAAGTCCTAATGTCTATTTAATGTTTTGATTTTGTCAATTTTAATTAATTAGGGCTTATATTTATATGATAGAATCATACAAATAGCTCAGAAGATGTGAGCGTTTATGTCGTATCGGACGACTACCTCGGAATCCTAAAACCGGTTAGGGCTTAATTTACATGACCTGATCATGCAAATGCCTAACAAAGGTTGAGGGTTTATGTTGCACTAGGCAAACTACCTCGAAGTCCTATGGCTTGGTTATTTTAATTCTAAGAAAGTTTTGCTGATGACGATGGCCGTGCTGCCCACCATGCTCCGAGCTCCTTGTTGTCGCAGGGGTTTAGTTTTAGAAGTCATAAATCAGGGGATGAGAAAAGTGTTTTGGTTTAGAGAAAATCTTAATTTCCAAGTGTTTTCAATATTTTAATTAAAACAAATCTTAAAGTTGATTATAAAGACACCAGGTTAAGATCCCACGGTTCCATCCTTCCGGCATCATTATTTTTATCGGATTCACTTAGTCCAGATGAATTTGCTAAACTCAACTGAATGAGTTCCACACCTTCATTTAGACCGTGGGAAATCCCGTTAGCAACACGTAGGTTACATCATCCGAGGTATTCCCGATCATCCAACGAGGACGTTTTAATTTAGTTGTAATTGTAGTTTTGTGTTACGTTTGTGATTAAATTTTGAGTTGTTTTATATTTTGAAATGTTGTGGCGGTGAATTTTATCTTGCAATGACTTTTAATTTAGTTTTGGTTTCGGTTTTAGGGGCTATCCTAAAGGTGTGGGTTTTCATGCAACAGTTGTTTATCATGCAAGAAACGTAAGTGCGATGCGATTAAATAAATTGTAATGATGTAAATTGCAGGAAAGTAAATTGCAATAAAATAAAAGCGTACCTGAAGGGTCTTCCCGTCATTCCAAGCTGCACTTAAAACACAATTAGAATATTTAAGCAAGTTCCTAGGTAAAGCTAAGGTAAGGGTTATGGTTTTCTACCAAATTCCTAATCCTATTGCTAGTAATTTCCTATGACGTCTAGGTTCTTTGTGTTTTTGTTTGAAGACGATTTTTCATCAAAGAACAATTAAGTTCAATTGTTCTTATAAACATCCTATCATATCGAGGAAGTGCTTAAGACAAATCTTAAACATCTTTTCAATATTTCTAGGATTGTTTTAAGTCCAAATGAATTTAATTATACCGGTGAATTAATCGTCCGAGATTTCAAGTTTTGTTATCTTGCTCGGTGAATTAGGACATTTGAATATCCTATAAGTGAAGTAACATTTCATTTAATGTTCCGTTTAGGAGTTATGATAACCAAAGCTCTCGAGGGCAAGTTGGTGTTCAAATGATTTAATTTAAGTTAATGGGTTCAAATTTGGAATAGTGTTCAAGTTGCTTTAGATTTATTTTGAATTCTTTATGTCTTTGGTGATGTTATATTTAATTCAACTTAATTTAATTTAATTTAATTTAATCTTTAATTTAATTTAATTCAATTTAATTCAATTTAGTTTGATTTGATGTTAAATTAAATTAAATTAATTTGATTTGATTTAATTTAATTTAATTTAATTTAACTTAATTTAATTTAATTTAATTTAATTTAATTTAATTTAATTTAATTTAATTTAATTTAATTTAATTTAATTTAATTTAATTTAATTTAATTTATTTTTTAATTTAATTTTATTTGTTTATTTAATTTAATTTAATTTAATCTTTAATTTAATCCAACTTTTAATTTTAATTTAATTTAATTTAATTTAATTTAATTTAATTTTTAATTTAATTTAATTTTTAATTTTAATTGAAATTTTAAAAGAGTTTAATAATTTAATTTTAGTTTAATGATTAAGTCTTTTAATATTTTGAATTTGAGTTATCATTTTTAATTAGAAATTAAATATTATTGAAATGATTAATTTAGGGATTTTTAAATTAAAGAATAAATCTCTTCCTAATAATATCCCTATTTTAATAATTCTAATTTTATTATTCTTCCAATTTTAATCAATTATTTAATTAAGGTTTAATTATTTTAAATTGCTTAATGGGTTTCTACCCTTTAATTATTTAAATTTCAATCATCCAAATCAGATTAGGATCAAATATTTTACTTGTTAATTTTTTTATTAAACCTAAAGTTTTAATTAAGGGTTAAAATTTTAATTACCATTTTGCCCTTTAAGCTTAATAATTTCATAACTCACTAAATTGAACTCAAATGAACTTGAAATTTTTATGTGACTTCACTCATATGTCAATAAAGACATGAGAGGAGAAAATGTGATTTTTCTGTATTTAATTTATTTATATAATTATTTTTTTGGTGGAAAATAGAGATTTCCAAGGAAAATTTAATGACATGACCAAGGGAAAGTTTCTGTCCTTAAGAAAATTAGGGGACATTCCTAATGACCAGAGGACCACTTGGACCGATTTTGGTGATTTTTTAAATTATATTATTTTTATTATAATTATTTTAAATTTTGGAGTGTTAATTAATTTAAAAATAAAATAAATGTTGAAAAATGAATTTTATATTTTTCAAAAATCTCTCTGATATCAAGGAAATCAGAGAATCAAATTTTTCAATTTTCTGATTTTTCTATGATTTATTATAATTATTTTAGTGAAAATGCTAGAAAATACATTTTTTAATTTTAAAATTACCCTAGAGCTTTAAAATTTAATATCTCACTAAATAGACCTAAGAAAAATATGGGGTTTGTTCCTAAGTGATTAAAATTCAAAATGTGACATTTTGGTGAATTTTATTATTTTTGTGATTTTTATTATTTTTTAATTATTAAAATATTAAAATAATATTAAAAAATCAAATTTTTTAGAAAATTGAAATTTTAATTTTCTTAAATTCCACTAATATCAGAGAGGCTCCAAAACCAATTTGGTGAATTTTTGAAAGATATTTTGAAAGTTATGAATTTTTAAAGTTTAAAATGACTAAGTGGCTTAATCAACCCAATTAGTGGGGCTAACCAAGTCCAATTGACCTCAAATTTTTATGGTGGGTTCCTCTGATCCTAAAGGTCAGTGGAGAATTGATTTCAGGTCAATTTGATGTATGGTTAGCTCTAATTAATTAGAGATTCATTTTGGGTGTTTATGCCAATTAGGGTTGTTTTAAATGAACTAACTCAAAACCTATTTTTCCTAGGGTCCTCTGGTCATAAGAAACATCACCAAATTTTCCTAGAATTTATTTCACAACATGCTATTTATTGGAATTAAAATACTCAAAACAGTAACATGAATTTGAAAAATCAATAACTCTTCATAGGGATGGCCTCGACTTTGGAAAATTCGGGGAATGTTCCCAAATTCGGAGGCTTCAAAAGCCCTATGGTCTCATGCCATTGTGAATTGTATACATGCATGGAGAATTAAAAATATGCAGAGAGTAAATAAATTATTCAAAATAAAATACTTGATGAAATTAAATGATTTCTTTTCCACATTAGTCTCCTCTATTCACTGAGCAAGAGGGTATATTTATTTTATTTTTATGATTTTTCTACACAAAGTTATGAATTTTTGAAGTTTAGGGAATTAAATAAATAGAAAATACCCCTAATTTTCTATTTATCCACGCGGCGCCGCGTCAACCTCGGCAGCTCCGAAACACCGCGTGGCACGCTCCCATTCGACGCCGCCATCTGACTCAGCGCTCCGGGCCCCGCGGTTCTCGTACCTTCTCCTGGTCCGACGCCATCTGAGCCGTCCGTCCGTGCGTGTATTGAATGGACGGCATCCGCTCATCGTCCCCGAGCGTCCTCACCCGAGAGCCGTCCACACTAAATCCCTAAGATCTCACTCGATACTCAATGGATTTTCGTGTTCTTATGCTCTATGGATTCGTCTTGAGAAGACGAACACATCCATATGGTTTATGTGGGATGAAATTTATGCAATAGAAATGGAGAATGTTCAGAAGCCCGGGAAGAAGAGTGAGGCCATACCTTTGCTCAGAGAAGTGTGGCTTCGATGCGAGGGTTATTGCACCTTCGATTGGATCCCGGGAAGCTCCGGATGAAGTCTCCCAGTGCAGTGAATCGCTGAGTGTGATTTCGACCAAGCCCTATCACAAAGCTTGGAGGCTGGAGCAGCTGGGTGGCTCGGAGATGGGGCTTTCGTTGGTGGACACCTTCCCTTGGTCCGGTGAAGGTGTAGAACCAATCAATTTGGGGATTGGCTCACTTGTGGAGAAGTGTCCTGGTTTTGGGCTTAGATTTCGACTACGAAATTGAGCTCGCGAGAAAGAAATGGCAAGGGGATTTCGAGTGGGGATCAAGTGCTCGTGTATGGGGAGTAGCACTGGAACAATTTTGGCGAGTTTCCTTAAGGTTTGTTTTCAGCACCTCTAATGGCCGAGAGGGGTGGTGTTTAAATAGGAGAGGGTGGAGGGCCTCCCGGGGAGAGTTAGGGCTTGGGATCAGCTGCTCTTGGCGAGAGAAGAACAGCTCTAATGGCCACTAGGGATGGGGCAGCTCAGCAGGTGAGAATTTCAAGTTGGGCTCACATGTGAGCTCTCGGCCTGGTGGTTTCCGGCGGCTGTGGTGGCTGGCCGGCCAGGGTCAGGTCACCCTCAAGGTCAGGGAGGTCAGTGCTGGAGGTTTGTGCAATCAATTGGCCATGGACATGTGTAAAGGAGTTGAATTGAAATGGAATGGGGGATGAGCTCATTTTGGGTCCAAATGGGTCAACCCACCTTTTGGGCTTGGTTCACCTCCCCATGGCTGATTTGGCTGAGGGAAGATCGGATGGATCGGCTAGGAAAGGGTGGAGAAGTCACCATCCATGAATATTTCGATTAAACATGGATTAAGGTGAAGCATTAAAAGGGTTAAAACCTTTTTAAGGGGACTTAAAAGAGGCTCCTCCTTTTTCCATTAGTGGCTTGATCACATGTCAAGCCTTCCATGGCTTCATGTGGCTTGTCCATGGCTTGCATGGCTCACCTTTGGCTTGGGAAAAGTGGAGTCAATTTCATGGAAATGGATTTAAGAAAAATTTTGGTATTTAGGGGTGATTTGGCATGAGGCTTGATTTGGAATTATTTGATGATGAATTTAGGACTTAGGTAATGGCTTTAATTAAGTGGATGGCAAATGGAGATGTCATGTGGGCTTTAGGGTGGATTTTGGGCTTTTTTGAAATGGTTTTAGATGGGCTTTTAAGATGGTTTAGGAAAGTGGGCTTTTGAATTTTAAAATGGATTTTGGGATGAAATTTTGGTAAAGGCTTGGGCCAAATAATTGTTGGGTTTAGCTCATAGATGTGTCATGAGTGACTTGAAGCAAATTGGGGGTGATTTGGGTTTGAATTGGGTTGAATTTGGGCTCTTTAGGTGAATGGGCCAATATAGGTCAAAGTGGGCTAACTTGGGCCAATGTTGGGCTAGGGTTGAATTGATGTAAAATTAATGTTGAGAAATGTTTATGGGAGTGTTTCAAAGAGGTTTTGACTTTGGTTGGGCTTTGATTTTGGGGTTTGGGCTCATTTGGGTTAGGTTTGGGTTTAGGTCAAAATTGGGCCTTTTAGCTTTGGGTTGAATTTGAGTGGGGTTTGGGTCTAAATTTTGGGCAAATAATGTTAGTTTTTTGCTTGTGGGGATGCTAAGGAAGATTTATAAAAGATTTGGGGTTAATTGGAGTTGAATTGGGTGAGTTTGGGTTAGGTTTGGGTCATGGGTCCAAATTGGGCTTTAAGGCCAAAAGTGAAATTGGACCCAAATGTCAATCAAATTGGACTTGGATTTGGTCTAGATTGGTATTGGGAATGTTGAATTGAATTGGACCAGAATTTGGGTCAATTGGGTAGGTTTGGCTTGACATTGGGTTCACTTTGGCTTAAAATGGGTCAAATTGGGGGTTTTGACAAAAGTAGGGTAAATTGATAAAAGTGGCCTATGGTGTAGTTGAACAAAATGAAATTGGGAATATTTGGGATTTTCCGGAATTTTCTGGGAATTTTCTGAATTTTTGGATTTTTTGGGTCAAGAGGGGTATTTTGGGTATTTGGAGGGTATTGGGAGGTATTTTGGAATTTTTGGTATTTTTGGGTATGGATGATCAATTTGAGTGATGTGAAAATGTTTGGGATTGATTTTGGGGAATTTTGGATGATTTGGAAATTTTGAAAAATTTGGGTAATTTCAAGGGCTTTGGGTAGGTTAGGCGGGTGTAGGGTCCCGGGGGTCAAAAATTGAAAATTTGGAAAATCGAAGATTGGGTGAATGTAAGTGGAATAAAATCATTTTGGTTGAGCCATGAAGCCACATCAAGCCCACATGAGCCATGAAGCCACTCATTTGAGGCATTCATCTATGTTGTTCCTAACCCTCTTGCGCGAGGGCTTAGGGGTTAAGGACCATCCATGTGAATCACCTACATGAGTCGGGAGGTCGAGTTAGGTATGGGTGTGGTTTTAGGAGGTGTGTGAAAGTGTAGTGTATAAGTGTAGTGTGTGTGTAAGTCAGCCCCTTCACCGAGACCGAGGCCACCTGTGGCGGTCCCAAGGCCGAAGAGTCCTATAGGAACTCATCCTTTAAACTTCCACATTTGATTTCAACCCTCTAGGTGATTAGGGGTCTACGGTCAAGTTTGTGGAGTTTGCGGGGAGTTAAGAAGTGGTTTGAAATTCTAGAAGGTGGGTCCCAATTCTAGTCCTCTAAGATAGTCGAAGGAAAAGCCTAAGGCTAGATCCTGAGTACTAAAGAGAAGAAGAGAAGACCTCATCAAAAATGAGGTCAACAAATGGACCCTCAATAGGTGTGGTGAGCTGACGGAGCACACCGCGCTATTGGTGTTGACCGAAGCGATCAACAAAATCAACACAGACGTCCCAGTGACAAACTTAGGACGAAGTAGAAGAATTTCCGCTGGGGAGTGTCAAGCGTATCTCTAAGCCGGAGATTCCCGAACTCTCGCCTGGGGAAAGGAAAAGGAGGTGAATTCCAAATCACATGATGCGGGGAATTTCGATTTAGATTTCAGTTTGTTTCAGTTTAAGTTCGGATGTGTTACTTTAGATTTTGATTTTTTTTTATTTTAGATTGAAGTTTGATTTAAAATTAATTTGAGAAAATTTAGATTTGAAACGAGAATTGAAACCTAAGTTCCAATCTCGGGATTGCAAGGAAAACTGGAATTTAGGTACCAGCCTCGGAGTGGGAATCGGAGTTTAAGTGTCGATTGAAAAGGATGAGAATCAGAATTTAAGTACTGATTTCGAAAGGGATGAGAATTGAAATTTAAGTATCAATCTCGAAAGAGAGTCGAAATTTAGGTATCGACTTCGAAAAGGATGAGGATCAGAATTTAGATACTGATCTCGGAATGAGAACTGGAATTTAGGTACCAGTCTCGAAAATGAGAGTTGAAATTTAGGTATCAATCTCGGAAGAGGGTTAAAATTTAGATATCGACCTCGGAATGAGAGCTGGAATTTAGGTACCAGTCTCGGAAATTTTGAATTGAAATTTAGGTATCAATTCGGATGAGAATCGAAATTTAGGTATCGATCTCGGAATGAGAACTGGAATTTAGGTACCAGTCTCGGAAATTTTGAATTGAAATTTAGGTATCAATTCGGATGAGAATCGAAATTTAGGTATCGATCTCGGAATGAGAAGCTGGAATTTAGGTACCGGTCTCGGAAATTTTGAAGTGAAATTTGGGTATCAATTCGGATGAGAATCGAAATTTAGGTATCGATCTCGGAATGAGAACTGGAATTTAGGTACCAGTCTCGGAAATTTTGAATTGAAATTGAGGTATCAATTCGGATGAGAATCGAAATCTAGGTATCGATCTAGGAATGAGAACTGGAATTTAGGTACCAGTCTCGGAAATTTTGAATTGAAATTTAGGTATCAATTCGAATGAGAATCGAAATTTAGGTATCGATCTCGGAATGAGAAGCTGGAATTTAGGTACCGATCTCGGAAATTTTGAATTGAAATTGAGGTATCAATTCGGATGAGAATCGAAATTTAGGTATCGATCTCGGAATGAGAAGCTGGAATTTAGGTACCAGTCTCGGAAATTTTGAATTGAAATTTAGGTATCAATTCGAATGAGAATCGAAATTTAGGTATCGATCTCGGAATGAGAAGCTGGAATTTAGGTACCGGTCTCGGAAATTTTGAATTGAAATTTAGGTATCAATTCGAATGAGAATCGAAATTTAGGTATCGATCTCGGA
The DNA here is from genome assembly GCA_022702705.1 of Papilionanthe hookeriana x Papilionanthe teres. Lineage (NCBI taxonomy): Eukaryota > Viridiplantae > Streptophyta > Magnoliopsida > Asparagales > Orchidaceae > Papilionanthe > Papilionanthe hookeriana x Papilionanthe teres. The sequence goes on along the minus strand of CM040438.1, from coordinate 63,125,982 downwards.
ATGAGAACTTGAATTTAGGTACCGATCTCGGAAATTTTGAATTGAAATTTAGGTATCAATTCGGATGAGAATCGAAATTTAGGTATCGATCTCGGAATGAGAACTAGAATTTAGGTACCGGTCTCGGAAATTTTGAATTGAAATTTAGGTATCAATTCGAATGAGAATCGAAATTTAGGTATCGATCTCGGAATGAGAAGCTGGAATTTAGGTACCAGTCTCGGAAATTTTGAATTGAAATTTACTGTGGAGATTTTGATTTAGTGGGAGATTGAAATGAGATATGAAAGTGTTTCATATCCCATGGGAATCAATCAAAGTCTGATTACTTGGCGAAGGGTACAAACCCATGCCATCCGGATCAAATTGAAAATTCTTCGTGATTCTGAAATCATCCCGAGAGAGGGTTTCAAGGGAGGTCTAGAATAGATCTTGATTCGAAGAAGGATTGGAGGGTTTGAGAAGATGGGTTTAAACTGGAATTTAGTTTGAGCTTTAAATTTGTTTTGTTTGTCCTTTAACTATCCCGTTTTTTTTATTGTTTATTTGGTGTTCAACATTTTTAGATTTTTAAGGAAAGTTTTCTTTTATTCCCCTTTTTTATTTCTTTTCTGTTCTTTGTTCAAAGTTCATTTAACTTTAATGGCGTTTCCCTGTCAATTTGCACAAAAGAGGTGAAGGCCAAAAATGTGACATGGTCACTTTCATTCCAATCATGTCGAAGATACATCATACAACTCGATCTGGAATATATCTCATACAATCCATGTAGACTCAAAACGGACTATGTATGATCTTCGTCGATCCATCCAAAGAAGCATCTGTCAAAAATCCATGTCTGAATAGTGGGGTACATGGTCAATAACATCACCTTCCAAGCCATCCTTGGCAAGAATGCCGTACAGATGCACATTGGAGGTGTGATATTTTCCATGTAACTCACAGCTCGTAAGGCCGGAGGCTCTCTAGCTCCGGCTCTGGCTGGAAATGTTAAGGTGTTTTCCTATCGTCTATTCTTCTGAAAGTAACTGAGATCCGCTTCACTGGTACTCCTGGTATGCAATGCTTAGAGATATCTGCTCCGTTGCCCTTCAGTATCATGACGGAACCTACCGGTAAAGGTATCTTCACGGCCCTCGGAACTCACACGGGCTCGCTATCCGGAGGTCGGATCCGAACATGATGTTACACTCGTTCGGGAAAGAGGCTCGTGCGAAAGGTCCGACAAAGTCGTGGTGATCTATGTGTGGGGGTATGCGATCACCCCGCTTGTAGATGTTAATAATGCAACTATTGGGTATGCAATCCGTCGGCGTACCCTCCATGTTATCAATCTCTTTACCATTCTCTTGATGACTAATGGCATCGGATCCACTTGCCCATGACGGAGTATTCCGGTGGGTTTCCTTCCGTCTTCTCGCAAAGTTGTAGCGACATCCGCATTGTATTGTGATTCTTCCCTTCCACGGCATCCATCTCCGGGGTTCTGAGTATGTGTTTTCCCTTAGGCAGCTCGCTCGGCCCATTCTTTTCAAATCTCGGATGCAATCCACGATTTGCTGTTGTTCATACTCTGAGAATACGTCTGTGTGTAGCTCGAGGCCCTCTAGTATATTGATCCTTCTGCCTCTGATTCTCTCGAAGTATTCAAAAGTTTTCTTTTCGACATTCTGTATTATCTCCGGCTCGTATTCGGAATAACTGCGGATGGCGAGGCACAGTGACATATTGTGGGATATACGGTTCAATCCCTTCACGCTCTCCCCGCATACCTCGGCTCCTCGGGGATGATGTACGTCGGGACATCCCCCGGGATTGCTTCTGCAACAAGGTCATGCATCAGCGGTGGTTCTATGCGGTGGCGTGGTAGCCTTCTTTCTTCCGGTCTTTGTGAGATTTCCCCGATCCTTTTCGTTATCCTAGGAGCTGGCCTCCTTTCTTCGGGTTCCTGGTGAACCGGTGTCCTTGAAGTGTACGTTCGGCATTAGCAATCGTCTCGTCGCGGCGGTCCGCAGCTAGTTTTGTTAACATCTTATGGATACGGCGATTCTTGTTTCTTCGTTGTGTTCGTCGTGAGAGTAGCTCTTCGTACTTCCTGAATCTCTGTAGGCGCGGCGATGACAAGCTCGCCCTCCGCTTGTAGCGACTACGGACTTCATTTTCTTATCTTCTTCGATGCTTGCCTTTCTTTTCTTCTGTCTTTGGATTAGTGGCTTGGGCCACCCACTTTTATCACTATCTCGCCGGGCAGTTCTTCTCGATCAGCCGGGACCCGGTCACTTTCCTCGTCTTGTAGGCTCGCGTGGTGCGAAATTCGAGTCAATCTCGATTATCGCTCCATCTTTCACCCTCTTTTCATCGAGTGCAAGGCATATGCCATTCTTAAAGTTCGGGACCAACCGCTCGTTCGACGTTTCCCTGCGAAAAGACAAGGAAAAGGATCAGGGGCTGTACTAAGAACAAGAACATTAAGAAAATGTTTATTAAAGACATTTTTTTATTTCTTTTTTTTATATTTTTAAATTTAACAGGAATGAACTAGGATAAGATCAGGGAAGAGATTTTGATTTGGAAAAGAAAACAAGGAAAATTTTATTATCATGATTTAATTTATTTTAGAACATTTTATTATTATTATTTTTTTTTTTTTGGGTTCGGACCCAATCATAAGTAATTACTTCGCCCGTGTTTCTTAGGGATGAAGAATTCATTCCTTCGAAACATCAGGTAGCTTAATCCTTTTTCAAGTATCGTCCGTTGATCGGAAGCATATGTCGTTCTCCTCAGCAATTCACTAGGCGGTAGGAACCTCCTGAGTATATTGCTTCAACCACAAATGGTCCTTCCCAAGTAGGTTCAAATTTTCCTCCTATCTTGCGGTGTGCAAGAATAGGTCTCTTGAGAACGAGAACTAAGTCACCAACTTTGAAGGTTCTTGGGCGGACCAGTTTGTCATGGGCTTGAATCATCTTAGCTTGGTATAGTTCTAAATTCTTTTGCGCTGCAAGTCTTTTCCCTTCCGGGCTTTCTAATTCTTCTAGTCGTAATTTGGCGTTCTCTTCCGTTGTGATCTTGTTTGCAGTCGCAATTCCGAGTGAAGGAAGCCGAACCTCTAAAGGTAATATCGCCTCGGACCCATACACCAGAGCGTAAGGTGTAGCTTGAGTAGGAGTTCTGAAGGTTGTCCGGTAGGCCCATAGGGCTTCTAACAACTTCTCGTGCCAATTTCTCTTATTATCGTCCAAAGTTTTCTTTAAGATTTGAACGAGAGTTTTATTAAAAGCCTCAGCGAGGCCGTTTGCTCTTGGGTAGTAAATTGTTGAGTATCGCCGGTCGATTCCGTGTCTCCCGACAAAATTGTTGATTTGCGTGCTTCGAATGTCGACCCATTCTCCGAGATAATCTCGCGCGGCACTCCGAAACGGTAGACAACTTGGTTCTTGAAAAGCGTAGCACGTGGTGTGCTTTCACTTCTACGAGTGGAACCGCTCTCGCCCACTTGGAAAAGTAATGCGTAGCCGCAAGAATGAAGCGATGTCCTTTCGAAGATGGTGGTTCTATCGGACCCACTATATCACGTGCCTCAACATTCGAATGGCCGCGACGAAATTGTCGGATGTAGCACATTTGGAGGTTGGTGTAGAACCACTCCGTGCACTTGGAATTGGTGACGGCTCTTGGCGATTTTCATGCGATCGGTCATCATCGAGGGCCAGTAGTACCCTAGTCTTTTAATTTTCATTTTCATCTTCGAACCCGACTGGTGAGCGCCACGGAGTCCTGAATGCACCTCTTTAACAATTTTACGGGCCTCGGACCCGCTTAGGCACCTTAGCCACATTTGATCGAAAAGACCTTCGTACAATGTGTTGTTTATTAATGCGTAGGACGGAATTCTTTTCTTGATCCGATGGGCTAACGACCTATCGTCCGGTAGTCTTCCTGTTTGCGGGTAGTCCATTAATGGTCGTCGCCAATCTTCCGGGTTTTCTCATCCTTGTTGCAACTGATTTTTCTTCTTTTCCTGATATGTGTGTCGTGTCTATGTCGAGCTGTGATAGGACCTGACGTCCGTGAACTGACACTTCTACTGACTCATCTTGCAAACAGGCAAATTCTTTTGCGAGGCGGGCTAAAGCATCCGCTAAAGCATTTTCTTTTCTGGGAATTTTGTAGATTGTCACATTCAGAATTTGTTCCAACAATTGAATGTCATACTGGAAGTATTGCTCGAGTCTTGGTTTAAAAATTCTATACTGTCCGGCGATCTGTTGAATGATTAACTGTGAATCCCCGTAGATGTTGATGTTTGTTATTCCCATTTGAATAGCTAATTCCAGTCCTGTTATGAGGGCTTCGTATTCTGCTTCGTTGTTTGTACATGGTTCTGTTAAGTGGTAGGAGTATCTTAACTTCCCCCGCTCCGGTGTTATAAAGATTAGCCCGATTCCTGCCTTACCGAGCACTATCACTTGCGATTCTTCGTCTTTGTGTGCTTGAAGATGCTCCGTCGAAGTATAATTCGCAACGTCGAACATCGTGGTCTTCTCGGCTCATTATTTGTTCATCCGGCAAATCGACATTGAGAAGAGATTACTGCCGGCAAAGGGTGTCTTTGCGAGGAAGTCCGCTAAGACTTGTCCCTTTACGGCACGAAGAGGCACGAAAGTTATATCGAATTGCAATAATATCATTGACCATCCGGCAAGTCCGTCGGAAAGTGTTGGACGAGTCATCAAGTATTGCAATGGATTAAACTTCGAAATCAGGTTGACCTTATGAGAATGCATGTAGTGCCTGAGCTTTTGAGCGACGAAGATCAGGGCCAAACAATGCTTTTCAATTGCGGGATACTTTACTTCCATCGGAAGTAAACGACGGCTTAAGTAGTAAAGAGCATTTTCTTTACCCTCATCATTGATCTGGGCTAACAGGGCTCCGAGAGAGTCGTCTAAAGCCGCAGTGTAAAGTATCGCCGGTCTACTCGAGGCCAGGGCTGCTAAGACGGGAGGTGTCATTCAATATTGTTTAATGTCCTCGAAGGCCTTCGGCATTTCTCTTCCCAAATTAATTTGGCGTCCTTTTTTACTAGTGCCGAGAAAGGCTGACACCTACCAGACAAGTTTGAGATAAAGCGTCGAAGATATGCCAACTTCCCTTGAAAAGATCGTAGTTGTTTTAAGGTTTTGGGAGGCGGCATTTCTAAGATAGCTTTAATCTTTTCCGGGTCGATTTCAATTCCATGATGTCGGACAACGAATCCTAAGAATTTCCCGGAGGTGACGTCGAATGCGCATTTTAAGGGATTCATCTTAAGGTTAAATTGTCTTATTCGTTCGAAAACAATTCTCAAATCATACAGGTGGTCTTCCTTTACTTTGCTTTTGATGACCACATCGTCCACGTAGCATTCGACTTGATTGTGGATGAGATCATCAAAAATTCTTGTCATTGCTCTCTGGTATGTTGCTCCTGCGTTCTTCAGTCCGAATGGCATCGCTGTGTAGCAGTATACTCCGATCGGTGTTCTGAAAGCTGTGAGCTTTTCATCTTCTGGAGCAATTTTTATCTGGTTCTATCCTGAAGATCCATCCATGAATGAGAATATTTCATGCGTCGAAGCAATATCGATCATTAATTCTGGGATCGGTAGAGGGAATTCATCCTTTGGACATGCCTTGTTTAAATCTCCGAAGTCCACACAAATTTCGATCCGACCATTCTTCTTTCGACCGGCACCACATTGGCTAACCAAGTCGGGTGTTGTTCTTCACGGACAAATTTAGCGTCTATTAGCTTTTTAACTTCGGCTATGACTTGTTGTTCGATTTCTAGACGCATTCTTCCGGGACCTTGTCCGGCGGGACGAAGTAGGATCCACTCCTAGCTTATGGACTGCGACCTCCGGAGCTAATCCCGGCATCTCATCGTAGCTCCAAGCAAAACGAGTCTTTAAATTCCATTAATAACTTGATTATTTCTTCGAAGTCTTCTTTATTGAGTAAGGAGCTAACAAAGGTGGGTCTAGGTTCTTCGCTAGTACCTAAGTTAACTTCCGTTAACTCATCTATTGTAGATTTAATCTCTTCTTCGAATTCTGGTGGAGCATCTCCAATTTGTAAATCTTCGAGTTCGTCTCATAGTTTCCATGCGAGTTTTCATTAGATTCGCAAGTGACAACCAAGCAAAATTCGGTATCGTCAGCCGATCCTATCGTGCCGAATTCGAGACCATGCTTTGAATTGGGTGGACGACCGGAATTATTCCATAATTTTTCAAAATGTTGTGATTGGCCTTTTGTCCATTGTCGAGGTAAGAAACTACGTTGAATTAAATTTTGAACACAGGGAGAGTACCACTCAAAAGGTAATTCCATTAATTCTGATAAAGTGACATCTTCAAATTGTACATTATTTTCAGTTTTGGAGGAAGAAGTACCACGGTAGAATTTGATTGGCTTTGCACTGCTACTACGTACCTCTTTGACCACTATACCCTCGATCTTGTTAGAATGGATCGGGGTTAGGGTCATAGTATGTACATAGTGGTTAATCTTCTCGTACATCGATTTATATTCTTCATTCCTCTCATCTTCGAGAGAGATCTTGAATTGCGGCTTTTTCTGACTTATCGTCGCTGCTTCTTGTTTGATTTCTCTTTCTTCTTCAGAACTGTCTCCCCAATCAACATTGATGGCTGGTTTCCTCTCGTCCAGCTCGTCCTAGCGTCTCTACCACGGCCTCGTCCCCGGCCTCGACCTCGGATGCGAGTTGTGGAGAAACCTTCACCATCTCGCCGGAAGGGAGTGGTGAGTGAGCGGTGGACTAGAACTTCGGGTTCTTCGTTGTCCCGAACTTTCTTTGCTTCATTTGTTACGGTATCTCCGGAGAAGATTATTTTCTTCGACGGTGCATAATAAGTCTGCGTCTTCATGGATCCCAATCTCATGTACGGAGAATGGTTGCAAGTCACCTTTGATGCACTCGTTCCCCTCCATCATAGTATTTGATGCAACGATGCGAGATGATGGTACCATCCTGTTTTCATGTATCCATGGTCGGCCCAGTAGAGCGTTGAACGATGTTTCTGAATCAATTATGTGAAATTTTGCGGTTGTCTTTGCTAAGTCACCGGTCTTCATTAGTAGCGTTATTGACCCGAGGGCTCTTTCTCCTTTCTGGTTGAATCCTCTTAGTAACATTTTGTCGGCCTCGAGCTCACGAGCATCAATTTCCAAGTATGCTAGTGTTCGAAGACTCATTATATTGATTGATGCTCCTGGATCCACCAATACTGCGGAGAGTGTAAACTTCCCGATTGTAAGCTGAAACGTACAACGGTCGGTTGTGATCTGCTATCCCAAGTAGTAGGTCATTGTCACGTGAAGGTAACACCTCGTTGTTCCTTTAACGAGCAAACCTCATCTAAGGAATCTCCGGCCATTTGAGCTAAGCAAATTTCGGATCAAGTAAGGCCTTGATCGAGCTTCTCTCATCTCCTTTGATAAGATGAGAGCGTCGTAGATGCTCAGTTTGGCCGGTAGTTTCCTAAGATGGGCTAGCACGTTGTAGTCTACTTTATTTCCATGTGTCTAGGCTTCTTCTCGAATGGGTATTTCTTCTGCTGGGGTTGGCTCTTCTTGAACAACCACCTGCTTTCCTTTGTCCTTTGGACCCATTCTCGGAGGTAGGACTCTTCCACTTCTTATGTTGACCTCTGTAATTTCTTCTGAATCTAGTGTTGAGTTTGCTGGTGTTTCTTCTTAAATTGGAATGAAAGGTTCTTCTGGATTAGCTTCAGAGTCTGAAGGTTCTAACTCTATTGTGACTGGAGCTCCTCGAAACTCGCAAATAGATTCGCTGCTTGTTGAACTCTCGTAGCCTCCTCGATGGATGCCTTCTTCGTTATTTTGATCATCGAGATTGTGTATGATTTGAGAATTGTCGTTGGTATCGAAATCGATGTCCGGATTGTCGCTAGTTATGTAATCGTTAGAAACAGTCAAAACGTAGCCAACGTCGTCACCCTTATCATTATATGATCCCACCGAAGTGAGCAGATAATCATACAGAGTCAGAGGTTTGAGGGATTTCTCCCCCGAATCAGAAACAACTATCCTAGGATAAGCATCCCCTAGTCTAGCCTTAGGAGTCTCGGTCCTCTCTTCTTCGTCGATCTTCTTCTTCTCTTCAATCGTCTCCTGTTGAGGTGGTTCTTCTATCGCAAGTGATAGTGTCGACTTCACAGGTTTCAAACTCTGAACTGAAGCTCGCACCGAAGCGGTTTGGATGCTGTCTAAATTCTTCTTTGAAGACCTCGTCCAAGCGGTAGTCCATCCATCGTCAGTTGTATAGGGATCTATCGGAATGATGGGATCAATTGAGATAACATTGACGGAACCTCCTTTCTGGGGTTCCTTAATGTACTCCTTGTTGACCTCATTTTTGATGAGGTCTTCCTTTTCTTCTTTTTAGTGCTTAGGATCTAGCCTTAGGCCTTTCCTTTGACTATCTTAGAGGACTAGAATTGGGACCCGCCTTTTAGAAATTCAAACCACTTCTAAACTCCCTGCAAACTCCACAAACTTGACTATAGACCCCTAATCACCTAGAGGGTTGAAATCGAATATGGAAGTTTAAAGGATGAGTTCCTATAGGACTCTTTGGCCTTAGGAGCGCCCTACTGGGTGGCTCGGTCCGATGAAGGGGCTGACATACACTACACCTACACACTACATTTCCACACACTTCCTAAAACCACACCCATACCCAACTTGACCTCCCGACTCATGTAGGTGATTCACATGGATGGTCCTTAACCCCTAAGCCCTCGGCTAAGAGGGTTAGGAACAACATAGTGAATGCCTCAAATGAGTCCTTTCATGGCTCATATGGGCTTGAAATGGCTTCATGGCTCAACCAAAATGATTTCACCCCACCCAAATTCACCCAATCTTCAATTTCCCAAATTTTCAATTTTTGACCCCGGGACCCTACACCTACTAAACCTACCCAAAACCCTTGAATTACCCAAATTTTTGCAAAATCTCCAAATTACCTAAAATTTTCCAAAATCAATCCCAAACACCTCCACATCACTCAAATTGATCATCCATACCCAAAAATACCAAAAATTCCAAGAAAACCCCCAATACCCTCCAAATACCCAAAATACCCTTCTTGGCCTAAAAATCCAAAAAATTCAGAAAATTCCCAGAAAATTCCAGAAAATCCCAAATATTCCCAATTTCATTTTGTCCAACTACACCATGGGCCAATTTTGTCAATTTACCCTACTTTTGTCAAAACCCCCAAATTGACCCATTTTAACCCAAAGTGGACCCAATGTCAAACCAAACATACCCAATTGACCCCAATTTTGGTCCAATTCAATTCTAAACTTCAATTCAACATTCCCAATACCAATTTAGACCAAATCCAAGTCCAATTTGATTGACATTTGGATCCAATTTCACTTTGGGCCTTAAAGCCCAAATTTGGACCCATGACCCAAACTTAGCCCAAACTAACCCAATTCAACTCCAATTAACCCCAAATCTTTTCTAAACTTTCCTTAACATCCTCATAAACAAAACACTAACATGATTTGCCCAAGATTTTGACCCAAACCCCACTCAAATTCAACCCAAAATCAAAAAGCCCAATTTTGACCTAAACCCAAATCTAACCCAAATAGGCCCAAACCTCAAAATTAAAACCCAACCAAAGCCAAAACCTCTTTGAAACACTCCCATAAACATTTCTTAATATTTATTTTACATCAATTTCAACCCTAGCCCAACATTGGCCCAAGTTAGCCCAATTTGACCTACATTGGCCCATTCACCAAAAGAATTCAAATCCAACCCAATTCAAGTCCAAACTACCCCAAATTTGCTTCAAGTCACTCATGACACATCCATGAGCTAAACCCAATAATTATTTGGCCCAACCTCTTTACAAAATTTCATCCCAAAATCCATTTTAAAATTCGAGAGCCCACTTTCCTAATCCATCTTAAAAGCCCATCTAAAACCCTTTCAAAAAAGCCCAAAATTCTTCCAAGGCCCATATGACATTTCCCCTCATCATACTTTCAATTAAAATCATCCCTAAGTCCTAAATTCATCATCAAATAATTCCAAATCAAGCCTCATGCCAAATCACCCCTAAATACCAAAATTTTCCTTAAATCCATTTCCATGAAATTGACTTTACTTTTCCCAAGCCAAATGGAGCCATGGAGCCATGCATAAGCCATATGCAAGCCATGAGAGCCTCTTTACATGTCACCATGCCATTTTGGGCAAAAGGAGGAGGCTCTTTCCTTAACTCCTAAAGGTGGTTAACCACTTACATGATTCCACTAAACCATGCTTAAGCCTAATTGTACTTGGATTGTGACTTGACCCCACTAATCAAGCTGATCCAAATCACTTTCTCCTCGGCCTAAACCAGGCCTTGGGTGGTGCACCTAGCCCGAATGGGTGGGTTGACCCATTTAGGTCCAAATCTAGCCATGCCCCATTCCACTTTGGATCAAAGCCTTTACACATGTCCATGGCCGATTGATTGCACAAACCTCCGGCCACCGACCCACCTGACCTTGAGGGTGACCCATGCACGGCCGGCCGGCCACCGAGGCCGCCGGAAAACACCATGGCCGAGAGCTCGCATGTGAGCCAACATTGAAATTCTCACTTGCTGAGTTGCCCCATCCCCAGTGGTCACCATGGCTGATCTTCTCCTCACCGAGCAGGCTGATCCCGAGCCCTAACTCTCCCGGGAGGCCCCCAGCCGGCTCTATTTAAACTCCACCCCTCTCGGCCATGAGGGGAGCCAAGCACAAACCTTGCCGAAACTCGCCAAAATTGTTCCAAACCCTTCACCATCCTTAGAGCGAGTTGATCCCAGGTGTCGATTTGCCCCAATCCCCGCCAACGAGCCCGATTTCTCGGCCGAAATTCCACCCAAAACCGGGACACTTTGCCACGGTGAGCCAATCCTCAAATTGAGCGGTCCTACACCTTCATCTGGACCAAGAGGAGAAGTTTCCCAGCTGAAAGCCCCATCTCCGAGGCCACCCGGTTGCTCCGAGCCTCCAAGCTTTGTGATCGAGTCGTGGTCACTTTCATAGCTAGGCGATTCACCGGACCGGGAGACTTCATGCGGAGCTTGTCGGGACCCAATCGAAGGTGCAACAACTCTCGGATTGAAGCCACACTTCTCCGAGCTAAGGTATGAGTTAACTATTCATCCCGAGCTTACGGAGATTCTCCATTTCAAATGCCTTAGTTTCAATGCATGTTAGCCGTATAGATGTGTTCGTCTCTTGAAGACGAATCCATAGAAGCATAAGAACATGAAAATCCATTGAGAATCGAGTGAGATCTTAGGGATTTAGTGTGGACGGCTCTCGGGTGAGAACACTTGGGGACGATGAACGGATGCCGTCCATTCGATACACGCGCGCGCGGACGGCCGAGGATTGCGTCGGACCGGGAGACGGTACGAGAACCGCGGGGCCCGGGCTGCCGACTCGGGTGGCGGCGTCGAATGGGAGCGCGACGCGTGTACGTTCGGAGGCTGCCGAGGGTTGACGCGGCGCCGCGTGGATAAATAGAAAATTAGGGTATTTTTCTATTTATTTAATTCCCTAAACTTCAAAAATTCATATCTCTGTGTAGAAAAATCACAAAAATAAAATAAAAATACCCTCTTGCTCAGTGAACGAGAGGAGAATAATGTGGAAAAGAAATCATTTAATTTAATTAAGTATTTTATTTTTTATGATTTATTTACTCTCTGCATACATTTAATTCTCCATGCATGTATACAATTCACCATGGCATGAGACCATAGGGCTTTTGAAGCCTCTGAACTTGGGAACATTCCCTGAATTTTCCAAAGTCAGAGGCCATCTCTGTGAAAAGTTATTTATTTTTCAAATGCATGTTGCTGTTTTGAGTATTTTAATTCCAAAAATTAGCATGTTGTGAAATAAATTCTAGAAATATTTGGTGATGTTCCTTATGACCAGAGAACTCTAGGAAAAATAGGACTTGAGTTAATTCACTCAGATTAACCCTAATTGGCTTAAACACCTAAAATAGGTCTTTAATTAATTAAAGTTAACCAGGCATCAAACTGACTTGAAATCAATTCTCCACTGACCTTTAGGATCAGAGGAATCCACCATAAAAATTTGAAGTCAATTGGACTTGGTTAGCCCCACTAATTGGGTTGATTAAGCCACTTAGCCATTTTAAACTTTAAAAATTCATAACTTTTAAAATACTTTTTAAAAATTCACCAAATTGGTTTTGGAGCCTCTCTGATATCAGGGGAACCTAAGAAAATTAAAATTTCAATTTTCTAAAAAGTTGATTTTTAATAATATTTTAATATTTTTAATAATTAAAAAATAATAAAAATCACAAAAATAATAAAATTCACCAAAATGTCACATTTTGAATTTTAATCACTTAGGAACAAATCCCACATTTTTCCTAAGTCTATTTAGTGAGATATTAAATTTTAAAGCCCTAGGGTAATTTTAAAATTAAAAAAATGTATTTTCTAGCATTTTCACTAAAATAATGATTATAAATCATAGAAAAATCAGAAAATTGCAAAATTTGATTCTCTGGTTTCCTTGATATCAGAGAGATTTTTGAAAAATATAAAATCCATTTTTCAACATTTATCTTATTTTTAAATTAATTAACACTCCAAAACTCAAAATAATTATAATAAAAATAATATAATTCAAAAAATCACCAAAATTGGTCCAAGTGCTTCTCTGGTCATTAGGAATGTCCCCTAATTTTCTTAAGGACAGAAACTTTTCCCTTGGTCATGTTATCAAATTTTCCTTGAAAATCTCTATTTTCTACCAAAAATAATTATATAAATAAATTAAATACAGAAAAATCACATTTTCTCCTCTCATGTCTTTATTGACATATGAGTAAAGTCACATAAAAATTTCAAGTTCATTTGAGTTCAATTTAGTGAGTTATGAAATTATTAAGCTTAAAGGGTAAAATGGTAATTAAAATCTTTAATCCTTAATTAAAACTTTAGGTTTAATGAAAAATCAACAAGTAAAATATTTGATCCTAATCTGATTTGGATGATTGAAATTTAAATAATTAAAGGGTAGAAACCCATTAAATAATTTTAAAATGATTAAACTTTAATTAAATAATAGATTAAATTTGGAAGAATAATAAAATTGGAATTATTAAAATAAGGGATCTTTATTAGGAAGAGATTTATTCTTTAATTTAAAAATCCCTAAATTAATTATATCAACTAATACTCAATTTTTAATTAAAATGATAACTCAAATTTAAAATATTAAAAGACTTAATTTCGAATTAAAATTAAAAATAAAGTAAATTAAAGATAAATTAAATTAAGATTAAATTTAAAAATTAAATTAAATTAAATTAAATAATTAAATTAAATTAAATTAAACAATTAAATTAAATTAATTAAAATTAAATTAAATTAAATCAAACAATTAAATTAAATTAAATTAAAATTAAATTAAATTAAATTAAACAATTAAATTAAATTAAATTAAATAATTAAAATTAAATTAAATTAAATTAAATAATTAAATTAAAGTTAAATCAAATCAAATTAATTAAACACCAAATCAAATTAAATTGAACTATGTTAAACTAAATTAAAACTCGATTAAATTAAGTTAAATTAAATATAACATCACTTAAGACATAAAAGAAATTAAATATAAAACAACTTGAACACTATTCCAAATTTAAACTCTTTAACTTAAACCAAATCATTTGAATACTAACTTACCCTTGAAAGCTTTAGTTATTATAGCTCCTAAATAAAACATTAAATGAAGTGTCACTTCACTCATAGGATATTCAAATGTCCTAGTTCACTGAAGCAAATTAACAAGACTTGAAAACCTCGGACGATCGATTCATTTATATAATTAAATTCATTTGGACTTAAAACAATCCTGGAAATATTGAAAAGATGTTTAAGATTCTTCTTAAGCACTTCCTCGATATGATAGGATATTTATAAGAACGATTGAATTTGATTATTCTTTGATGAAGAAAATCGTCCTTAAACCAAAACCCGAAAGAACCTAGACGTCATAGGAGATGACTAGCTATAGGATTAGGAATTTGGTAGAAAACCATAACCTTTCCCTTAGCTTTACCTAGGAACTTGCTTAAATATTATAATTGTGTTTTAAGTGCGGCTTGGGATGACGGGAAGACCCTCCGGGTATGCTTTTATTTTATTGCAATTTACTTTCTTGCAATTTACTTTATTGCAAATGCATTTTACTTTTCTTGCATGATAAAACAATCAGTTGCATGAAAACCCGCACCTTTAGGATAGTCCCTAAAACTAAAACCAAAACTAAGTTAAAAGTCATTGCAAGATAAAATTCACCGCCACAACATTTCAAAAGATAAAACAACTCAAAATTTAATCACAAACGAACACAAAACTACAATTGCAACTAAATTAAAACGTCTCGTTGGATGATCGGGAATACCTCGGATGATGTAACCTACGTGTTGCTAACGGGATTTCCCACGGTCTAAATGAAAGTGTGGAACTCATTCGATTGAGTTTAGCAAATTCATACGGACTAAGTGAATCCGATAAAAATAATGATGCCGGAAGGATGGAACCGTGGGATCTTAACCGGTGTCGTTATAATCAACTTTAAGATTTGTTTTAAATAAAACATAAAAAACACTTGGAAATTAAGATTTTCTCTAAACCAAAACACTTCTCTCATCCCCCGATTTATGATTTCTAAAACTAAACCTCTGCAACAACAAGGAGCTTGGAGCATGGTGGGCGACACGGTCATCGTCGTCGACGAAAACTTAAACCTACTTCGACAAAATCTTCTTAGAATTAAAACAACAAAGCCATAGGATTTCGAGGTAGCTTGCCTAGTGCAGCATAAATCCTCGACTCTTCGTTAGGCATTTGCATTGCAAATTAAGCCCTAACCGGTCTTAGGATTCCGAGGTAGTCGTCCGATACGACATAAACCCTCACATTTTCTAGAGCTATTTGTTTGATTTTATCATACAAATATAAGCCCTAATTAATTAAAATTGGCGAGATTGAAATACTAAATAAACATTAGGACTTTCCTAAATTCAAGACGAAACGATAGGATAGTCGGGAAATTATCGAAGTTCACTTCGAATCGGTGATTTCTCCTACCTTTCTTCCTTTGGATTCACAAAACAAAATGTTCCAAATTTGATCCATTCCTTATTGAAATTCCAAAATTCAATCTTTGAAAACCTTAAACTTTGAAATTCTTGAGAGCGAGAATCATTGATTATTATCGAGAGTTTTCTTAGGTGATTCCCGTCACTTAAGATGTAATTAACTATAGGGGCTTGCCCTTATAGGGAATTTTAAAGAACCCGAGTAATATAAACCCTGTTTAATGTTTTCATATTAAGCGGGGAAACTTGTCGGCTTATAAAATTGGTTCACGGACCAAACGGATGTCACTAATCTTCTAGTTTATTTAATCAAGCCCCACCATCGAGCGGTGTGTCTATCCTTAGGGATAGGTACACGGTTTGTGGTGCGGTGCTCGTTTATATAAACTATTTGGGATGTGAGATCGGTTTAATCTCATATCTTAAAACCTTCGAATTTAAAATTATTTTCAAAATCAAATACTACTTTTCAAATTATTTATTTTAATTAAATTAAAAATTCGCCGACAGATTTACGGTAGGCGACCCCTCTTCAAAATAAAACACGACCTAAAAATAAAAAATAAAAAAAAAAAATAAGCCGCACGAGATTTCGGCGACTCACGTGGGAATATTCCTCTCTCCATTATAATCGAATAATTACGCTTTCAAAAATCGGTAGTGTATCCATGTCCCTAATGGATCGAACTACCCTTCTTTCGTTGGAATACTATGTTCATTTCTATCTTGAACAAGTATAGCCAACATTCTCTCGGATTTAGGAGCCATTTGTTTAAACACCCCTAAACAGAGAGGTTCCGAGATCCTTTTACCTCATTTACGAGGTGGGGTGGACCCCGATAGGTGTTAGTTTAGGAGTGATCCTTCGAGTCGGGAAGTCTTGCTTAAGACTTTCTTTTCCTTTACGAATCGGTTTCCTTACCTTCTCTACACCTTTGAACATTCCGTTCTAAATAAACAAACCCTCTAATAAGTGATTCTTTTAACAAATGATTCTTTTTATAAATACATGAACAAAGAATGAGTTCGGACTCTTTTCAATTTCTTTTCGTCTCGAAGAAAAGAAGCATAACTAGGGACCGACAACCGGAATCTACCTTGCGAAATGGAAGCCACGAAGCCGATTTTCTCCTTCACCGACGGACTGGACTTCGGCCGTACTATAAGGATGAGCTGCCCGACGATGGGGTCATCCGATTTGGACGAGGATTTGAAAACTACGAACGTCGAAGTCACCGACGTCTCCCTCTTTGCAGCGACGAACAAGGTATCCGAAGCTGAGGAATCACCGCTCGAGTTCGACCTTAGGTCGACCCAAGAGTTTCCTCCCTGCAAAGGGTCCCGACTAGGAGGAATGCTGCTTGTCCGCAGGAGGACCGTTCTCACTACCCCCATCTGGTCTAGTTGTTTCTGCACCTACCCCGACTTACGCCAAATCGAAGGGAAAGGAATCCGGAACTATGATAAACACATTGCGAGTGGAGGGTACGGATCTTCTGTAAGACCTTCGTCTTCGAAATCGGGTCCAGTTCGAAGATTCCTTCGCCGACAAAGACCCAAAGAAGAAATAGAAATAGAAGGATCGCCGGGAAGCCGAGTCGCTGAGATTGCTTTCTGGAGGAAATTCCGGAAGCTGCCGGAATATACACGCTGCCCGAATATACACCATCTGCCGACTACATACCACTTTTGGGAGGAAGCGGGTTCCATCCCCTCTCGCCGCGAGAGGATGAGGAGAATGTTCGCAATATTGCTTGCCACATTACCTCGACCCGCATACTACAACGATAGCCGCAAGAAAAGAATCGGGACTACGCCGTTTGCTCGACTGCAAACTTTGGTAG
Source organism: Papilionanthe hookeriana x Papilionanthe teres (assembly GCA_022702705.1). Taxonomy (NCBI): domain Eukaryota; kingdom Viridiplantae; phylum Streptophyta; class Magnoliopsida; order Asparagales; family Orchidaceae; genus Papilionanthe; species Papilionanthe hookeriana x Papilionanthe teres. The sequence continues at coordinate 63,108,885 of CM040438.1, read as the reverse complement.
AAAAGCTAGCGAAGAAGGAAAAGCGCCCGTGTCGGAAATTCTACGAAGAATAGGACGGGTGCTGGTCGAATCCCGTCTTGGGCCCGAGTAGAGCCCGTCGTCATGATAGAAAAGCCGAGCAAGAGAATGAAGGCTAGCCCGCTCGTCGTAGTATCGGGGTTACGGATTAGGGAGGATACCACCTTCCGAGCATTTGGCAGATAGACCATCGCGGTCATGAGACCTGCTGCTAGAAGGATGGTGTGGCGTCCCACTACGGGGCGATTGAGGCGAAACGACGGCCGAGAAGAAAGTCTCGCCGGGAGGCTGGAATCGAAGAAAGTGCTACTTGCGATGAAGGGGACTCGTGAAAAAAGGACCCGCGACCATCGCATGACAACCACAGAGATACACGAAAGCTCCGCTAGAAGATGCCATGGAAAAGTTGAGAACCGACATCCAGAGCGGTTGGCGAAAGAAAGAGAAGAAAAGTTCGGAGATGAGATCGACTCATCGGAATTCATGGACAACGAATATGCGAGAAATCAACATGGTTGAGACACGAGCTTCATCATCTTCTCGAGGTGCTCCTGCGGCCGCGAGAAGAGAGGAGCCGGAGCCGATGAAGAGACGGCTTCGGGAAAAGGACGACACGATCGCTCAAATGGCGAAGAGGATGGAAGAGATGGCCATAGCTCTAGCCACTCTCCAAAGTCGAGTACAACCACATAGAGAGACACCCCGGAAGTCATTCACATCGTAGACGGAGGAAGGAAATTACATCCGTCGATGGGGATGACCGGTGAAAAAGGATACAACACAAAGTATGATCCACGAAAAGGATATCAAGAACTTGGTAGAGCGGCGAGTGCGAGAAGCCCAGCACGATCGAAGAACGGGACATCGATTCGGACGGGTAGACCTTGCCGGAAGAAGTCGACGCTGTCCGATACCCCGAGGGCTTCGTACCACCTCCGTTTAAGACCTTCGACGGAGCAGGAACCCCGACGGCATGTTGCACACTTTCGTGCCGAGTTGTTGCAATGCGGCGGGAGCGATGCGCTACTCTTCCGACGGTTTGTTAGCGATCGTCGGGGATCGCCTTCGGCCGGTATGCGGGATTACCCGACGGATCTGTAAAGACATTCTCGGAGCTAGAGAGCCTCTTCATTAAGCGATTTGTCGGAGCTCGGCACCACATCACTATAGGTGATTTAGTGGTAGAGAAACAAAGGCCGGATGAAACTCTAGTGGATTACATACTTCGATGGAGAAATTTAAGTATGAAGTGTGAACCACAACTGCAAGAACAACATGCGATCGGCATCTTGCTTAAAAGCATTCACGGCCGATAGCACTTCTCCTCAAGGGATTCACTTATTAAGACTTTTGAGAAGTTGTTAAGCAAGGCCGGAAGCTTGCAAGAAGAGGCGAAGCAATTAAGTTTTGCCGACAAGACGGACAAGCGAGAGCCGGTGAAGACTTTCGAAAAGAAATGCGGGGTCGTTGCGGCGGTTGACAAAGGCAAACAACCGATGCAAATACCACCGGAACGGCCGCAGACAACCACAACAAAATTACCGAGCAACCCGGTCCGGCTATCGGTCGTCTCCGCGAGTATGAACAACCGTCTCGTCCGCAACGTACATTGAGGGAGCTTCGAGCGAGAGAATATCCGTTCAAAAATGAAGCGAGTACAAAGATGTTCCGTAGCTTAATGAAAACTCCGGATTTCCAGTGCCGAGCCCAAAAGACCGAGAGGAAGTCAACAAGAAAGGTGATCCCAACTTTTGCCCCTACCATCGGATGCTTGGGCACAAGATAGAAGACCGCATTACCTTCGAAAAGTTGGCTCGACGACAACCTTCGAAAAGGAAATATAACAATCCCGAAGGAGTACATGAAGGAACCCCGAAAGGAGGTTCCGTCGATGTTATCTCAACCGATCCCGTCATTCCGATAGATCCCTATGCAAGCGACGATGGATGGACTACCGCTCGGACGAGATCTTCGAAGAAGATTTTAGACAACATCCGAACCGCTTCGGTGCGAGCTTCGATTCGAGTTCGAGACTCGTTAAGCGGTACTATCACTTGCGATAGAAGAACCACCTCGACGAGGAGACAATCGAAGAGAAGAAGAAAATTGATGAAGAAGAGGGGACCGAGATTCCTAAGGCTAGACTAGGGCTGCTTATCCTAGGATAGTTGTTTCGATTCGGGGGAGAAATCCCTCGAACCTACGATTTTGTATGATTATCCGCTCACTTCGGTGGGATCATATAATGATAAGGGTGATGGCGTTAGCTACGTTTTGATTGTTTCTAACGATTACGTAACTAGCGACAATCCGGGCGTCGATTTCGATACCAACAACAATTCTCAAATCATACATGATCTCGACGATCAAAATGACGAAGAAGGCATCCATCGAGGAGGCTACGAGAGTTCAACGAAGCAACGGATCTATCCGTGAGTTTCGAGGAGCTCCGGTTCACGATAGAGTTAGAGCCTTCGATTTGGAAGATAATCCGGAAGAGCCGGTCATTCCGATTCGGGAGGAGACACCAGACAAACTCAATACTAGATTCGGAAGAAATTATGAAGTCAACCTAAGAAGTGGAAAAGTTCTACCTCCGAGAATGGGTCCAAAAGACAAAGGAAAGCGGGTGGTTGTTCAAGAAGAACCAACCCAGGCGGAAGACATACCCATTCGAGAAGAAGCGAGACGCAGGAGAACAAAGTGGACTACAACGTGCTAGCCCATCTTAGGAAACTACCGGCCAAGCGAGCATTTACGATGCTCTCATCTTATCAAAGGAGATGAGGGAAGCTCGATCGAGGCCTTACTTGATCCGGAAATTTGCTTAGCTCGAATGGCCGGAGATTCCTTGGATGAGGTTTGCTCGTTAAAGGAACGGCGAGGTGTCACCTTCACGGACAATGACCTACTACTTGGGACGGCGAGATCACGACCGACCAGTTGTACATTTCGATTACTAATTGGGAAGTTTACGCTCTCCGGAGTATTGGTGGATCCGGGAGCATCAATCAATATAATGAGTCTTCGAACACTAGCATACTTGGAAATTGATGCTCGTGAGCTCGAGGCCGACAAAATGTTATTAAGAGGATTCAACCGGAAAGGAGAAAGAGCCCTCGGGTCGATAACGCTACCGATGAAGACCGGTGATTTAGCAAAGACAACCGCAAAATTTCATATAATCGATTCGAAACGTCGTTCAACGCTCTACTAGGCCGACCATGGATACATGAAAACGAGGATGGTACCATCATCTCTACACCGGTGCATCAAGTATTACGATGGAGGGGAACGAGTGCATCAAAGGAGACTTACAACCATTCTCCGTACATGAAATTGGAATCCATGAAGATGCCGCTTATTATGCACCGCCAAAGAAAACAATCTTCTCAAGAGATACCGTAACAAATGAAGCAAAGAAAGTTCGGGACAACGAAGAACCCGAAGTTCTAGTCCAACAGTCACTCACCACTCCCTTCCGGCGAGATGGTGAAGGTTTCTCCACAACTCGCATCCGAGGTCGAGGCCGGGGACGAGGCCGTGGTAGAGACACTAGGACAATTGGACAGAAGAAACCAACCATCAATGTTGATTGGGATGATAGTTCCGAAGAAGAAAAAGAAATCAAACAAGAAGCGACAACAATAAGTCGAAAGAAGCCGCAATACAAGATCTCCCTCGAAGATGAAAAGAACGAAGAATACAAATCGATGTACGAGAAGATTAACCACTACGTACATACTATGACCCTAACTCCGATCCATTCTAATAAGATCGAGGGTATGGAGGTCAAAGAGGTACGTAGTGACGGTGCGAAAGCCGATCAAATTCTACCGTGGTGCTTCTTCCTCCAAAAGCGAAAATAATGTACAATTCGAAGATGTCACTTCATCGAATTAATGGAATTACCTTTTGAGTGGTACTCTCCCCGTGTTCAAAATTTAATTCAACGTGGTTTCTTACCTCGACAATGGACAAAAGGCCAATCACAACATTTTGAAAAGTTATGGAATAACTCCGGCCGTCCTCCCAATTCAAAGTATGGACTCGGATTCGGCACGGTAGGGTCGGTTGACGATACCGAATTTTGCTTGGTTGTCACTTGCAAGTCCAATGAAAGCCGCATGGAAACTACGGACGAACTCGAAGATTTACAAATTGGAGACGCTCCACCGTAATTCGAAGAAGAAATTAAGTCCACAATAGATGAGTTAGTGGAAGTTAACTTAGGTACTAGCGAAGAGCCTAGACCTACCTTTGTTAGCTCCTTACTCGACAAAGAAGACTCCGAAGAAATAATCAAATTGTTAATGGAATTTAAAGACTCGTTTTGCTTGGAACTACGATGAAATGCCGGGATTAGCTCCGGAGGTTGCGATCCATAAGCTAGGAGTGGATCCTACTCGTCCCGTCGGACAAGGTCCCAGAAGAATGCGTCTAGAAATCGAACAACAAGTCATACCGAAGTTAAAAAGCTAATAGACGCTAAATTTGTCCGTGAAGAACAATACCCGACTCGGCTAGCCAACGTAGTGCCGATCGAAAGAAGAATGGTCGAATCGAATTTGTGTGGACTTCGGAGATTTAAACGAGGCATGTCCAAAAGATGAATTCCCTCTACCAATTCCAGAGCCGATGATCGATATTGCTTCGACACATGAAATATTCTCATTCATGGATGGATCTTCGGGATACAACCGAGATAAAAATGGCTCCGGAAGATGAAAAGCTTACGAGCATTCGAACGCCGATCGGAGTATTTTGCTACACGGTGATGCCATTCGGACCGAAGAACGCAGGAGCAACTTACCAAAGAGCAATGACAAGAATTTTTGATGATCTCATCCACAATCAAGTCGAGTGCTACGTGGACGATGTCGTCATCAAAAGCAAAGTAAAGGAAAACCACCGTATGATTTGAGAATTGTTTTCGAACGATTAAGACAATTTAACCTTAAGATGAATCCCTTAAAATGCGCCTTCGGCGTCACCTCCGGAAATTCTTAGGATTCGTTGTCCGACATCGTGGAATTGAAATCGACCGGAGAAGATTAAAGCCATCTTAGAAATGCCGCCTCCCAAAACCTTAAAACAACTACGATCTTTTCAAGGGAAGCCGGCATATCTTCGACGCTTTATCTCGAACTCGTCGAGTAGGTGTCGACCTTTCTCGGCACTAGTTAAAAAGGACGCCAAATTTATTTGGGAAGAGAAATGCCGAGAAGGCCTTCGAAGACATTAAACAATATTTAATGACACCTCTCGTCTTAGCGACCCCGGTCTCGGGTAGACCGGCGATACTTTACACCGCGGCTCTAGACGACTCTCTCGGAGCCCCGTTAGCCTGTGTCGATGATGAGGGTAAAGAAAATGCTCTTTACTACTTAAGCCGTCGTTTACTTCCGACGGAGGTAAGGTATCCCGCAATTGAAAAGCATTGTTTGGCCTCGATCTTCGCCGCTCAAAAGCTCGGGCACTACATGCTTTCTCATAAGGTCAACTTGATTTCGAAGTTTAATCCATTGCAATACTTGATGACTCGTCCAACACTTTCCGCGAGACTTGCCGGATGGTCAATGATATTATTGCAATTCGATATAACTTTCGTGCCTCGCGTGCCGTAAAGGGACAAGTCTTAGCAGACTTCCTCGCAGGCACACCCTTTACCGGCCGAATCTCCTCTCAATGATGATCCGCCGGATGAACAAATAATGAGCCTAGAAGACCCACGATGATCGACGTTGGGAATTATATTTCGACGGAGCATCTTCGAGCACACAAAGACGAAGAATCGCAAGTGATAGTGCCGGTAAGGCGGGAATCGGGCTAATCTTTATAACACCGGAGCGCGGGATGTTAAGATACTCCTACCACTTGACGGAACCGTGTACAAACAACGAAGCGGAATACGAAGCCCTCATAACGGGATCGGAATTAACCATTCGAATGGGGGTAACGGACATCAACATCTACGGGGATTCACAGTTAATCATTCAACGGATCGCCGGACAATACGGAATTTTTAAACCAAGACTCGAACGAGTACTTCCGATATGCCATACAGTTGTTGGAACGGATTCCAAATGTGACAATCTACAAAATTCCTAGAAAAGAGAATGCTTTAGCAGATGCTTTAGCCCGTCTCGCAAAAGAATTTGCTCGTTTGCAAGATGAATCGGTGGAAGTGTCGGTTCACGGACGTCGGGTCCTATCACGGCTCGACATAGACACGGTACACAAATCGGCAAAGAAAAAGAATCGGTTGCAGTAGTGACGGAAAACACGAAGATTGGCGACGAGCCATCGATAGATTACACCGCAAACGGGAAAGCTACCGGACGATAGGTCGCCGGCCCATCGGATCAAGAAAAGAACTACGTCTTACGCATTAATAAACAACACATTATACGAAGGTCTTTTGATCGAAATGTGGCTAAGGTGCCTAAGCGGGTCCGAGGCCCGTGAAATTGTTAAAGAGGTGCATTCGGGACTCTGTGGCGCTCACCGATCGGGTCCAAAGATGAAGATGAAAATTAAAAGACTAGGGTACTACGGCCCTCGATGATGACCGACCGCATGAAAATCGCCGAGAGCCGTCACCAATGCCGAGTGCACGGAGTGGTTCTACACCAACCTCCAAATGTGCTACACCCGACAATTGCGTCGTGGCCGTTCGAATGTTGGGGCACGGATATAGTGGGTCCGATAGAACCACCATCTTCGAAAGGACATCGCTTTATTCTTGCGGCTACGGATTACTTTTCCAAGTGGGCGAAGCGGTTCCACTTAGAGAAGTGAAAGCACACCACGTGCTACGGTTTTTCAAGAACCAAGTTGTCTACCGTTTCGGAGTGCCGCGCGAGATCATCTCGGATAATGGGTCGGCATTCGGAAGCACACAAATCAACAATTTTGTCAGGAGACACGGAATCGACGGGCGATACTCGACAATTTACTACCCAAGAGCAAACGGTCTCGCTGAGGCTTTTAATAAAACTCTCGTTCAAATCTTAAAGAAAACCCTGGACGATAATAAGAGAAATTGGCACGAGAAATTGTTAGAAGCCTTATGGGCCTACCGGACAACCTTCGAACTCCTACTCGAAGCTACACCTTACGCTCCGGTGTATGGGTCCGAGGCGATGTTACCTTTAGAGGTTCGGCCTTCCTTCACTCGGAATTGCAATTGCAAATAAGATCACGACAGAAGAAAACGCCGGATTACGACTCGAAGAATTAGAAAGCTTGGAAGGGAAAAGACTTGCAGCGCAACGTGAATTTAGAACTATATCAAGCTAAGATGGTTCAAGCCCATGACAACCGGGTCCGCCCAAGAACCTTCAAAGTTGGTGATTTAGTTCTCGTTCTCAAGAGACCTATTCTTGCACACCGCAAGATAGGAGGAAAATTTGAACCCACTTGGGAAGGACCGTTTGTGGTTGAAGCGAGATACTCGGGAGGTTCCTACCGGCTAGTGAATTGCCGGGGAGAACGACATATGTTTCCGATCAACGGACGATACTCGAAAAAATATTACGCTACTCGATGTTTCGAAGGAATGAATTCTTCATCCCTAAGAAACACGGGTGAAGTAATTACTTGTGATTGGGTCCGAACCCAAAAAAATAATAAAATGTGCTAAAATAAATAAAATCATGATAGTTAAGTTTTCCTTGTTTCCTTTTTCAAATCAAGATCTCTTTCCGGATCTTATCCTACTTCATTCCTGTTAAATTCGAAAATATAAAAAAAAAATCGAAAAATGACAAACACCAAGTTCACATGAACATTAAATAAACAACAAAATAAAATTTGAACCATTAAAAGATAAACGAAATCAACACAAATCTCAAATTCAATCTTTCCAATTCCGAATCAAATTTCAATCTTTTCAAACTTCAAAATCAAATTCCATCCTTCCGGACTTCAAAATCAAATTCTCAATCAAATTCCAGAATCCACTCTCGATCAAATTTCAAATTTGATCTTCCCAAATCTCAAATCAAATTCTCAATCAAAATCTAAATCCAATCTCGATCAAGTTTCAAACTTGATCTTTCAAATTTCAAATCAAATCTTAAATCAAATTTCAATCGAGTTCAAACTCATCCTTCCAAATTTCCAAATTTCCAAATTCAATCTTTCCGGATTTCAAGTCTCAATCAAATCAAAATTCAAAACTTTTGGGTCGAGGATTTTACATCCAAGACTGCTACTTGCTTTAGGATTCTCTTCTATTGACCTTGAAATACATCAAAATTCAAAACTTTTGGGTCGAGGATTTTACATCCAAGACTGCACTTGCTAGGATTCTCTTCTGTGCCTTTGAAATACATCAAAATTCAAACTTTTGAGTCGAGGATTTTACATCCAAGACTGCACTTGCTAGGATTCTCTTCCTATTGCCTTTGAAATACATCAAAATTCAAACTTTTGAGTCGAGGATTTTACATCAAGACGCTTGCCTTTAGGATTCTCTTCCTATTGCACTGAAATACATCAAAATTCAAAACTTTTGGGTCGAGGATTTTACATCCAAGACTGCATTGCTTTAGGATTCTCTTCTATTACACCTGAAATACATCAAAATTCAAACTTTTGAGTCGAGGATTTTACATCCAAGACTGCACTTCTTTAGGATTCTCTTCCTATTGCACTGAAATACATCAAAATTCAAACTTTTGAGTCGAGGATTTTACATCCAAGACTGCACTGCTTTAGGATTCTCTTCTATCGCCTTGAAATACATCAAAATTCAAACTTTTGAGTCGAGGATTTTACATCCAAGATCGCTTTGCTTTAGGATTCTCTTCCTGTTGCCTTTGAAATACATCAAAATTCAAACTTTTGAGTCGAGGATTTTACATCCGAAGTACCTTTGCCTTTAGGATTCTCTTCTATTGCACTTGAAATACATCGAAATTCAAACTTTTGAGTCGAGGATTTTACATCCAAGACTGCATTGCTTTAGGATTCTCTTCTGTGCCTTTGAAATACATCAAAATTCAAACTTTTGAGTCGAGGATTTTACATCCAAGGCTACCTTGCTTTAGGATTCTTTCCTATTGCACTTGAAATACATCAAATTCAAACCTTTTGGGTCGAGGATTTTACATCCAAGACTGCATTGCTTTAGGATCATTTCCTTATCGCAATGAAATACATCAAAATCAAACTCTTGAGGTTAAGGATTTTACATCCAACACCGCTTTGCTCTGAGATCTCTTCTCATTGCAACGATTCAATCTAATCAATTCAATTTTCTTTCGAGGTTGGAGATGTTACATCTAAAACCTCAGAATTTTAATTTTCATTTCGAATCGAATCCCTCGAATTAATTTTGACAAAACTTCGATCTAAATTGAAACTCGAACTAAAATTTAAACTCACACATCAAAACATAAATTGAAGCAAAATAAAATCTAAATCGAAATTCCCTCGGATCTTGTGATTTGGGATTTACCTCCTTTTCCTTTCCCCGGCGAGAGTTCGAGAATCTCCGGTTCCGAGAGATATACTTGACACTCCCCAGCGAAACTCTTCTACTTCGTCCTAAGTTCGTCACTTGGACATCTGTGTTGGTTTCGTTGATCGCTTCGGTCAACACCAATACGCGCGGTGTGCTCCGTCAGCTCACCACACCTATTGGGGGTCCATTTGTTGACCTCATTTTTGATGAGGTCTTCCTTTTCTTCTTTTTAGTGCTTAGGATCTAGCCTTAGGCCTTTCCTTTGACTATCTTAGAGGACTAGAATTGGGACCCGCCTTTTAGAAATTCAAACCACTTCTAAACTCCCTGCAAACTCCACAAACTTGACTATAGACCCCTAATCACCTAGAGGGTTGAAATCGAAATATGGAAGTTTAAAGGATGAGTTCTATAGGACTCTTTGGCCTTAGGAGTCGCCTACAGGTGGTACGGTGCGATGAAGGGGCTGACATACACTACACCTACACACTACATTTCCACACACTTCCTAAAACCACACCCATACCCAACTTGACCTCTGACTCATGTAGGTGATTCACATGGATGGTCCTTAACCCCTAAGCCCTTGGTCGAGAGGGTTAGGAACAACATAGTGAATGCCTCAAATGAGTCCTTTCATGGCTCATATGGGCTTGAAATGGCTTCATGGCTCAACCAAAATGATTTCACCCCACCCAAATTCACCCAATCTTAAATTTCCCAAATTTTCAATTTTTGACCCGGGACCCTACACCTACTTAACCTACTCAAAACCTTGAAATTACCCAAATTTTTGCAAAATTTCCAAATTACCTAAAATTTTCCAAAATCAATCCCAAACACCTCCACATCACTTAAATTGATCATCCATACCCAAAAATACCAAAAATTCCAAGAAAACCCCCCAATACCCTCCAAATACCCAAAATACCCTTCTTGGCCTAAAAATCCAAAAATTCAGAAAATTCCCAGAAAATTCCAGAAAATCCCAAATATTCCCAATTTCATTTTGTCCAACTACACCATGGGCCAATTTTGTCAATTTACCCTACTTTTGTCAAAACCCCCAAATTGACTCATTTTAACCCAAAGTGGACCCGATGTCAAACCAAACATACCCAATTGACCCCAATTTTGGTCCAATTCAATTCTAAACTTCAATTCAACATTCCCAATACCAATTTAGACCAAATCCAAGTCCAATTTGATTGACATTTGGATCCGATTTCACTTTGGGCCTTAAAGCCCAAATTTGGACCCATGACCCAAACTTAGCCCAAACTAACCCAATTCAACTCCAATTAACCCCAAATCTTTTCTAAACCTTCCTTAACATCCTCATAAACAAAACACTAACATGATTTGCCCAAGATTTTGACCCAAACCCCACTCGAATTCAACCCGAAATCAAAAAGCCCGATTTTGACCTAAACCCAAATCTAACCCGAATAGGCCCAAACCTCAAAATTAAAATCCAACCAAAGCCAAAACCTCTTTGAAACACTCCCATAAACATTTCTTAATATTTATTTTACATCAATTTCAACCCTAGCCCAACATTGGCCCAAGTTAGCCCGATTTGACCTACATTGGCCCATTCACCGAAAGAATTCAAATCAACCCAATTCAAGTCCAAACTACCCCAAATTTGCTTCAAGTCACTCATGACACATCCATGAGCTAAACCCAATAATTATTTGGCCCAACCTCTTTACAAAATTTCATCCCAAAATCCATTTTAAAATTCAAGAGCCCACTTTCCTAATCCATCTTAAAAGCTCATCTAAAACCCTTTCAAAAAAGCCCAAAATTCTTCCAAGGCCCATATGACATTTCCCCTCATCATACTTTCAATTAAAATCATCCCTAAGTCCTAAATTCATCATCAAATAATTCCAAATCAAGCCTCATGCCAAATCACCCCTAAATACCAAAATTTTCCTTAAATCCATTTCCATGAAATTGACTTTACTTTTCCCAAGCCAAATGGAGCCATGGAGCCATGCATAAGCCATATGCAAGCCATGAGAGCCTCTTTACATGTCACCATGCCATTTTGGGCAAAAGGAGGAGGCTCTTTCCTTAACTCCTAAAGGTGGTTAACCACTTACATGATTCCACTAAACCATGCTTAAGCTCTAATTGTACTTGGATTGTGACTTGACCCCACTAATCAAGCTGATCCAAATCACTTTCTCCTCGGCCTAAACCAGGCCTTGGGTGGTGCACCTAGCCCAAATGGGTGGGTTGACCCATTTAGGTCCAAATCTAGCCATGCCCCATTCCACTTTGGATCAAAGCCTTTACACATGTCCATGGCCGATTGATTGCACAAACCTCCGGCCACGACCCACTGACCTTGAGGGTGACCCATGCCCGGCCGGCCGGCCACCGAGGCCGCCGGAAAACACCATGGCCGAGAGCTCGCATGTGAGCCAACATTGAAATTCTCACTTGGCTGAGCTGCCCCATCCCTAGTGGTCACCATGGTCGATCTTCTCCTCACGCGGAGCAGGCTGATCCCAAGCCCTAACTCTCCACAGGAGGCCCCCGACCGGCTCTGTTCAAACTCCGCCCCTCTCGGCCATGAGGGGAGCCGAGCACAAACCTTGCCGAAACTGCGCCAAAATTGTTCCAAACCCTTCACCATCCTTAGAGCGGTTGATCCCAGGTGTCGATTTGCCCCAATCCCCACCAACGAGCCCGATTTCTCGGCCGAAATTCCACCCAAAACCGGGACACTTTGCCGCGGTGAGCCAATCCTCAGATCGGTCGGTCCTACACCTTCACCTGGACCAAGAGGAGAAGTTTCCCACCGAAAGCCCCATCTCCGAGGCCACCCGGTTGCTCCGGCCTCCAAGCTTTGTGATCGAGCTGTGGTCACTTTCATAGCTAGCGATTCACCGGACCGGGAGACTTCATCCGGAGCTTGCGGGACCCGATCGAAGGTGCGACAACTCTCGAATTGAAGCCACACTTCTGCGAGCTAAGGTATGAGTTAACTATTCATCCCGAGCTTCGGAGATTCTCCATTTCAAATGCCTTAGTTTCGATGCATGTTAGCCGTATAGATGTGTTCGTCTCTTCAAGACGAATCCATAGAGCATAAGAACATGAAAATCCATTGAGAATCGCGTGAGATCTTAGGGATTTAGTGTGGACGGCTCTCGGGTGAGAACACTTGGGGACGATGAACGGATGCCGTCCATTCGATACACGCGCGCACGGACGGCCAGGATTGCGTCGGACCGGGGAGACGGTACGAGAACCGCGGGGCCCGGGCTGCGCGACTCGGGTGGCGGCGTCGAATGGGAGCGCGACGCGTGTGCGTTCGGAGGCTGCCGAGGTTGACGCGGCGCCGCGTGGATAAATAGAAAATTAGGGTATTTTTCTATTTATTTAATTCCCTAAACTTCAAAAATTCATATCTACGTAGTAGAAAAATCACAAAAATAAAATAAAAATACCCTCTTGCTCGGTGAACGAGAGGAGAATAATGTGGAAAAGAAATCATTTAATTTAATTAAGTATTTTATTTTTTATGATTTATTTACTCTCTGCATACATTTAATTCTCCATGCATGTATACAATTCACCATGGCATGAGACCATAGAGGCTTTTGAAGCCTGCGAACTTGGGAACATTCACTGAATTTTCCAAGGTCGGAGAGCCATCTCTGTGAAAAGTTATTTATTTTTCAAATGCATGTTGCTTGTTTTGAGTATTTTAATTCCAAAAATTAGCATGTTGTGAAATAAATTCTAGAAATATTTGGTGATGTTCCTTATGACCGGAGAACTCTAGGAAAAATAGGACTTGAGTTAATTCACTCAGATTAACCCTAATTGGCTTAAACACCTAAAATAGGTCTTTAATTAATTAGAGTTAACCAGGCATCAAATTGACTTGAAATCAATTCTCCACTGACCTTTAGGATCAGAGGAATCCACCATAAAAATTTGAAGTCAATTGGACTTGGTTAGCCCCACTAATTGGGTTGATTAAGTCACTTAGCCATTTTAAACTTTAAAAATTCATAACTTTTAAAATATTTTTTAAAAATTCACCAAATTGGTTTTGGAGCCTCTCTGATATCAGGGAATCTAAGAAAATTAAAATTTCAATTTTCTGAAAAAGTTGATTTTTAATAATATTTTAATATTTTTAATAATTAAAAAATAATAAAAATCACAAAAATAATAAAATTCACCAAAATGTCACATTTTGAATTTTAATCACTTAGGAACAAATCCCACATTTTTCCTAAGTCTATTTAGTGAGATATTAAATTTTAAAGCCCTAGGGTAATTTTAAAATTAAAAAAATGTATTTTCTAGCATTTTCACTAAAATAATGATTATAAATCATAGAAAAATCAGAAAATTGCAAAATTTGATTCTCTGGTTTCCTTGATATCAGAGAGATTTTTGAAAAATATAAAATCCATTTTTCAACATTTATCTTATTTTTAAATTAATTAACACTCCAAAACTCAAAATAATTATAATAAAAATAATATAATTCAAAAAATCACCAAAATTGGTCCAAGTGCTTCTCTGGTCATTAGGAATGTCCCCTAATTTTCTTAAGGACAGAAACTTTTCCCTTGGTCATGTTATCAAATTTTCCTTGAAAATCTCTATTTTCCACCAAAAATAATTATATAAATAAATTAAATACAGAAAAATCACATTTTCTCCTCTCATGTCTTTATTGACATATGAGTAAAGTCACATAAAAATTTCAAGTTCATTTGAGTTCAATTTAGTGAGTTATGAAATTATTAAGCTTAAAGGGTAAAATGGTAATTAAAATCTTTAATCCTTAATTAAAACTTTAGGTTTAATAAAAAATCAACAAGTAAAATATTTGATCCTAATCTGATTTGGATGATTGAAATTTAAATAATTAAAGGGTAGAAACCCATTAAATAATTTTAAAATGATTAAACTTTAATTAAATAATAGATTAAATTTGGAAGAATAATAAAATTGGAATTATTAAAATAAGGGATCTTTATTAGGAAGAGATTTATTCTTTAATTTAAAAATCCCTAAATTAATTATATCAATTAATATTCAACTCTTAATTAAAATGATAACTCAAATTTAAAATATTAAAAGACTTAATTAAATTATTAAACTTTTTTGAAATTTCAATTAAAATTAAAAATAAAGTAAATTAAAGATAAATTAAATTAAAATTAAATTAAACTTAATAATTAAATTAAATTAAGACAAATTAAATTAAATTAAATTAAATTAAATTAAATTAAATTAAATAATTAAACTAAATTAAATTAAACAATTAAATTAAATTAATTAAAATTAAATTAAATTGAATTAAACAATTAAATTAAATTAAATTAAACAATTAAATTAAATAATTAAAATTAAATTAAATTAAATTAAATAATTAAATTAAAGTTAAATCAAATCAAATTAATTAAACACCAAATCAAATTAAATTGAACTATGTTAAACTAAATTAAAACTCAATTAAATTAAGTTAAATTAAATATAACATCACCTAAGACATAAAAGAAATTAAATATAAAACAACTTGAACACTATTCCAAATTTAAACTCTTTAACTTAAACCAGAATCATTTGAATACTAACTTACCCTTGAAAGCTTTAGTTATTATAGCTCCTAAATAAAACATTAAATGAAGTGTCACTTCACTCATAGGATATTCAAATGTCCTAGTTCAGCGAGCAAATTAACAAGACTTGAAAACCTCGGACGATCGATTCATTTATATAATTAAATTCATTTGGACTTAAAACAATCCTGAAATATTGAAAAGATGTTTAAGATTCTTCTTAAGCACTTCCTCAATATGATAGGATATTTATAAGAACAATTGGACTTAATTGTCCTTTGATGAAGAAAATCGTCCTCAAACAAAAACACAAAGAACCTAGACGTCATAGGAGTTGACTAGGCTATAGGATTAGGAATTTGGTAGAAAACCATAACCTTTCCCACTAGCTTTACCTAGGAACTTGCTTAAATATTCTAATTGTGTTTTAAGTGCAGCTTGGGATGACGGGAAGACCCTCGAGTACGCTTTTATTTTATTGCAATTTACTTTCTTGCAATTTACTTTATTGCAAATGCATTTCACTTTTCTTGCATGATAAAACAAGCAGTTGCATGAAAACCCACACCTTTAGGATAGTCCTAAAACTAAAACCAAAACTAAGTTAAAAGTCATTGCAAGATAAAATTCACCGCCACAACATTTCAAAAGATAAAACAACTCGAAATTTAATCACAAACGGAACACAAAACTACGATTGCAACTAAATTAAAACGTCTCGTTGGATGATCGGGAATACCTCGGATGATGTAACCTACGTGTTGCTAACGGGATTTCCCACGGTCTAAATGAAAGTGTGGAACTCATTCGATTGAGTTTAGCAAATTCATACGGACTAAGTGAATCCGATAAAAATAATGATGCGGAAGGATGGAGCCGTGGGATCTTAACCGGTGTCGTTATAATCAACTTTAAGATTTGTTTTAAATAAAACATAAAAAACACTTGGAAATTAAGATTTTCTCTAAACCAAAACACTTCTCTCATCCCACGATTTATGATTTCTAAAACTAAACCTCTGCAACAACAAGGAGCTTGGAGCATGGTGGGCGGCACGGTCCATCGTCGTCAATGAAACTTAAACCTACTTCAACAAAATCTTCTTAGAATTAAAACAACAAAGCCATAGGATTTCGAGGTAGCTTGCACTAGTGCAACATAAATCCTCGACCTTTTGTTAGGCATTTGCATTGCAAATTAAGCCCTAACTAGGTCTTAGGATTCCGAGGTAGTCGTCCGATACGACATAAACCCTCACATTTTCTAAGTCTATTTGTTTGATTTTATCATACAAATATAAGCCCTAATTAATTAAAATTGGCGAGATTGAAATACTAAATAAACATTAGGACTTTCCTAAATTCGAGACGAAACGATAGGATAGTCGGGAAATTATCGAAGTTCACTTCGAATCAGTGATTTCTCCTACCTTTCTTCCTTTGGATTCACAAAACAAAATGTTCCAAATTTGATCCATTCCCTATTGAAATTCCAAAATTCAATCTTTGAAAACCTTAAACTTTGAAATTCTTGAGAGCAGAATCATTGATTATTATCGAGAGTTTTCTTAGGTGATTCCCGTCACTTAAGATGTAATTAACTATAGGGGCTTGCCCTTATAGGGAATTTTAAAGAACCTGAGTAATATAAACCCTGTTTAATGTTTTCATATTAAGCGGGGAAACTTGTCGGCTTATAAAATTGGTTCACGAGACCAAACGGATGTCACTAATCTTCTAGTTTATTTAATCGAAGCCCCCCATCAAGCGAGTGTGTCTATCCTTAGGGATAGGTACACGGTTTGTGGTGCGGTGCTCGTTTATATAAACTATTTGGGATGTGAGATCGGTTTAATCTCATATCTTAAAACCTTCAAATTTAAAATTATTTTCAAAATCAAATACTACTTTTCAAATTATTTATTTTAATTAAATTAAAAATTCGCCGACAGATTTCTGTTAGGCGACCCCTTTTCAAAATAAAACACGACCTAAAAAATAAAAAAAATAAAAAAAAATAAGCCGCACACCCCTAAAAGCTCTCATGCCTGTAACTCTTATATGAAACGTCAAATGACATGTCACCCCTCTCAAAGGATATTCAAACGTCCAAATTCACTGAGCAAGAGTCAAACACAATCAAACTTTAACCAACATTCAGATGATTAATTGGGAAATCGCAATGAAAACAAATGAACTTAGAAATAATCCCAAAAGCATTGAGGAAGATGTTCAAGATTATGCTCCGAGAACTCCCGTAACCTGATGGGATATTTTAGAAGGACACTAGGATATCATTGTTCCTTGCCCAAGAAAATCATCCCCAACACTCCTAACTAACATAGCAATAGGATTAAGATTTGGTAGACAACTAGAACCTCACTCTAGCTAGTGTAGTGATAGGATTAGGATTTGGTAGACCACCAGAACTTTCTCCTAGCTTTACCTAGGTGCTTTCCTCTTAAACATTTAAATGTCTTAACATGCATCTTAAGTGCAGTGGGAAATAACAAGAAGACTCGCCAGGTACACATTTATTTATTGCAATTTATGTTGCTTAGATGTCATTATAACTTATGCATATTATACCTGTGATAAACTATCAGAACAAAACAACCCATTATGTTTAAACAACTCAAAACTTAATCACATACAAAATAAAACTGCAACATAACTAAATTAAAACTTATCGTTGGATGATCGGGAATCCCTCGGAGGAGGTAACCTACATGTTGCTAATGGGTTTCCCACGATCTAAATGAAAGTGTGGAACTCATTCAGTTAAGTTTAGCTAATTCATTTGGACTAAGTGAATCTGATTAAAATAGTGGTGCCGAGATGATGGAACCGTGGGATCTTAATCGGTTCCGCTTAATCAATTTTAATATTTCCCCTAATAAAACTTAAGACATTGAATTTGACACACTAGAAAGCTTGACCTCTAAACCATGACACTTCTCTCATCTCTTGATTGACACTTCTTAAACTAAACCCTCTGCAACAACAAGGAGCTTGGAGCAAGCACGATGGGCAGCACAACCATCTTTAACAACAAAACTAATCTTCTGCAGCTTAACTTTCTTTATAAATAAATAAATAATCATAGGACTTCGAGGTAGTTTGTCTAGTGCAACATTACATGGCGCACAATTGATCATGGGACAGTGGACCAAATATTACAATCCCATCCAGCCTATTGAGCAGCTCAGGCCTAAAATGTCTCCTCACTGAAAATTAAAATGAGAAATTCAAAACATTTTATAACCAAACAATACACAATACCTCAAATAATATGATGTATTTACGTATCTCACATTTAAAACTTTTATAATTATTTTAATGCTTTAAACTTATGCATGAAAATACATACTGACTTCTAGAAAGTAGTAAAAGTGCAATCTTTGATGTGAATAAAATTTGAGTGATTTATTTTTAAATATGAAAGTTTAGGTGAAATATTTGTGTGTTGATAAGGATTGTTCGCCATGTAATGTAGATAATATACTTCCCGTATACATAGCACACAATTCTCACAATTCTTATGTATTTACATATCTCTGACCTAAACTTTCTTATTTAAATACACAAACATTGGCATTATAAACTTATACATGAAAAAATAATTTTTAATGTGATGATAAAAATTTGAGTGTTATCAGTAAAAATAGAAAAATTTAGTTATGGGACAAGTAAAATATTTAAATACATAAGAATTGTGTATGCAAATATATACCTCCTCAATCACACGCTCTCTGACAATTTTCATTGAAGAATTGCCTAACATGTCAGCGAGAAGATGCTCAGCTCCAAGGTTTGAAGTCATGATAATGACTGTGTTGTTGAAATCCACAGTCCCTCCCTGACCATCTGTGAGTCGGCCATCATCGAGCACCTGAAGTAATATGTTGAAGATGGACGAATGTGCCTTCTCCACTTCATCGAATAGCACCACACTGTAGGGTCTCCTCCGCACAACCTCAGTGAGTTGCCCTCCTTCCTCATGCCCCACATATCTACAACCAAAAACAAAAATTTTCTAATTCATGGAGATTTATCTAATTAGAAATATAAGGTTTGGATTAGATGTGAATATTGGGATGATATTAAGGTCAACACCACCCCTATACCACTAATCTAAACATGTTGATGACACCTAATATTTGTTTTTAGGAGCATTGAAAGAAGGAATAGGATCTATCATACCCTAGTGGAGTGCCGATTAGTCGAGCTACAGCATGTTGCTCCATATACTCTGACATATCGATTCGAAAAATGAGGGTTTCGTCATCGAACAATTGTTCTGCAAGGGCCTTAGCAAGCTCTGTATTTCCAACGCCAGTTGGACCGAGGAAGAGGAACGAACCAGTGGGTTGTTGAGGCCGACCAAGACCTGCTCTTAACCTCATAACAGCCTCTGCAACTGCATCAATTGCTTGATCTTGGCCGACGACTCTTTTATGAAGCCTCTCGGCAAAAACTATGTGTCTTTCCTTCTCGTTCTGGCCAAGCCTTGTTACTGGAATACCCGCCCATCGGCTGACCACCTGGGATGAAGATATGGAGATTAAATGATTAGTCATTTACTGAACACAAAATAACTTAAAAAGATAAAATTTTGATTTAGCAATGGAAGTTAAATGTTAAATTACCTCTGCTATTTGATCAGGGCCTACATTTTTGGTGAGCATCAAGTTCTCAGCCCTGGTTTCTCCTTCTAGTTGGGCCAATAACAGCGTCGATCTCTTGAAGAGCTCCATATAGGAGATCAGCAGCACGAGCTAAATCCATCCTATGTTCGGCTTCTTGCAATGAGAACAATAGTTCTTCACGCTTCTGCTTCAATCTTCGGATTTCGTCTATTCTTTCCTTCTCTTGTATCTCATCACCAAAGGTTACAGTTTGTCCCTCAAATCATCCAATTCCTTTCAAACCTGGAAAAGGATACATTGAATTTCAATATAAATATATAAAATTAAAGAGTTTTTTTTGTTGATTAACAAATATTAGCTATTAAATTTACTAATTCATTAATTCACTGATATTTAACATCCAAAATTGAATTACTGGTTGTTATCAGTTAGCCTCCACATTTAGTTTTCTTATTTTTGATTAATTTCTAGAGGCACACCTTAATAAAATAACACTAGTTGATAAAATAAATGAAAAGAAAGTAAATGAAATCATAATCATTGATCATTTTAATGGTGATGTAATGTTAAATCAAAATAAAATGAATCAAACAAATCATACTTTATTTTAAAAAAAATAAAATTTGAATAGTATATAATCTGAATAATAATACAATCTAACATTTCAAATATTAATAGTGCAATATATATTTCAGATTGAATCCTCATATCACCACAATAACACTTAATAATACGGATGAATCCTCCTCAGGAGCATGCATCTAAACTTCAAATTGAATCCTCCTCCTCTCCAGATTATCAATCTCCTTAGGCTGGCTATCAAGTTGAACCCTCACATTTGCACAAGCCTCGTCCACTAGATCAATTGCCTTGTCGGGCAAATGCCGTCCTTCAGAAACACAATTTGATATGTCAGCTGGCAATCAAATTTTAGTTTGACGAAGAGAGAATAAATAGATTAATGATTTCATTTACTGGTTATGTATCTTGTAGAAAGTTGTGTAGCAACAACAAGAGCCCGATCTTGAATTCTAACCCCATGATAGCCTTCATACCTCTCCTTTAACCCTCAAAGAATGCTAATTGTGTCTGTAACACTGGGCTCAACCACATAAACTTGTTGGAATCTTCTCTCGAAGGTTGCATCTTTTTCAACATACTTCTTGTATTCTTCCAGAGTTGTAGCACCAATGCATCGCAACCGTCCCCTTGCAAGCATTGGTTTGAACAAGTTGGCAGCATCCATGGAACCCTCAATCTTACCAGCCCCAAGAACAAGATGGATTTGATCAATAAATAGAATAACCTTCCCTGTTGTATCCTCAACTTCCTTCAGCACGGCCTTTAATCTTTCTTCAAACTCTCCCATGTACTTCGCTCCAGTGACCAATGCACCCATATCGAGAGCGATGAGCCTCACGTCGACAAGATTGCTCGGGACATCACCTCTGACGATTCTCTGAGTCAAACCCTCGACAGTTGTTGTCTTGCCGACACCAGGCTCGCCGATAAGAACAGGGTTGTTCTTAGTCCGCCGAGATAGAATGCGAACATGTAGAGAAATTTAGGGCAAAGTAAAATCCAGAAGAACACAAAGAGATTTAACGAGGTTCGGCAAAGATGCCTACGTCCTCGGGAGCAGAGCGGCGACTATCTTTTCACTATTAAGATAAGAATACAGAATACAGGATTCAGCCTTCAGCCTAGGTCCTAGGGTTACAACAGGACCTATTTATAATCATAGAGTACAATATGTAATTACCAAATTACCCCTCTACTAAACCGCGGGGCGTAGGCCCCGCACCCCCAACCCACATAATAAACTCCCCAGATTCGCTCGCTCCGCTCCAACATTAATTCCATATTAGGTATATGAGTCATACCTAACAAATCTCCACCTTGGCGAATATCCAGCCCCTTAGGAGATAAATACCTGGGAGTTTCTCATGCACCAATGTGGGTTGGGCCACCATGCTTCTCTAGCAATTGTGAATGTTCAACAAGTCCAAGCAATGCAAGAACTTGTTGATAATAATCAGCTCAGTAAACATATCAGCTGCATTCTCATCAGTACGAACCTTTTGTAACAGTATCTCACCAGAAGTAATTAATTCTCTGATCTTGTGATACCTGCCATCAATGTGCTTGGTCCTCGCATGGTAAACCTGGTTCTTAGCCAAGTAAATAGCACTTTGATTATCACAATGCAACTGAACTCCACCTTGCTCAACGCCCAGTTCATTCACTAGCCTTGTTGTAGAACTTCTATCATCTAAATCACCTGCATAGTCTGGCACCCATTTGCACCCAATAACCTTCTTTCCCTTAGGAAGCTGAACTAGCTCCCATGTGCGATTCTTTTGCAAAGACTCCATCTTCTCAACCATTGCACCCATCCATTTCTCTTTCTCCTGGCTGGTGATTGCCCCTGGAAAACTGGCTGGATCATCACTACCGATGTGAAGTGCAAAAGAGACCATGTCTTCACAACCCAATCTACTAGGAGGCTTTATATTGGTGCGTCTTTGTCATCTGCGGCTAGATTATAGTTCGCAGATCATCCGGAATGAAATCACCGGGTGTCGGATACGAACCTTCGACTCTCTCGACTGCTATGCGAACGCCTGCTCTAGATCCATCTGCACTGTCTCTGAACTGGAACTGTTCCCTGGCACCTTGTCTTGATTCTGCTGCAACATGGATTGCTCATCAAAGATTGCATCTCTACTGATCACCGCCTTCTTTGCAATAGGATCCCAAAACTTGAATCCTTTCACACCTTTCTTATAGCCCAGAAAGATGCACTTCTTGGATTTTGGATCAAGTTTCGATCTTTCATCTTCGAGTACATGCACATAGGCGGGACAACCAAAAATTCGTAAGTGATCAAACTTAGCCGGATTACTCGTCCATACCTCTTCGCAACCTTGCCACCTAATGAAGCCCGAGGTGATCTATCGATGAGATAGCATGCCATATTCACGACCTACGCCGAAGTTTTTAGGAAGCTGCGCATTCGGTCTCGAAGCATCTTGCCCTTTCGGCTAAAGACACCGTTCATCCTTTCGCAACACCATTACGTTGCGGTGTCTTCCGAACTGAAAAATGCCTCTGAATCCCATGCTCCTCGCAAAACTTCTTAAACTGTGAATCTGTGTACTCTGTGCCATTATCAGATCTCAGATACTTGATCTTTCTACCAGTTTGGTTCTCCACCTTAGCTTTCCACAGCTTGAATTTAGAGAAAACTTCGATTTCGCTTCAAGAAATACACCCAAACTTTCCTAGAAAAGTCATCAATAAAGGTAACATAATATAGAGATCCTCCCAACGATGATTCCCTGGTAGGGCCCCATACATCAGAATGCACATAATCAAGAATCTCTTTAGTTTTATGCTCTCCAGTCATAAAACTCACTCTGGTCTGTTTTCCAAGAATACAGAACTTACAGAATTCTAGCTTGCAGCTTTTCACACCATGCAGCAAATTCCTTTTATGCAATTCCACCATCCCACGTTCACTGAGATGACCCAGACGCATATGCCATAGCTTTGTACTATCATCATCCGACTCGACGAATGTACTCCACCTACTAATCGTACTCCCGACGGTTGTAGATATTACATGCGGTTAACTTTCCTTTCATCACGGTCGGTGCACCCTTCACAATCCCGATGGTTTCCCTATCCTCATCTGCCTTAGGAATAAAACCATTTTGATGTAGAGTGCCCAAGGAAATCGATTCTTCTTCGAATGCGGAATATGCCCGACATCACATAAAGTTCTAAGCTGTGCCATCATACATCTTAATTCGACTTCTCCAATACCGTAATATTGCAGCATCTATCATCACTAAGATAAACCGAGCCGAATTAGTTGACACTGTGTGAAGTAAACCACTCCTGTTAGGTGTTATGTGATAAGAGCATCCTGAATCAAGAATCCATGCATCCATGAACTGAGTTGCTGAAACTGAAAGCATATCACCATCACTGACATCTGAATTTTCATCCTGCACCACATTCACAGACTTCGATGATACATCACCTTTCTCATTAGTCTGCTTCTTCAGCTTTGGACAATCCCTCCTCATATGACCTGGCTCCTTGCACTTGTAGCAACGAATCGTCTGTTTGCCTTTAGACTTAGATCTGGAATTTCGCCTTCCAGATCCCTCCTTCTCTTTCTTCCTTCCACGATCATGTTTACCCTTAACATATAAACTGTCGCCATGAGAGCTTTCCCACGCATTCGCTTCCGCTGGTTATGAGCCAACAATGCTGCAGTAATCTCATCAACTTTGATAGTTTCTTTCCCATATGTCAGAGTAGTCACCAGGTGTTCATAGGAAGAAGGCAACGAACATAATAGAATCATCGCTCGGTCTTCATCCTCAATATTCACATCAAGCCTTGATAAATCCGTGATTATTTGATTGAAACCATTAACGTCTTCGCGCCAGATCAGAACCTTCCTGCATCTTCGACCCATACAGTTTTGCTTCGGATACAATTTGTTCGTCGGTGATTTCGCCATAAATCGAGCTTCCAATTTCTTCCAAACCTCCCCTGGAGATTTTAGATTCATCACGTGGTACATAACTTCATCTGCCAGACATAATCATATGGTTGCTGCCACTCGTTGTTGCAATTCCTCCCAATCTTCATCTTCCATGGCATCTGGTTTCGTTGCTCGCAAAGCCTTCAGGATCCCTTGTTGTGCCAATAAATCCTTCACCCGTGTTTGCCACAATCCGAAGTTACCAGTTCCATCGAACTTCACCACCTCGAATTTCGTACCAGAAATCGTCATCTGAAAATTGATCCTGCAACAAAAATTTTCCTGCAAGAAAGAAAATTGCAACGATTTTTTTTTTTTTGCTAATTTTTTCTCAGCAATTGCTGAAATCATTTTTTTTTTTGAATTTCAGGAATAAAATTGATTAATATGGGAAGGAAAAATTTTATTCCTTCCTTTCCCCTCCGCTGGAGGAATTTCTGGAAGAATTATGAAGAAATAAAGGATCCAATTAAATTATTTCCTTGATTTCCCTAAGCTTGCCTTTCCTTAATTAAGCTTTGTTTATTTCTTCCTTAATTAAGCATGTGTTTCCCAGCTTTCCTTGGCTTCTCCTGATTTTACAATTTCCCTTAATTAAGGAAATTAAGTTTCCTTAATTAAAATTGCCTTAGCTGGCTTCCTCCTCTCCGCCTCCAGGGAACCGCAGCGAGCTCGTTCGCGAGCTCCCGAGTTGCAAAACCGCGATTCCGTGCGCCAAAACCGTTGTCACCTCACGCGAACTCCTCCCGCCTGCAGATCTTCGCCAAACCGTCGCGAGAAGCCTGCTCCGCCGAACTGCTTTGCTCGCGAATCTCCTTTGCTGAAACACCTTCGCAAACTCTTGCTGCCAGTTTCGTCGCCGAGTCTCTGGCCGAACCGCTGCCCTCTTCATCACCAAAGATCGTGATTCACCTTCCTGCGTGAAGCCACAAATCGCCGTAAAACTTCTGCCAAATCTCCAAATCCAGCGTCAAAATTATTCTCTGCCCTCGAACCTCTCTCTGATACCACTTGTAGAGAAATTTAGGGCAAAGTAAAATCCAGAAGAACACAAAGAGATTTAACGAGGTTCGGCAAAGATGCCTACGTCCTCAGGAGCAGAGCGGCGACTATCTTTTCACTATTCAGATAAGAATACAGAATACGGGATTCAGCCTTCGACCTGAGTCCTAGGGTTACAACGGGACCTATTTATAATCATAGAGTACAATATGTAATTACCAAATTACCCCTCTACTAAACCGCGGGGCGTAGGCCCCGCACCCCCAACCCACATAATAAACTCCCCAGATTCGCTCGCTCCGCTCCAACATTAGTTCCATATTAGGTATATGAGCCATACCTAACAGAACAACACGACGAATTTCTTCATCCCGGCCAATCACCGGATCTAGCTTCCCGGCCTGCTTGATAAGGTCTCGGCCATAAGTCTTAAGCGCTTGGAAATTAGTATCACCTGAAGCGCTCTCCACCTTCTTCCCCTCTTTCCCCTAAGCTTCTCAACCTCAACCTCAGATCGCACCCTAGATGCAGAGATACCAGCCTCCTTAAAACAATCCCCAATCTGTGAATCCTCGAGAATGCCG
This sequence comes from Papilionanthe hookeriana x Papilionanthe teres, assembly GCA_022702705.1. Lineage (NCBI taxonomy): Eukaryota > Viridiplantae > Streptophyta > Magnoliopsida > Asparagales > Orchidaceae > Papilionanthe > Papilionanthe hookeriana x Papilionanthe teres. The sequence continues at coordinate 63,082,994 of CM040438.1, read as the reverse complement.
AGGATGAGCTGGTCGACATCGAGATGAGAATCGCCACGCTGCTTCTGCGATGATTGAGCCCTTTGAATGGCATTGATGAGGGAAGTAGAGGCGAGAATCTCATCGGGAGGAGGATGCTGAGAGGGTATCTTCTTGAGAGTCTGATGCAGAACGCGTTCGAAGGAGGCGACGGCAGAGTCTCCGGCACCGCCGTAGGCGTTGGCGATGGCCTGGCGGAGAATACCGTAGGCATCGGTAGTGAGTGCGTGAGCCAGGTGGAGAGGGGTGAATTGCGCATGGCCGGAGCTGATGGCGAGCTCGTGGGCGTTGGCAATGGCCTCGTTGGCCTTGTGAGTGAACTTGTCTGGATTCATGGCGAGAAGATATCGAGAATACCGTTAGATCTTTGGGTGTGAGAGAGGAAGAAATATTACTTCACTGCGGAGTCCAATAAAATGATTCAACGTGGCATGACAGAAAAATAAAAAAAAAGGCTCGGTATCACGGGAGAATATTCTCCCCGTGTTATTCTGCATTATTAAGTGTTATTGTGGTCGTTTTGATGTGTTATTGTGTTATGAGAATATTCTCGGTGTTATAATAACACAATAACACATCAATAACATCTGAATAATACATAATAACATCTGAATAAAGTAAAATAACACGGGGAGAATATTTCCTGTGTTATTGGGCCGACAGGAGAATATTCTCCACGTGTTATTCATGTGTTATTGTGTATTATTCATGTGTTATTGTGTGTTTTTGTGTTATGAGAATATTCCATGTGTTATAATAACACAATAAAATGTCAATAACACATCAAAATCACCACAATAACACTTAATAATACGGAATAACACGGTGAGAATATTCTCTCGTGTTATCGCGCCGTTTTTTTTCCTGTCACGCCACATGGAGTCATTTTATTGGACTCCGCACGTAGCTCTATGTGCGGAGTCCTTATGTAATATTTCTTTGTGAGAGAGAGGGGTGACGAGAAAGTGGAAATATAAAGACTGGGGAAAGAGGAGTCGCCGTTTGTGTGGAAAGGGAAGAAGACGCAGGAGGAAACTAGAGAGTTCAGGAGCAAAGTCTCTATCGGATTTAGAAAAACCGATATTCGTTTCGATCTGACTGCCCTTAAGGGATACAAAATGATGCAACAGATTGAAAATGATGGGTTTTTTTTAATTGAAAAAAATAATAATAATTTATTTGTGAAAAAAATAAAATTAAAAAATTTGATGGACACATTATACATTAGAAATATGTTCGAGAAAATTCAATGGAATAAGAGATAGAAAAGTACAATCAGGAGGGCCCGCAAATAAAAGAATAAGTCATTTTATCAGAATATTAAAGAACTTAAGTGACTAAATTCAGTCGTATTAGATTGGGACCCGAAACTGACCAGACGCAGCTTGTCTGAGCCAAAGAATAGAATTCAGTTATCAACCCAACTCTTACCCCATCATTTCTAGCCATCACATTAGAGTCTCTAAGACTCTTCATCAAAAGGTCAAAGTTTTTATCATGATATATTCTATAAACATTCTGAATGACCTTTTGTCAAGAGGTGAGATACCTGTCAAATTACAATGATTCAACCTCTACTCGATAGTCTAATCTCATCCTGGGGACAGAAGCTTCTCATCTAAAAGTCAATAGCCGAATAACCAACCGACAAAATCAAGTCAGCCTATTTAAATTTGGTCGAGTCAAAGAACATCAGAAGACGAACGACAAACCCAACTAAGCAGAGGAGAACGAACGAGTCTTCCTAAACCAAGGTCTGCTGATCTCAACCAACCGAGAAATAGGGTAGTCGAACCAAACACTAGTTTATGTAAATACCTAAAATACTCTTTAATGCCCTTATTAAAGTAGTGGTAAGATAGTTATTATACATTTTTTACCCCTCTCTCATACATGGGGAATCGTTTCTTTAGTAAAGGCTAATCGAAGATTCATTCTACTGTTCATTATTGTGCACACAAACACACACTCCCTGCCTCCTGTTTTACGCTTTATTCCGACTCCCGAACAAATTCAGACTCAACAAATATATAGAGTACTTCAAATATAATAATTTACATTCATACCACCCCAATTCCTATATATATACATATCTAATATCTAAAGTTCTTATATTTATATCACCCAAATCTTTCCTATCACATAAAAATTATCTTCATTTTAACTTTTAGAAAGTTAAATACACATTTTCAGGAGTAAATAATGTGTTCATGTTAAATGAAGTTTAGGCTCAAATATGTAAATACATATGAATTGAGGGTATTTTTGTAAATCTTCATATTTTTAAATATAAAATATCTTAACTGATGTGTGTCTTAAAGTCTGTGATGATAGAATAATGAATTATCATTTTAGCGTTGCATGAAACACCAAAACACACTTATATAATAAAAAAGAAGGAAGTGGCACCATGAAATTTTACGTGGGAAACTCTAGAAAAGAAAAAAAACCACGAGGTTTAGCCTAATTGAAATAATCCGCTATAAATAGTGAGTACACAAGCACACTCTTCTTCTAAAACAGTGAAGATGAAGTTACAAATTGATTCGCTTTTCAAAAATAGAAATATTCGCGATCATGCTTTATTGGTTCAAGAATTAATCTTGGACATTGATTCCAAACATAGAGATGGTAATATCTTTTTCAAGATGGATATCAAAAAAGCTTTTGATTCTATCTGGGATTTTATTTTAGATGTTCTGTCTTCGCCGTTGGTTTTAATGCTACCTCCCGCTCCTTACTCTACAAAATTCTTAAGGATAATTATTATTCTCTTCTTATTAATGGCAATAGTTGTGGTTACTTTCAAGCTTATAAGGGTATCAAACAAGGTGATCCTATCTCTCCTTATCTTTTTATCATTGCTTTTCGATTATCTCTCTAGAAGATTAAATTATTTGTTTAACAAATTTCTTATTTAAACTATAAGCATAAAGGTCATATCAACATTTCCCATTTATGCTTTGCCGATGATTTAATTATATTTACCAATGCTAATAAGCATTCTATTAAAAAGTTTGGGCCGAGCTTAATCGGGGCCCAAATTATGTCTCCGGGATTTTCTTTAATAATTCTAAATGCTCTTTTTATTGTGATAAGAAATCTACCGTTGCTAAGAAGGATTGTTGTTGACTTTAACGTCGTAAGTATGCTTCTATGCCTCTTACTTATTTGGGTTTTTTACTTACAAAGGCAAACAAACACCAGAACTGCTCTTTTGCTAAGTTATTTGATAAGATCAAGGCAAAATTTTTTTCTTGGGAAAATTCCTTTCTCTTTCTTACGGGGTAGAGTTACTCTTCTTAAGAGTGTTCTTAATTCTCTTCCCCTTTACTCTTACAAGTTATGAATAGCGCTCGTTACCTTATTCAAAAAATGGAAGTTTCTTAATAAATTTTTGTGAGGGTAAAGGACATTCTTCTTATCATTGAAAAAGTCCGGAAGAAGCTTTGCAAGCCTATTAATAAAGGTGGTTCTGCTCTTTAAGTCTTAGAGACTCTATTCAGATAACTTACAAGGAAGCTTGCATTTCCGTTTTCAGAAAGGTAATTCTTTCTTTGGCTTATTATCTTACCGAGAAATATCAAGTTTCGCCGCATCCATCCTTTAAAGATCGCATTTCTAAAAAGATTCCTATGTTTGGAAGTCTATGCTTGGGTGTAGCTACAAACCAGACTCTTACTGGTTGATATCGGTGAAGGAGAATGTCTTTCCGGGGTATGATGATCGGACCGGTTTTGGCTCTTTAAATAATTGGTATGGTGGTCCTTATGATATTGAGACTAAAGTCAAAGATTTCGTGATAATAATTGGTGTCTTCATAAACTTTCTTTCTCTATATTCATAATGTTGATGCCACTTTTATTACTTCTATGCCCATATCCAATGATAAGAGGGATGTCCCTAATCCTAAAAGCAAGCCGGGTGAATCTCCGTCTAATACTCGTTAATACTTTTTCCCAAACCCTCACGGGTTGGACCTTAGCTGGAGTTGGAATAAATGGATTAAGCCTTTCTATCTCTTTTTATTCGCGTGCTTTTCATAGCATTATTCCTACCGATGATATAATGAAGCTTAAGGGCTTACGTTGCCCCTTCTCGTCGCCGGCTTTGTCATAACCAAGAGGAAACTATGGATCATATTTTCTTTTATCGTACTTTTTCTACCGCTATCCGGGAGCAGATTGATACTCCGTTCCATATGACTTTTCCTCCTAATGGTTTTCATTCTCTTAATGATGGTTATTCCCGCATCGTACCGCCTTGGTAAGCCTTTCTTTTCGCCGGTTCGCCGCGGTCCTCTCGGTTTATTTGGATTGTCGTGAATGATAGTGTTGTCATCATCAGTATCTGTTTCGATTACTCATACTATTAGCCTTATTATGAGTTATTTGATTAAAGGTTTAAAATGGCTTCCTATTTCACACTCGTCGCCTTAATGGTATTCCCCGAATTCTTTTAACATTACGAGCGTACCTTCTATCCGTGTTTCCCGAACTCCGTGAAACGACTAAGCCTATTCTGCCCTTCTTTAAGCTTAATTGCATGTTGTCGGACGCCACTCGTGCTAGTGTAGGTGGTATTTTTTAGAGATGCTATGGGGCTTCCTATCCGTTGGTTTGCTTCTAAATCTATTCCTATGCCCCTTGGTTGCCGAAGCCGAAGCGATCGTTTTATTGACTCGCACTTAATAAGAGGAAATATCTTATAATCAAACCCGATTCTTTATCATTACAAGATTGCATTTTGTGTCAACTATCATTGATGCTCAATTCGTTTATGAAACGTATCTTTTGGCTAGCTTCACTTCAATCGTTATTCGATACGTCAAACGCACTCGCAATACCGCTATGCGATCGGATTGTTAAATTCCGTTCCGCATAAACTATCCTATCATTTCTACTTGCATTCCTTATGAGTTATATAATATTTTATTGACTGATTGTTCGTAATTTTGTTTTCATGTAGCTTTCTCGTCGTTGCCGTGTGCTAGGCTTCGTATTTTTTTCGTGAACGAGATCCTTATATTCCTTTTTCGCGTGAAACAGAGGCCGAAGGGTTAGACAGAACTCGCCCCCGTTTTCAGCTTTTATTTTATTAATTTTTTTCGAACGCGTAGTGAATCATGTGACTTTTAACTAAAAGAAAAAATATATATATATATATAAAGTTATTTTGAGTTAAAATGAATAATTACTCAATGAAATTTTTTTATTTATTTAAAAAAATGATATCGATACTTTTGATGTCCTGTTGAGTGGTATGTATTTAGATAATGCGTGAAAAGCCCTTCTAAGAATTCACTAATTGAGTTTATAAAATCGAAGCCGTGGGCCCCATATATTTTTCCCCAATGCTTTTGACGTGACACTTCAAGCCTCTGCTGCTGTCCTGCTTTCCTGTCGCCTCTCAGCACAGCTCCTGCGAGGACTCATTCCGTCACCACGTGACACTGTGAAGTCATTTTATTATTTATTTGTTTAAATTAGAACTTAGGTGGTCCCTAATGCTCTAAATGAACCCATTCTCATCTTGCATTAAGACTCGATCAAATTGTTTTAATTAATAAATAAAAATTTAATTATTTAAAAAAATAAATTATTAAATTAAACATGAACTTAATCCAATTTATCTTTTTTTTCATGAATCAACTCGTATTTTATTTAACAAATAATTTGTTAAGCGTACTAATATTAATCTCGATTATATAATATATTATTTAAATTATATTCATCAAATTAGATTTAATTATATATATATATATATATATATATATATATATATATATATATATATATATATATAGTACTGCCAACCGTCACCTGCTCTAAAGGCTTCTTTTGCTCGTTAAGCTTCCCGGTTTCGGGGTGCTCGAATCTACCTACGACTCGCCTTGCCCGTAAAGGAGTGCTACCCTTCAATAATTGGGGACACACGAGTAGCTTAAGTAGGCGCCGTATAATAATCTCCACCATTTTTTTTAAATATTATATCAATTATTGATAAAATATTTTTTATTTTGTGTTATTTGATAGTACAAGTTCTTTTATTTATTTATTTATTTTCTCATATTTCATAATTTCTTCTTCATCTCGAAAAAAATCTATTTTAGACACTGATGAGTATGTCTTTAGCTTATTTTTTTATTTAATTTATTAAATTATTCATTTATTTAGGATTTTACTGTTAATTATTAAAATTTTTTATATAAAACTTAAATATTTATTTATATTCTTAGTTCGTTTAAACATATTCACTCATCATAAATAAATTAAATTCAATATATTGAAAAATAAATAAGTCAAGTGTGAATAATTTGAGAAACTTAACACAAGCTCATATCAAACATGAACAATTATAACTTTATCAAGCCAAATCTAATATTTGATTCCTCTGGATTATAGCCCATGGTGCCCATTAATATCAATTTTTCTTAATTCACTCAAATATATCATAATTTGATATAATTAAATTTCAAGCCAGATTTTTTACTCTTAAAACTTGTTTTGAATAGTAGTGAGAATCAAGATTCGATTGGCTCAAATTAATGTATATTAGTTGAATTTAATTTGACCTAACAAAAAAAATATATTAGTTTATTTAGTTGTTGCATTATAATATTTAATTTGTTTAGTTGATGTCATATAGCTCGTGTAAAAGATTCTGATTCTGGATTGTCCTATTCATCTGGAATCTTATAATATTTATAATTTTATAATGGACTCAATAATTAAAAATTTGAGCAGACCAAAGTTAACTCATGTCTGGATTAGGTATGGCTGGGGCATGGGGGATCATATATTAAAATAAAAATGAAGAACTAGAATTTTATAACAGATAGATAGTGTCTCGTAGAAAGCTTGTATTTGACTAAAAATATTTATATTTGATTTATACAATTGCTACGTGGAGGAGTTTTTTTTTTTTTTGTTACATAGTTTATAGATATGTTAAATTAGCCCACAAAATATTTTAATGAGACCAAAACTATTTTCCTTTTTATATAGTATAGGGCTTATTTAAGCTCATATGAAATAATTTAGAGGATTAAATTAATATTTTAGTGCAATTTTATAAGCAAAATAACCTGTGCTTAACGTTAGAAGAACAATTTAACACTTTTTCTTAAGCTTGGTTATATCCTTTGAAGTGGAAAATCTAAAGAAGAAGAAAAACAAAAAAATCAAGAATATTGAAAATTTATTTAGCAGCCTTCAAAAGTTGCCTACGTCATCGGAAGTAGAGCGGCGATTTCACTATTCCGTAAGAATAGTTCAATACATACCCACAAAATGGTTACACATCAAATAGATGTATAAAACCTAAAGATAAAATTACTAAAACGCCCTCTCGTTTCCCCAATTTACTTCATTCCAAGAGACACATCCATTCATTCCAAGAGGCACATCTTCATTCCAAGTGAAAATCTCTTTCATTCCAAGAGACAAATCTCTTCATTCCAATACACATCTCTTCACTCCAAGAGACATCTCTTACACCAATTTCGGTATATGAACCGTGTCTAACAAATTCCACATTAATAATATCCAGCACTTTTGGTAAATATACACGTGGAAGTTTCTCATTTACCAAAGTTTCAAGGTTTGGCAACCATGTTGTCTAGCAATCGCAAACATTCAACAAATTCAAGCAATGCAAGAACTTGTTGATAGTAACTCAGTTTTCTGGTCAATACATCGCCCGCATTTTCATCAAACATGAACCTTTGCAAAAATATCACCAGATGCAATCAATTCTCTGATCTTGTGATACCTCACACCAATATGCTTAGCTCTACATTTATATACCCGATTTTTAGATGATAAATGAACTCGCCGTCACAATCCAACTAAACCTCTACCTTTTCAACTCGCCCCTTTACTAGCCTACAGTTCATAAGGCTTATTTAAGACCTTCAACATACTACCATGTACTCGTCTACTGTAGATAATGTCACAATAGACCGAATCGTAGATTTCAACATTTAGGCCCTCCACCAAGAGTAAAACCATATCCAAATTGTAGACCTTCTATCATCCAAATCACATGTATAGTCCGAATCCACATATCCAACAACCAAAGGATCATTTTTCTAACTGCTTAAAAATAATTCAATGTCCCGATATACTATTCGTATACATAAAAATCCACTTGACTGCTTCCAATGTCTCATTCCAGGCTGAAACATGTATTTACAAACTCGACTAACAACATAAGGCAAGTCGTGACGAGTACATACCATAACATACATGAAGCAACCAACCACACAAGATAAGGAACCTCGCTATGTCTTCAATTTCCATATATGTCTTAGAACACTGATATGAAGAAAGCTTAAAAAGGATTTGACAATGGAGTGCTCATTACAAAGCTTTGTTTTGCTCATTCCAAACATGTCTAACCCTTTCTCAACATAGTCTCATCGAGATAACCATACTATTGGTGAGACTCTATCTCTCGTGAATCTCCATTATATGAATTTCTTAAAAGTACCCAAGTCTTTCATGTCAAATTTCTAATTTAGTAAAGCTTTCAAGCCAAGAACAATTAAATGGACTAAATTTATCAAAAGTGATGGAAAAAATGATCAAATTGGAAGCAAAAATGAAGAAGGTGTTAAATTTGATCAATTAACAGATACACCAAAAATATGTTAGGTTTTTACTATACAATTTGTAATCATATTGGGTGATATTGCTCTTTAAAGGAAGACATTCTTTATGTTTTGCCGCATGTATGATGATTTTAGATGATTGGAGCAAAAGAAAGCGAAAAGGAATGACTGGCAAAAAAGTGCAAATGCAGAAAAGCTTCGGCACCGCTGCACTGCACGTAGAGTGCTTCTAGTGCCCACTTCCAGAGAAGTATTGAATTGTGCTATGGCTCAACGTCGCTTGTGCCCTCTATCCAGCGCTATCTATGTCAATGTCGATGGAACTCAAATTCAATGTATTTCCGATCGTTTTTCGCGTGTTTCGAGGGAAACTCTTAGTGGAATTCATTTCTAGACTATTTTAGACAGCTATGTACGCCACTTTGTTGGTGTGTGTGAGGGGGAGGAGAAAGAAGTGAAGACGAGTGAAGAGAGTGTTAGGGTTTGTAGAGAGTATGTGTTAAGTGTTATTTTGTGAGAGATTTTTCTCTAAGGAGGTAGAGAAGGAGGAAAGTGAGTTGCTTCTTCCTTACTATTCTAAAGAGAGAATTGAGTGTTGAAGAGAAGAGAGAAAAGGATTCTCAAAGGAACTTTTAAGGGATTCGCTAGGGGAAGAAAGGAGATAAGTTTTATTTACTTTTGTAGTTTGTATGACTTCGCTTTTATATATAAAATCCATATCAGGTCAGATCTTCCTCATGAATTCTCAGTAGATTTCTTTGTCTTTCGTCTTGCAATGTGATGTGGTGAAGTGTTGATGTAGATTTGATGTGCCATAAAAATGTTAAGAAATTGTGATGGTTTTTTATTTTGAACTTTATCTACTTTTTGATCCGGCCAATTGAATTGTTAAAAGTTATCGTGGAGTTTGCGGGAGTTTAGAAGTGGTTTGAATTTCTAAAAGGCGGGTCCCAATTCTAGTCCTCTAAGACAGTCAAAGGAAAAGCCTAAGGCTAGATCCTAAGTACTAAAGAGAAGAAGAGAAGACCTCATCAAAAATGAGGTCAACACACATGCAATTATATAGGTGAGAACTGTAGTCCATATAAGTGAATGTAATATTAGAAGATATTTTTATAGAAGGGAGTAAAATTAATGGATTTTAGAGTGACAGGCTAAAACCCCCTAATTTGGTTTGAAGTTTTGAGTTTTGTTATGAGAAGTTAGCCCTAGTGTGGTGGGAATCGAGGGAACTCTAGAGTGAGAGACTGGTATCATCCTTGCCTAACCATGTTCAAATAATATAAATTTCAAATTAACCTATGTTCTTTATAGAACCAAGTAAGGGTAATGAACACATTTTCTTCTATCTGTCGCAACAAAATTTAAATACTTCTACAACAATACTTTAAGAATTATTACTACTTCATGAAAGGAAAGAAAAAGATATTTTAGTTAATAGTATTTTTACATCCAGTGTTATTAGTTATTGAAACCTTTACTTTCATTGCTTAGCATTTTATTAAGAAAATTTCAAAAGACAAATCAACTTTCTAAAACATTTCAAAATCAAGACATACTATTTCAAAAAAAATTAAAGAAAGTAAAAAAGATAATTTTCTAAATTCCTTTAAAGATTTTCAACTTTTTCCTGTGGGTTCGATATCTCAGGGCTTAATCAGAAAGTCCTATATTACTTGATAAATGATACATATACTTGCAGAGTATCCCATATTATAAAATCATTATTTTCATATCTTAAAACATCAGTGCATTTATCCAGCGGAACTAAGTTTCTGACATCCGTTGCACTTATATTTATCGGGGATCAGAACTTAATTTGCTTTTCAATCCGGCCAATTGAATTGTTAAAACATTTTGAGGAACATTAATTCCAAAAGAATTGAATGTTCTACAACAAAATGAAGAAACTATTTAATGTCCGTGAATGAATTGATAGTTCATGGGGATTAAGTGCAAATAAATAAGCAAATGAGTTTTGATGGACTTCAAATTGGAGGTTTCATGGTGACAGATTGGGATCTCCAATTTGGCCTTAAGATTAGTAACTAAAGCCTATGGTTAGCCTTCGGGTGAAGGGTGAGTGGGAGCTCCGAAGTCAGAGCCGGTATCCTCCCAGCCTAGCTTTAGATTTAGTAACTAAACTTAAGATATGGCAATGTTCTTTACCCGCTTTGAAGAGGGGGTACTCTTTTAAAGGTAAAGAAGCAAATATGCTCCTATTTGGCACAACACAAATAATTACCATTCTTCATCATCCACACATAATAATCTTTATACAGGAAGAAAGACACATTTCATTTAGAAGTATCTTATAAATCACATAAGTTAGTATGTTTGTTAATTAATATAGTTTAGCAATTAGAAGTAATTGTAGTAGCTTTATTATACTTTGCATTAACTAATGGTAGTACACTTACGTAATTGTTACATTGGGTATTGGATTTTAGTGTTATATTATTTGATTTAAAGAACGTTCACCTCTCTGTGGGATCGATAACCAGGACTCCATTAGAGCCCTTTATTACTTGATACGATACGTATACTTGCATTGAATTTGTGACTTTACTAAATCATTCTCAATATATATAAATTCGACTTCATAAATTCTTGCTTAATATATAAAGTTGCAGTCACATGCCACAGCTTCATCTTTTCTTTACAAATCTTAACATTTTCATAAGATTCATTCCTTATTTCTTCATGCTCATTTAATTGCCACAGTCTCTTTTCACCAACATCATTCAATTTATAGTTGATCTCTTTAATAGCTCAACAAGCTTTTTGCTCAAGTTCAGCTGGTAAATGACAAGCTTTCCCAAAAATTAGTTTATATGGAGACATTCTTATAAATGTTCATTATGCGGTCCTATATGCCCACAAAGCATAATCCAGTTTGATTGACCAATCCTTTCTGTTTGGATTAGCAGTCTTTTCCAATATTATTTTAATTTCACGATTGGTTAATTCAACCAAACCACCTATAGAATTCAGTATGTCCCAAAAAACTTCTAATTTCCATAACATTTTTTGGGCAATGTAAATTAGAGATAACTTGAATTTTTGCAGGATCTACCTCCATAACATTTTTTTATATATAATGTCCCAATACAATTTCTCCTGCTAGCATAAATTGGCATTTTTCCTAAATAAGGACTAAATTAGTTTCTTCACAACTCTTAAGAACTCTTGATAGATGTTCTAAACATGATTTAAATGAAATTTCAAACACTAAAAAGTCATCCATAAAAATGTCAATTCCTTATTAAATTAAATAACAAATAATTGTTGTCATACATCTCTGCAATCTAATAGTAGCATTACATAAACCAAAGGTCATTCTTCAAAAAGAAAATGTACCATAAGGACTGGTAAATGTTGTTTTCTCTTGATCCTCAGGAGCAATTTGTATTTGGTTGTAACCAGTATATCCATCTAGAAAATAAAAGTATTTGGGCCCAGCCAGTCTATCCAACATCTGATCTAGAAAGGGTAGTGGACAATAATCTTTCCATGTGGCAAGGTTTAATTTTTTGTAATCAATGCATATTTGACATACTATAACTTGTCTTGTTGATATTAATTCATTCTTTTCAGTAACAGCCATAGTAACTCCTCCTTTCTTAGGAACATAGTGAATAGGACTAACTCATGCACTATCTGAAATAGGGTAGATAATTCCAGCATCCAACCACTTTATAATTTGTTTCTTAACAACATCTTTCATAATAGGATGTAATCTCCTTTGAGGATCAGCCCGAGGTTTTTAGTACTCTTCCATAAGGATTCTATGAATACAAATTGAAGGACTGATTCCTTTAATATCAACTATTCTCCATCTAAAGGCATTCTTATATTTCTTTAGAATTTCAAGCAAAATCTGTTCTTCTTTTCAGTCAATGGAGAGGAAATAATAACTGGCAAAGTTAAGGAATCACCTAAAAAGAATATTTTAAATGAGTAGGTGATCACTAGAAAATATATTAAGAATTTCATACCAATTTTATATGAAATTGCACTTTAAAGAAAGGTATTTTCTTTGTTTTATTGTAGGGATAAAGATTTATAAGTATTGAAGGCAAAAAACATAAAAGAAGCAAATTTGGAGCAAAAAGGACTCAATTTGATGAAAATTAAACTGTCCCGCCGACGGCGAGATTTAGGCCGCCGACGGTGAGTTTTTCCCGAAGGATTTTTAATATATTATAAGAAGCTCGCTGACGGCGAGATCGAGCCCACCGACAGCAAGTTCGCGTCATTAGACCATCTTCTAGAAGCCCGCCGACGGCGAGATTGAGCCGCCGGCGGAGAGACAGTTGAAAAGAGCCAAAATACATTGAACCTGGATGCTTTTTGAAGAGGTGCTTAAGCAACCTTTGGAGATTTCACCCTTCTATAAATATAGACGAATTCTAGTCAGTTTGGGTGTCAGTTTTTGTCATTTGTGTGGAAGTTAAGTGTAACTTAAGAGTCTTTTGAGTGAGTAGATTAAGTTTTTATCATTTTGGTGTGTTGTACTGGTAGGAAGAGTCAAAGGAACTTCAAGAATCTGCTTGGGGAGAAGAATTGAGATAAGTATATTTGTTATTTGTTTGTAAACTTTAATGAAATCCATGCTTTGTGTTATTTTCCCATGCATTCTGAGTAATTTCCTTAGTCTTTCTCCTTGTTATCGAGATTTAATGAAATGATGAATTAAAGTAATTGTGCCTAAAAATATGAAAATAAAAATTGTGCTAATCTTTAACTTAAATCTTAATTTACTTTCAATCTGGCCAATTGATTTGTTAACATATGTTGAATTATCAACTATAGTAAAGATTACATCCAAGATTTAGGAAAGTCAAAAGCCTTGGAAGGAGGGTGCAAATAAATAGGGAAATATTAACTATTGGACGTAGAATTAGACATTTTAGTGTGACAGACTAAAATATTCAATTTGTTCTTATTGTTTGAGAGATGAAGTGTAGATGTTAGCCCTCAGGCGAGGGGAACGTGGGAGCTCTGAAGTGGCAGTCGGTATCCTCCCAGCCTAGCCGCAGATTCAATAATCAAACATAAGATTAGTTAATGTTCTATTCACCTGGACCAAAGGGTAAAGATAGGAATGCTCCTATTTGGCACAATATAATTAAAAACTTATTTAATTTTTCATTCGCTTAATTCTCTAAAACAAGGAGAAAGATACTTTTCTGAAATATTATATTCAACCTTAAGCATTAGTTTATTTTAGTTTAAGTGTTCTTAATTTTCGTATACTATATTAGTAAGTAAGTTTTAATTTATCTTTAAAATTTTCTAACTTCCCTGTGGGATCGATATCTAGGACTCCATTAGAGCCCTATATTACTTGATAACGATACGTATACTTGCGTAGTATCCACAATATAAATCATAAAATCCATAACAGAATTGTCAGAATATATTCAGTGCGGATCAAGTTTTTGGTACTGTTGCTAACTTTTAATATCTCAGTTGTAAGTATAAATATCGAAAAATGGATCAAGTTTTTGGCACCGTTGTCGGAGAAGTGAAGTAAAGTATTTATTAAAGTAATTAATAGAATTATTAAAATAATTACTAGAGTAACGAACTATTTTAAATATTACTTAAAAATTGTATGCGTAAATTTGGAAACGAAAATTTAATACCTTATGATTCAGAATTAGAGCGCACAATTAAAAGAATTAGAAAACAAGAAAGAGAAATTATAAATTTAATACAAATGGCAAATAATCCAGAAATTGAAAATATAAACCAACAAAGACCATTAAGAGACTATGCCAACCCTACATTAGATGAAATTCACCTAACTATTCAAAACCCCGATGTAGCTCGCTAATTCATTTGAACTTAAACCTGCAATTATCCAAATGGTACAGAATAATCAATTTAGAGGTTCACCTAATGAAGATCCTAATTTACATCTTGCTAGTTTTTTGGAACTATGTGTTACTTTTAAATATGAAGGAGTAACAAATGATACTATTAGACTTAGGCTTTTTCCTTTTTCTTTAAGGGATAAGGCTATGATGTGGTTAAATTCATTAGCACCTGGATCTATTAAAACTTGGGGAGAATTATCACAAAAATTTCTATCCAAATATTTTGCTCCTTCGAAAACAGTAAAACTTAGAAATGATATAACATCTTTTAGTCAATTTGATGGAGAATCCATTATGAAGCTTGGGAGAGATTTAAAGAACTTCTTAGGAAATGCCCTCATCATGCGTTACCAGATTGGTTAATTATACAAACTTTTTTCAACAGATTAGTAGGATCTCTTAGATCAATCATTGATGCTGCTGCTGGAGGTTCATTAATGTCAAAACCATTTAATGAAGCCTATGCGTTAATAGAAGAAATGCCTACTAACAATTTTCAATGGTCTGCTGAAAGAATAAATCCTAAAAAGATTTCTAGTGTTCATGAAAATGATGCAATATCTATGTTAGCTTCTCAAATTGCTGCAATATCAAAGAAATTAGATCATTTTGGAATGAATTACTCTCCTACTATATTAGAAGAAAACTCATCTGGACAAATTATAGATTCTTAATCTCCTTATGAAACTATAAATGCTATTAATAATAGACCCAATAATCCTTATGCGAATTATTATAATCCTAGTTGGAAGAATCATCCAAATTTTAATTGGAATAACAATACAACTAATCAACAATGGATGAACAGCTCTATAGGAAATCCACCTAAACAAGGAAATACAAATTATAAACCATCTTATCCACCTGGATTTAATAACAATCAATTTAAAGATAAGAAGTTATTTATAGAAGAATTAATATTAAGTATGGGTCAGCACTTGCAAAATCAAGGAAATCAATTACAAATTCAAGGAAATCAATTACAAAATCAAGGAACAGCAATTAAAAATATTGAAACTCAACTCGGACATATCGATACCGCACTTAACAATACAATTCCTTGAACTTTTCCTAGTAATGTGGAAATAAATCCTAAAGACCAAGGAAAAGCACAAATTAAAGCGATACAACTAAGAAGTGGAAAAGAGTTAGAAACTAAAATTCAGAAAGAAATAGAAAGTAAAAATGAGGAAGTGGAAATTGAGAAATAAAAGGATCACCAAGATCAAAACATAGAATATCTATTGATCCCTATGAAAATATCTATAGAAAAACCACCACCACCATTTCCTCAACGACTTAAACAACATAAAAAAGATAAGCAATTTGCTAAATTCCTTGAAATTTAAAAAAAAGTAACAGTAAATATTCCTTTTGTAGAAGCATTAGAACAAATGCCTAATTATGTAAAATTTATGAAAGATATTTTAAATAAAAAAAGAAAATTTACAAATAATGAAACTGTTGCACTTAGTGAAGAGTGTAGTACAATTATTCAGAAAAAGCTTCCTAAAAAATTAAGATCCTGGTAGTTTCACTATACCTTGCACTATTGAAGAAAAAATTTATGGAAAAGCTTTGTGTGACTTAGGAGAAAGCATAAATCTAATTCCTCTATCAATTTTTAAAAGAGTAGAATTAGGAGAAATTTCACCTACTTCAGTAACTTTTCAGTTAGTTGATCGTTCTGTGACTTATCCTAAGGGATTTATTGAAGATGTGTTAGTAAAAGTGGATAAATTTATCCTCCCGATAGATTTAATTATTCTAGATATGGAAGAAGATAAAGAAATTCCAATAATATTAGGAAGACCCCTTTTAGCCACTGGAAAAGCTATGATTGATGTTCAGAAAGGAGAATTGACTATGAGAGTAAACGATCAAAAAGTAACTTTTAACATAACAAAATCAATGAAATATCCTGCTTTAGAAAAAGATGATGAATGCTTTCAAATGGAAATACTTGAACATTTACAAAATGAACATTTTAAAGAATATTATTAATAAAAGTTAGAAAAAGAAAATATATAATTAATTGAAGAAACGGATAATGAAAAACTGGATTATATAGATGAAAAATTCGAAATGTTGGATAATACTGAAAACGTTGAAAAGAAAATAGTTTCGTCAATAATTAGACCTCCTGAACTCGAATTAAAAATTCTACCTAATCATTTAAAATATGCTTATTTAAGTAACCATTCAAACCTACCAGTTATTATATCAGCTGAACTGAATGAATCACAAGAACAAAAACTGTTAGACACATTAAAAAAATATAAGAAAACTTTTGGTTGGACTTTAGCAGATATTAAAGGAATTAGTCCTTCAATCCGTATGCACTGTAATTATTTTAGATAAGGAACATAAGCCAAGAGTAGATCCCCAAAGGAGATTAAACCCAATAATGAAAGAAGTAGTCAAGAAAGAAATATTAAAATGGTTAGATAATGGTATTATATATCCTATTTCGGACAGTGCTTGGGTAAGCCCAATTCACTGTGCTCCTAAGAAAGTAGGAGTGACCGTAAAAGCTAATGAAAATAATGATTTAATACCTATAAGACAAGTTACTAGATGGTGTATATGTATTGACTATAGAAAATTAAATGCAGCCACCAGAAAAGATCACCTCCCATTACCATTTCTAGACCAAATGTTGGATAAATTAGCCGGACATAAATATTTTTGTTTTTTAGATGGATATATTGGTTATCATCAGATACATATTGCTCCTGAAGATCAAGAGAAAAATATTACTAGTCCTTATGGAACATTTGCTTTTCGAAGAATGCTTTTGGATTATGTAATGCACCTGCAACATTTCAGAGATGTATGATATCTATATTTAGTAAATTAATTGATGATGGAATAGAAGTATTTATGGATGATTTTTATGTATTTGGAACGTCATTTGACGCATGCTTGAATCATCTTGAAAAAGTATTAGAAGTATGCGAGAAAATTAATTTAGTTCTAAATTGGGAGAAATGTCAATTTATGGTTGCAGGAGGAATTGTATTAGGGCATAAAATTTCAAAAAATGGCATGGAAGTAGACCCTACAAAAATTCAAGTTATAGCTAAATTACCACCTCAAACTACAGTAAAGGGGGTAAGAAGTTTTCTTGGACATGCTGGATTTTATAGACGCTACATAAAAGATTTTTTAAAAATTACTAAACCTCTATGTCAACTTTTAGAAAAGGACAAGAAATTTTAATTCACAACTGAATGCCTAAATGCTTTTGAAATATTAAAAGATAAATTAATCACATCACCTATAATAGTTTCACCTGATTGGGAGAGACCAATTAAACTAATGTATAATGCTAGTGATTATGCTATAGGAGCAGTACTTGGGCAAAGATATGATAAAATTTTCAAAGTCATATACTATGCTAGTAAAACTCTTAATAATGCTGAATTGAATTATACGATTATCGAAAAAGAATTATTAGCAATTGTTTATGCCTTTGATAAATTTAGGCCTTATCTAATTGGAAATAAATGTATTGTGCATACTGATCACTCTGCTATTAAATGTCTAATGCAAAAGAAAGATTCTAAACCAAGATTAATTAGATGGATATTACTAATGCAAGAATTTGATTTTGAAATCATTAACAAAAAGGGAACTGATAATCAAATAGCAGATCATTTATGAAGGCTAGAATATAATGAATTATCTGATACTGATAATGAAATTACTGACAGTTTTCCTGACGAACAATTATGCAATATAAATGAGTGAAAAATACCATGGTATTCTGATATAGTAAATTATATTGTAAGTGATATTTTACCACCTATGTTAACTTTGTAACAACAGAAAAAATTCATTAATGATGCTAAAACATATTTTTGGGATGAACCATATTTATATAAGCAATGTAAGGATCTTATAATTAGAAGATGTGTGCCTTATGAAGAAACAGAACAAATCATTCAGAAATGTCATGATTCTGATTTTGGAGGACATTTTGGAACAGATAAAACTGTTTATAAAATTTTACAATGTGGATTTTATTGGCCTACTCTTTTTAGAGACGTTTATAGATACATAAAAACTTGCGATATATGCCAACGATTAGGAAATATATCTAGAAGAAATGAAATGCCTCTAAATTTTATATTAGAAGTTGGAATTTTTTATGTTTGGGATTAGATTTTATGGGACCATTTGTTCCTTCATTTGGAAATTCATATATATTAGTTATTGTTGATTATGTTTCTAAATGGATTGAAGCACAAGTTTTACCTCGATGTGAAGCTAAGAGTGTTTCAAAGTTTCTAATGAAAAATATTTTTACAAGATTTGGAATGCTAAGAGTGATTATCACTGATGGAGGTTCTCATTTTAGAAATAAATATATTCACAAACTAGTAGAAAAATTTAACATTATTCATAAGATATCAACTGCTTATCATCCACAAACTAGTGGATTAACTGAAGTTTCTAATCGAGAGATTAAACGTATTTTAGAAAAGACTGTAAACCCTAATAGATTGGACTGGTCTATAAGACTAGACATGGTATTATGGGCATACAGGACTGCTTATAAAACTCTGATTGGAATGACTCCTTACAGGCTTATTTATGGAAAGACTTGTCACTTACTAGTTGAATTAGAACATAAAGCTTATTGGGCAATTAAAGAATTTAATTACAATCTGAATAAAGCTGGTGAGAAGAGATTATTGCAATTGAATGAATTAAATGAATTAAGAAATGAATCTTATCATAATGATAGAATTTATAAAGAAAAAATGAAATTATGGCATGATCAGAAGATTAACCAGAAGAATTTTGAGCCAGGATAAGAAGTTTTGCTTTATAATACAAGATTAAAATTATTTTCTGAGAAATTAAAATCTCGATGGTTAGGGCCTTTCACTATAACTCAAATATTTTCATATGGAACTATAGAAATTGAAGATCCAAAAATTGGGCATAGATTTAAAGTAAATGGACACAGATTAAAACCTTATTTTGAAGGAATAAGACCAAATTTTAAAGAGGTTTTAATGCTCGATCAACTCGATTACTAACTAAATTAGGTCTGGGCCGACGACGTTAAAACAAGCGCTTAATGGGAGGCAACCCATAGTAGTTATTAATTATGATCTATTTATTAAAGTTATTGAAAATTTAATATATAGAATGAATTCTACTCATTTTACTTTTTAGAATCATCACAAATTTGATTCTATACAAAGAAATCAGAAAATATTCGAACCAGAGCGAAAAATTGGGCAATTTACCTAATCTCGCCGACTGCGAGATCGATCCCGCCGACAGCGAAATCGGCGCGCCTAATTTCAGTTTAAATTAATTAACTATCACACCGACTGCGGGATTGTTATCGCCGATGGAGAGATAGTTCAAAAGTGGTTTCTGTGAGTTATTTTGCGGTTTTCGACGATTATAAGGGCATTTCTCTATATAAAACATTTAAAACTTCATTTTTATACTATCTTCTTCCTTAGAAATGACTAGAGTTCCTCCAAAACAATTTATTATGGCCTCCAAACTACTTGAAACCACAAAATATGGAGTTTTTAACCAACGAAAGTTCGTCAGTTCTGAGGCTCAGTGACTATTCAACAAGGTTTTAATGAAGAAATGTCTGATTAAGGAAAGAGGATTCGTAAACAGAGGAGCGGAGAATTCAACAACATCAGTTGAAGAAATGATTGTTCAGCGACATTGGGAGGTATTCTGTTATACCACATCTGTTGTAGTCATCCCAGTAGTCAAAGAATTCTACTCTAATCTGCATACGATGCATAATGGAAGTTTTTATGTAAGAGGCAGATAGGTAACTTTCACTCCTTCTCGGATAAATGAATATACTCGATTGAGAATACCCATGTTTGCCACTATTCAAATTTTGTTCCTGCAAGATACAACATGAATGAGATATACAGATATCTGACCGACGAACCTGACGATTGGGATTTACTAGAAGACGGTTACACTAGTTTTTCTGCGTCACTTCTTAACCCCATCTCAAAGCATTGGCATTTCTTTATTTCATCAAAGTTACTACCCACTATGAGGGTAAACAATGTTTCGAAGGAATGCGCAATCTTAAATTACTGTATTCAATCTGGTTTGCCTATTGATGTTGGATATATTATTGTGAAGTCTGCATTAGGATTAATTGTGCATGGGTCAATTCATGGACTTGGACGCCCATCAACTATATTTTCTTTATGTAGTCAGTACCAAGTTTCCTACGAAGCTTGGGAAAAAGTGTTATTGCCTTGGAAACCAATAGATCCGACAGATATGTTTCCTACATTGGATAATAATGATGATGCAGTAACTATTTCTGATCAAGCATCCCAAAATAATCCTTTAGTTAAACCCCTGACTGATAGAACAAACCTCATTTTACAAAAACTTAAAGGATTGGAGAAGGAATTATAGACTGTGATGAATTCTATTGATAATATCTCTGATTTATTCGATCACATCGATTGGAGAATGAAGGAGCACTTTGACCATACAGGACACCTGGAGGCAAGTTTTATACAACTATTGAGACAGAAAGGGTGCAATGAAGAAGATTCTACTCGCGAATTCCCTTTCGAGCCTTTCTATAATTTATTTGTGCACCTGCGTTCTATTGGAAACATTAGAGAAGAGAACAGTTCAGATTCAGATGAGTGGCAGAGATTTCTATTCATATTATATGTATGTGTGTTAATGTGAATTTAGTTTTTGATTTAGTTTGAACTTTACGTAGATAATCTCAGTTTAGATGAGATTGTATGTTGTTTGTTTAGTCTCAGCATTTAGAGTATCGTGGTGTGGATTGCAATGTTGAGTTAGATGTGTTTGGGTTAATTTGATAAGTAAATTGTTAGTTATGTAGTGTTTGAAGTTTATAAGTTCATGGATTTCATTTATAAAGTTATAATGTTTATGTTATGTGAATTTATGTGTTAGTATCTAATCTTAATAAAAATAATAATAAATATATCAAATTTAGTGACTGAAACAATGAACAAGGCTTAATCTAAGTAGAATATAATCGAAAAATTTAAAAATATTAAATTTTAGGAAACCTCGCCGACAGCGAGAGAAATCCTACCAACGGCAAGATTTTCCTGAAACTTTGGCCTTGGTGAATTAATTATCTCGTTGATGGCGAGAAATTTCTCGCCAACAGCGAGATAGCAAAATATCCTTTATTTGACCGGTCAACCAACACTATTCATCGTCTCCCTCCTCAAAATCTTAAAAAAACCGACCTAGGGCTTGTGGAATCTTGGATTTGAAGTGATTTCAACACATTTTGAAGCCGGATTTTATCTTCCCTTGGTAAGAGCTTCACTCCTATGTAAAAATTTTTATTTTCACCATGAATTTCTTCTACATTGAGAAATTTTGGAAAATTTTGAAATGCGAAGAAAAGAATTAGAAGAAATTCATGAAACTTGATTTAGATTGATTTTAGTAACTATTGGAAGCCATCTTAGTAATATTTAGAAGTTTAGTTAAGATTTTTGTGAATTTCACAGATCGAAAAATGGCTCCACGTCAAAAGAGAAGCGTGGATTA
The DNA here is from genome assembly GCA_022702705.1 of Papilionanthe hookeriana x Papilionanthe teres. Lineage (NCBI taxonomy): Eukaryota > Viridiplantae > Streptophyta > Magnoliopsida > Asparagales > Orchidaceae > Papilionanthe > Papilionanthe hookeriana x Papilionanthe teres. Next base: position 63,060,905 of record CM040438.1, on the reverse strand, counting down.
CGACGAAACTCATTTTGTGAATGCAAGGGCACAATCAAGATATTTTCACAATATTCAAGCCAGAACATGCATTCAAGATCGAGTTTTCAAAAGTCCTGGAGGTGAAGTGGAGCGAATAATTAAAGAAAGAGGATGGGAAAATTTATGTTTCATAACCTACAGAGCCGCTGTGGAAGTGGTAAAAGAATTCTATGCGAACCTGACACAGGCTAAAGATGCACCGGTTAAGGTTAGAGGATTTTTTGTGGAATTCAGTGCTGCAAGAATAAATGCTTATTACGTGGTAAGAGACACCTACACCAGCGAGTATGAAACTTTTGGAACTATGGAAGGACCACTGGAAGAGGTGATCGAATTTCTCACTGACGGGAAAGGAGTTTGGAAAATGAAGCAGCGAGAACGGGTAAACTTCGCTCTTTCTATGTTGAATGCATCATCTAAAGCTTGGCACTATTTTATTTGTTCTACATTGTTACCTACTTACCACCATAGTGAGGTAACAAGAGATAGAGCAGTTCTGAATTTCTGTATTCATAACCAAAAAAGTATTAATGTGGGAAGTATAATTTTTAAGAATATATTAGCCACATCAAGAAGTGAAAGTGGAGGAGGACTAGGACATTCTGGTCTTATCTTTGCAGTCTGCCAATTATCTGGGGTAGAGGCAAGAGATGATGAGGAATGAGTGGAGCCTATGAAACCCATTACTCTGGCTAATATTAAGAAATATGAATCCCACAAAGGATGGAGATCTGGAACAAGAAGCAATGTACCTTCTTCAAGTAGAAATATTCCCTCTACCAGTTATGACCCTCCTCCCTACAGCACTCCTACCCTTCAAGATTTGATGAATGAGATGACTTTACAGAGGAAAAGTTTTGAGAAAATAGAAGAAAAACTGGAGCATATTGATCAGAGAATTGGAAGCTTGGAAAGAAGACATGATTATGACAGTGAGTATCTACAAAGACATTCAGAGTATGAGATAGCCTATTATGATGCTGAAAATCGTTACAGGAGAGGATAGCTTGAAGTAGTATTTCCTTAGTGCCCAGCCTAATCCATCCACTGATCAAGGAAATGACGATATAGTTTGGGACTTTGATGCAGAAGATTAGATGTTATGTTTATTTGTTTAGTTATAGATTCTGATGTTGTTATTGTTTGTTTTTTGTTTTACATTTTAGTGTTGATATTTTATTTTATGAACTTGATTATGATGTAGTGTAGATTGTTTTAAAGTTAAAGAGTTTTTAAATTGTTAATGTTTTCAGACTGCTATTGTAACTTTTGATTGAATTAGTAAATGTATGTAGATGTAGTATAATATGTTAGTATAAAATGTGGTAGTATTGTGTTAAAATTCATTGCTCAGCACTTTCTTTAATATTTGGTGTATAGAAAAATACTAACAGTACAGGTTAATTAAGTAATAGAAAAAGCCTCGCGAACTTCAAAAGAAGAAATACCTAAAGCTTTCAGGTATGATTTAAATATTACAGTTTATTTCCTTTTCACCCTTTCTAGATAGATAGAAAAATTTAAGTTTGGGGGAGGGAAAAATACAAATTTAATTATTAAATTGTTCTCAATTTATATTTTCAAAATAATTATAAAATGATTTTCTGAAGTAATTTTAATTTAGTAAACTAGATTTGATTTATTTTATTATTATAGAAAGTTAAAAGAAATACTTTTAATGATTAACTAATTTTAAGATTAAGGATATTTAGTATAAGAGAATAAGAATATAGTTAACTAATTAAAGTAAAGAAAACTATATTTTCAAATATGAAATTCTTAAATATTTAGTTGAGAAAGAAAAGATTGAAAATCAATGAAGTAAATGCTCTAAAATATATATAAGAGAAGTAAATGTTTCTAGTTTCAAATTTAGGAAGAGGAAAATGAAGTTCAAAATTATTAACAGGCTAACCAAAAATAGTGATCCTCACTTAAAAAAAATAATAATAATAAAAAGAGAGAAGATTGAAAATCCATCCAAGAAAAAAAGAATATATATATATATATATATATATATATATAAGTGAGGAGAAACTCGAGGAGATGCCTTATCGAAAATTGGCTTCATTTAAATCAACCTAAAGGGCTAAACTTCAATTACATTTCTGAACTTATATATATGAATTAGTATTTTACTAAGTTGTGTTCTCATGAAATTCCAATCATCTAAATATCTTAAATAATTTAATGATTGAAAAATATAGTAATTCTTGAAATTAATAGAAGACTAGAAATCTTAAACTTGAGAACTAAAATAGCCTTATATATATAGAATTAGTTTAATTATTTTAGAAATATTTCTATTAAACTTTACTATAATACTTATTTTAATCAAATTCAAAGTATTACTGAATTAAAACCTTTACTACAAAATAATCATTTACTTTTATGTAGTACCTAGATTACTTGAGGATAAGTAATAGTTATGTTTGGGGGAATTTGATCACTAGAAAATATATTAAGAATTTCATACCAATTTTATATGAAATTGCACTTTAAAGAAAGGTATTTTCTTTGTTTTATTGCAGGAATGAAGATTTATAAGTACTGAAGGCAAAAAGCACAAAAGAAGCAAATTTGGAGCAAAAAGAAATCAATTTGATGAAAATTAAACTTTCCCGCCGACAGAGAGATTTAGGCCGCCGACGGCGAGTTTTTCCCAAAGGATTTTTAATATATTATAAGAAGCTCACTGACGGCGAGATCGAGCCCGCCGATAGCGAGATCAAGCGGTTAGCCCATCTTCTAGAAGCCCGCTGACAGCAAGATCGAGCCGCCGACGACGATACAGTTGAAAAGAGCCAAAATACATTGAACCTGGACACTTTTTGAAGAGGTGTGACCCGACCGCAAGTAACGCAGTAATATATGCTTCCAAAAGATGGCCAAAGCTTGACCCAATTTGTAATAAGTGGCTAGCGTATAAATCAAAATATTATAAATTTTAGAAATTACTTTACACACTAGGGGTACTACGCAAGTATATGTATCGTTTTAAGTAATATAGGGTTTTCTATTATAACCCAAGTATCGATCCCAAGGGGAAAAATTATAGAAATAAATTTTCTAAATATTATATTTTAAAAAAATCTTTTTATCCTTTAAATTAACTATAAATTACTATTAATTTACTAGATGCAATTAAAGAAAACAATACTAAGAGAATGATTTATGAAAACTATATAAAATAACAACTTTCTTTCCTTCAATTAATCCAAGATTTTTAAGATAATTTAATATTCGTTGGAGAATTTGATTTATGATATTGTGCCAAATAGAAGCATTCCTATTATTTACCCTTTGATCTAGGTGCAAAGAACATTGGCTAACTTACAAATCAGGTCCGGATGTATTGTTATTAGTAATGGGTTAATCTAGACTCTCACTACTAGATGTCTAAAGGGTGGCTATGGTCGGCCCTACTAGTGACCCATTCCCGATCTATAAATCAAATTATAAGAATTTAGCCTCGTCACTCTAAAAACATATCAATTCTACGCCCTTTAAATCTTATCTTCCTATTTATTTGCACTTCACCTTGAATAGCCCGCACATGGCCTTCGACTACCCAAGGATTCATGTGACATTTACAAGTTAAGAGTTCTTCTCCTTCAAGGTTTAAAAAGTCTTCAACAGGTTTTAACAATTTAAATGGTCATTTTAAAAAGTAAAGTAAGATCAGGTATTAATGTCATCACAATGTTTTTGAAAATATTTTGAATTTTAATTCTCCATCGAATCTTTATAGTATCTTATCTATCTCTTCATGATTGAAGGAAGAAAGTAAACTAACTACTCAGAACACATTGAAAATAAATAACAAAACATAATAAATAAACTTTGAATCACATATAAAAATACTTATCTCAAATATTCCTTCTACAGATCTTCTGACTCCTGACTCCACAGTGTAATGAACTCCATATGCTACAACTTGAATGTAAACTCACTAAACTAAACAAAAGTGGCCCTAAATTTTTCTCTCTAATTCTCTAGACTCTCTCTCTCTAATGAGATTTCTCTCTCTAAGGAGGCTAGAGGGGGTGGGGCGAAGGGGGGCGATTTTCTCTGAAGGAGTGGACTTCTATTTATAGGCTCCAAGAGTTGCCTTGAGGCACCTCTTCAAAACATGTCCAAATTCAATGAATCTTCTAGAAGGTCGGTCTGGCTCCTAGGCGCCGGAATCTGGCGCCTAGGCGCTCGACACCGCTTCCAGTTCTTCGCACCTCTTCGCTTTGTCTCGCACCTCTTCGCGTTTAAAACCATTTTGGAGCGTCCAAATGCAATGTATCACATGTTCTATTATCAAGGAACAACTGCCAGTCTTCTAGAATGTCCAATAACTGCTCACTCCATCAAAATAACCATCCAAAAGTCGTCAAAAACTTGACAATTTCTGTATCGAGTTTGGCGCTTAGGCGCCAGTTTCTGGCGCCTAGGCACCAAGCCATATTTTTTTCTTCTTTTTGTATTTTTCTCCATTTTTACTCCTTTTTCCTCCTTTTCCTTTTCTAGACCTTTTTACATCACCTACATCCAAAAACACAAAAATACCTTTCATTAAAGCATAATATCCTTAGAAATTGATAAAAATCAAGGCATAAAAATATGTATTTTTCTTCATGGATCAAAATCCCCCAAACTTAAATGTTACTTGTCCTCAAGTAACTCTTTTTACTATATAAAATATAACCTTTGGAATAAAAGATAAATATTTAAGATTCCTTATAATTTTTTATTTTATAAAGTCTTTAATAAATTATTAACCTAATTTCACTAACTAGGTTTAATTTTAAGAATTTAAAGAATATTCAACTACTAAATAATAAGATTTCAAACTTTTCATTCATTTTGAAAGTAATAGAAGCTTATTATATTAGGATCTCATAGATTATTTACAAGAAAAACATTTTCTTGAAAAATGGTTTTTAAATGAATATTCATGTATAAAAATTATGTAAGATATGTAACTAATTTTCTTCCTATAAGATAATTCAAGTGAAGCCAATTTTTTATTAGGCATTTCCTCGAGCTTCTCCTCTCTTTTCTTTTTTTTTTCTTTTTATATATATATATATATAGAGAGAGAGAGGATTACTATATCTGGATAGTCTGTTAATGGTTTTGAACTTCACTATCCTTAACTTATACTTTTAAAACTTATATATTTTCACTTAATTATTATAACATAAATAAGAATTCAAAAAAGATTTCCAATCTTTTTTTTTTCAAGTGATAATTTTTATTACTTAATATTTCTAAATTCTATCATTTTTATCATGAATAGAAAAATTCTTTAATCTTATTCTTCCTTAACTTAAATAATTATATTCTTAAAATCAATCAAAGTTAGTAAAACTTTAGTTAATTTCACTAAATTGTTTATAATTTCAAAAATAAAAGTGGTCTCAAATAAATTCTTTATTCCTTAAGTAATGTTAAAAAGTTTTTATTTTTAAGAAATTATTAGCTCTTTAAGGACAAATAAAATTTAAATTTGAATGTATTTCCCTTCTGCCAAACTTAAGTTTTGGTACACTATGAAAATTTTGAAAGTATGAGAGAAATAAAATCATAAGAATTTTTATAAGTATGTAAAAACAATCTTAAAAAGAAAAATTAACCTTCTAAACATGCTTTTATGAATAATTAAGATAAAATTTATGCATGTATAAAAAAGTAAGCAGGCTAATTTTTTATTATACTAAATTTGAAACAAAATTAAAGCAGAGCAAAATTACTAAGTACTAAACTGTAGACTAAAACAAACATGTAAATTAACTCTAACATCAGTCTCAACACAATATACTAAAAAGGTTTTAACCACATAATCCATCCACACAAGTACATAAACTAAACAACATACATCAAACATAAAACTAACAAACAATCCAAGCAAACAAACTAACAACAGAGTAGCACTACATAAAGATCTCTCTACTAATAATCACTGGTTGTCGCCTCAACGTCATCATCATCACCAAAGGAAAACTCAACATCCTTAGGATCAATAAATGGTGTAAAGCTAGGAAAAGTAGGGAAACTCACATCATGTTCACCCTTCAGAAATCTGACTAGGGCTTCATCGTACTCTGCATCGTAACTACTCTTCCTCTGGGTATAGTCAGAAAGATGATCCAGTTTCTTGTCAATAGTATCTATCCTGTAGTGAGTCTGAAACAACTCCTGCTGCTGCTCTAAAAACTGATCATGCATGGACTCCCAGAAACTAGATGGTGGCTCAGCTGAAATAGAGGGGCGAGAAGTAGAAGGTCTACCTGGAGTATATGTAGAAGTAAAAGGAGAGGTCGATCTCTTCCCTCGAAGACGATCATAGATACTAACACTCTCCTGCCCAATTGGCTTGGTAGTCTTTAACTTCTCCTCAGAAATATCAGCACTGACTCCATCATTAACACATAACGAATAAATCAAAGAAGGAAATCCCAATCCAATGAAGTGCTTGGATCTCGCAATAGAATCCACAGATTCATAAATAATATCGCCAACATCTATAGGCTTCCTCTCCCGAATGCGATAATTCAAGGTCGCTCGATCTTTAGTTACTTCACTCGCATGATTGGAAGGTAACAATCTCGCAGAAATGAAATAGTGCCATGCTTTTGAAACACCATTCTGCTTGGAAGATTTGAAATTTACCCTTTTGTCATTCCTGATCTTCCAAGATCCAGTACTGTCAGTCAAATAGGCAATAATCATATCCAAATCACCCTCAGATGGTGATAATCTAGAATAATAGCACTCAATCGTTAGTGGCAGGCCATAGAATATGTTGATTCTTTCTAGAGTAAATCCTACTCTGGTTCCTCTAACAAAGACTTAAGAATCTTCAGCATCCAGAAAATTTGCATAAACTTCTCGAACAACCGGGATAACAGCAATAGCAGTGAAGTAACAAAATTGTTGCCAGTTGTGCGCAACGATAGTGTTTTCGATTATCTCCCCAGGATGATAGAAACTTCGTTCCGAGATGAACTTTCTCAAAATTTTCTCGTCCCTTCCCACGCTTAGATTTTGGAGCCATCTAAACATGAAAGAAATCAAGAATAAATTTAGAAATCAAAGATTTAAACTCTTTTTAAGTTTATAAAACTTAAAATAAATTTAAAAATCAAAAGAAATTTTTTTTCAAAATTCGGTTCTTAGCAAAAACTAGGAAAATCTATGGTGAAAATCAAAAATAAATGGTTTAAAGTGTAGATCTGACCTTGAGACGAAGAAATAGAGTAGTTTTGTGCTCAAATCCTTAATGTATTGACCTCAAAATGGATCCAAAGGGTGTATTTTCGTGAAAATGGGGAAGAAGATGAAGCTTAGGCGTCAAAAATGGCTTTTGGGGGTTTAAATGGTAATCTTCGGGTAGCAGGCCGAACTAGCGCTTAGGCGCCGAATTCTGGCGCCTAGGCGCCAGACTCGCCTTTCACAAAAAATTATTTTTAAACTTAATTTTCCACCAAAATTCATAAATTCAACTTCCAATTACTCATATTAGAGTAGGGCTTCAGTTTCTAACTTCCAAAACATTTTCCAAAAAATTTTAAAAATTAAATATTAAATCCACCAATCAACACTAAGTTTATATCAAACTCACTAAATTTCATTCATAATCTTCAATTTTGACTCAATACATTCCAGATAAGTATTATACTTAATTCAAGTTCCTAATACACACTCAAACACAACAATTTCTAAGCAAAAACAACACACATTGAACATGAAAGCAAATACACGAAGAAACACAATCGATTCTCTAAATCGATACAACGACTCAACAAACCATATAATAACTAACCCATTACCGAATATTCAATCTTCACAAGGGAAATTGTGAATTCTACTGGAAAGAACACTAACGCTCTCGGAAATCCGTAGCCGTCTTTTCGTCAATCCACTTGTTCTTCGCATACATTTCAACTTGAGCATCTTGATAAGCCGCAAAATGATCAAATTGAAGTTTCATCTGTCATTCTAGATGTTCAATCTGATGAAACATCTCATGAAGGCAATCTCCAATTCTTTTAAAATCTACTTCAAACTTATCCAAACGACAAGAGATTTTTCTAAACTTACAGCGATGAAACCATTGAAGTAGGGTTGAGGATCCTTAGAAACCTTGTCTCTAAATTCTTCTCCATGACTTCTTCCTTCCATTTCTTCAAAATTCTCTCAAATCTCTCAAGAATGAAGTGCAAGGGACGTAATTCTGATTGCTTGATGGTTAGGGAAGAGAATAGGTTGATTTATAAGGGAAAATCGTGTGAAAAACTGAAAATTTCGGTTTTTGCACGTCCCAGTAACTGTGGTGCTTAGGCGCCGAATCTGGCGCCTAGGCGCAGGACCTATTGATACATAGCTGATTCTGGCGCTTAGGCGCCGAATTCTGGCGCCTAGGCGCTGGAACTATGTTCAACTCCGTTTCGCCTAATCATCAAATTTTAAAATTTCGTTCACCAAGATAGGTATACTATACTGGTAAGAGTAATTTAGACTCAACAAATCACATCGAAAGCAATCATAATGAAGGTTAACTTGATCTCCTTTTTACTCATATTCAAAATAGAGTGAACCAATTTTTAAATCTTACATACTTTAAAATAATTTTCAGCCTAAGTCAAAAAAGACTTATAAGCATCAAATTTTTCTAAAGTAATATAAAATTAATCAAGATCGAGGCATAACCTTACATTAAAACACAAAAACCCTCAAAACAAAATAAAAATATGGGTTGCCTCCCACAAAGCGCTTGGTTTAACGTCGTCAGCCCGACTTAAGTAAATATTTAATCAGGTTGACTCAATTTATAAGCCTCTTTATAAATCTTTTTAATGTCTCCCAAATAAGGCTTCAATCTTAATCCATTTACTTTAAAAAATTTTCTTGTTTTGGGATCTTTAATATCCACAGCTCCATAATGGTATACTTTCTCAACTATATAGGGTCCAATCCATTTAGATCTTAATTTTCCAGAAAAAAGTTTTAAACGAGAATTAAACAGAAATGCTTCTTGTCCAGGTTCAAAAACTTTTCCTGAAATTTTCTTGTCATGTAACAACTTCATTTTCTCTTTATAAATCCTCGCATTCTCATATGCTTCATTTCTTATTTCTTCCATCTCATTTAATTGCAACAATCTCTTTTCTCCTTCTTTATTCAAATTAAAATTAAACTCCTTTATCGCCCAATAACCTTTATGATCAAGTTCTACAGGTAAGTGACAATGTTTACCATAAATTAACCGGTAAGGTGACATTCTGATTGGTGTCTTATAAGCTGTTCTATAAGCCCATAATGCAGAATCAAGTCTATCAACCCAATCGCTTCTTTTAGAATTAACAGCCTTCTCTAGAATTCTTTTAATTTCTCTGTTTGATACTTCACCATTCCACTTGTTTGTGGGTGATAAGCGTTGCTATTCTATGTTTCGATTCCAAATTTTCGTAGTAATGATCGAATTCTTATATTCCCGAAATGACTTCCACCATCCGTGATAATTACCTTAGGCATTCCAAATCTTGAAAATATTATTTTCTTTAAAAATTTAGAAACACTTTTGGAATCACAAGCTTGGTAAAGCAATAGCCTTCAATCCACTTTGAAACATAATCAACTCGCTAATAAAATATAAATTTTTCCAAATGATGGAACAAATGGTCCCATAAATTCTAAACCCCATATATCAAAATTTTCAACTTCCAATATATAGTTTAAAGGCATTTCATTCTTCCTAGATATATTTCCCATCCTTTGACATCGATCACATGTTTTCACTTAATGTCTCACATCATTAAATAAGGTAGGCCAATAAAATCCAGAATTTAAAATTTTAAATGCAGTTTTATATATGCCAAAGTGTCCTCCAAAATCGGAATCATAACATTTTTGAATAATAGCAAAAGTTTCTTCATAAGGTACACATCTTCGAATCATAGCATCTTTTCCAATTTTAAATAAATGAGGTTCTCCCCGTATATAAGATTTAAGCATCATATTTAAATTTCTTAATAAATTTGTTATCCAAGTCATAAGGCAAAATATTGCTAACTAAATAATTAACAATATTAAGCATACCAAGGTGTTTTATATTCTTGAATAAGCATATAAAGATTCATCGTGAAATTTCTCATTTATATTTTCTTCTGAAATAATATCATTTTTAATTCTAGCACAAATGATCAAGCAATTTGGTTTTCAGCCTTTTCTATCTACTATTCGAAAATCAAATTCTCGTAGAAGTAAAACACATCTTATCGCCTAGGTTCAGAATCCTTCTTAGATAATAGATATTTAATAGCAGAATGATCAGTATGAACTATGCATTTAGTACCAAGAAGATAAGGTCTAAATTTATCTAAGTCATATACTATATCTAGAAGCTCTTTCTCAGTGGTAGTGTAATTTCTTTGTGTTTCAGTGAGAGTTTTACTAAGCATAATAAACAACTTTGAAAATTTTCTCATATTTTTGTCCTAATACATGCTCCAACTGCAAAATCACTTGCGTCACACATTAATTCAAAAGATTTCTCCCAATTAGGTGCAACAATGATAGGTGCAGATATTAAATTTTCTTTAAGAATATTAAAAGCATTAATAAAATCTTTATTAAATTCAAATTTTGCATCTTTTTCTAATAAATGACAAAGAGGTTTAGCAATTTTAGAAAAATTATTTACGTATCTTCTATAAAATCCAGCATGACCTAGAAAACTTCTCACATCAGTAACAGTAATAGGTGGTTGTAATTCAAAGAATAAATTTTACTTTTGCTCGATCAACTTCCATCCCTTTTCGTGATACTTTGTGACCAAGTACAATGCCTTCTATGACCATGAATTGACATTTTTCCCAATTAAGAACTAAATTTGTTTCTTCACATCTTTTCAGAACTTTGGAAATGTTTTCCAAACAAGATTCAAAAGAAGTTCCAAAGACTAAAAAATCGTCCATGAATATTTCAATTCCTTTGTCAATCAAATCACAAAATATTGACATCATACATCTTGAAAAGTTGCAAGTGCATTACATAAACCAAAAGGCATTCTTCTAAAAGCAAATGTTCCATAAGGACTTGTAAATGTTGTCTTTTCTTGGTCCTTAGGAGCAATAAATAATTGATGATAACCAGAATATCCATCCAGGAAACATAAATATGAGTGTTCAGCTAGTTTATCAAGCATTTGATCCAAGAAAGTTAAAGGAAAATGATCCTTTCTAGTGGCTTTATTTAATTTCCTATAGTCAATACATATTCGCCATCCAGTAACTTGTCTTGTATGGATAAGTTCATTTTTATCATTAACAATGACAGTTACTCCTCCTTTCTTCAGAACACAATGAATAGGACTTACCCATCGACTATCCGAAATAGGATAAATAAAACCAACGATCTAACCATTTAATAATTTCTTTTTTAACAACCTCTTTCATGATAGGATTTAATCATCTTTGCGATTCTATAGTTGGTTTAAAATTTTCTTCCATTAAGATTCTATGCATGCAAATGGAAGGGCTTATTCCTCATATATCAGCAATAGTCCAACCAAAAGCTTTCCTATAATTCTTTAACACACCTATTATTTTTTCTTCTTAATCTGTACTAAGTTCAGAAGAAATAATAACAGGTAAAGTTAATGAATTTCCAAGAAACGCATATTTTAAATGGGAAGGTAACATTTTTAATTCCAGTTCAGGGGCTTTTTCTATTGATGGTAAAAGTATATCATTTTGAGTTATGTCTAAAGTTTCCCAATTATCTTTTATAAAATAAGTCTCTTCTTCTTCCACAACTTCATCTTCATCGTTAAAAATTTAAATTTTTCTTCGTAAATGACTTTACATTTTTCTTGATAATGTTTTTTAATTAAATAATCAATTATATCCATTCGATAACATTTCTCTTTATCGTTGTACTTCATTGATTTAAGAACATTGAATTTAATTTCTTGATCATTAACTCTCATGGTTAGTTCTCCTTTTTGCACATCAATCATAGCTCGTCGGGTAGCTAGAAAAGGTCTCCTTAAAATAATAGGTATCTCTTTATCTTCTTCCATATCAAGTACTATGAAATCTACAGGGAAGATAAATTTATCCACTTTAACATGTACATCCTCTATAACTCCTTTAGGATAAGTGATGGATCTATCACTTAATCGAAGGGTTACAAGTGATGGGAGTAATATCTCCTAAATCTAATCTTCGAAAGATAGAAAACGGCATGAGATTAATACTTGCTCCTAAATCACATAAAGCTTTTCCACAAAATTTTTCTCCAATAGACGAGGTATAGCTGAAACTTCCAGATCCTTAAGTTTTTCGAGTAATTTCTTTTGAATTATCGCACCGCATTCTTCACTTAGTGCAACAGTTTCAAAAGCTTCAAATTTTCATTTTTTGCTTAAAATATCCTTCATAAATTTTGCTTAAGTCTGGCATTTGTTCCAAAGCTTCAAAGAAAAGGTATATTAATAAGTAAGTTTCTTAAAAATTTCAAAGAACTTAGAAAATTGATGATCAAGTTTCTGCTATTTAAGACTTTGAGGAAAAGGTGGTGGTGGTTTTTCAACTTCCACATTAACAGGTATAACAGTCTAATCTTGACTTGGAGAGAGAGTTTCTTTAGGTTTTTCAATCTCTTCAACCTCAATCTCTTTTTCAATTTCATTCTGCATTCTTTCTTTTAATTCCTTTCCACTTCTAAGTTGCACAGCTTTAGCTTGTTCATGTTTTTTTCTAGTTTCCTTTGGATTAATTTCAGCATTACTAGGAAGTGTTCCTACATGTCTGTTATTAATTAAAGTAGGAATTTGCCCCATTTGATTTTTAATATTACGAATAGTAGTATTTTGATTTTGTAATTGATTATTCATTTGTAATATTAATTACTCTGTTGATAACTTTTTTGATCGATTATTAAATCCAGGAGGATTAAAATTTGGATTAACTTGATTATTCCAATTTCCAGTGGGATGAGATTGATTATTTCCCCATTGTTGTTGTGAATTATTCCAGTTAAAATTAGGATTATTTTTCCACCCAGGATTATAATAATTTGAGTAAGGATTATTTTTACTTGCAATAGCTTGTAAAGTTTCAATAGTTTGAGAATCTTTAATATTAGCAGAATTATTTTGCGAAATATTAATTGCAAAACTATCTAATTTCTTAGACATTGCTGCTACTTGTGAAGCTAAAATAGAAAAGGCTTCATTTTCGTGAGTAGTTGCCATCTTTTTAGGATTAATCCTTTCTAAGGCTATTAAAAATCGTTATTAGTCATTTCTTCAATTAAAGTGTAAGCTTCTTCAAATGATTTAGACATTAAAGAACCTCCAGCAGCATCAATAATTCATTTTAAAGATCCAATTAATCCATCATAAAATGTTTGAATAATTAACCAATCAGATAAAGCATGATGAGGACATTTTCTTAATAGTTCTTTAAATTTTTCACAAGTTTCATATATTGTCTCCCCGTCAAATTGACTAAACGAAGTAATATCGTTTCTTAATTTAGCAGTTTTAGAAGGAGGAAAATATTTAGCAAGGAATTTTTGTGTCATTTCAGCCCATGTTTTAAAAGAACCAGTCGCTAATGAGTTTAACCACATATTTGCTTTATCTCTTAAAGAAAAAGGAAAGAGTCTAAGTCTAAAGCATCATCAGAAACATTGTTATATTTAAAGGTAGCACAAAATTCTAAAAAACTAATAATATGTAAATTTGGATCCTCATTTGGTGTTCCACCAAATTGATTGTTTTCGCACCATTCGAATAATAGACGGTTTAAGTTCAAAAGAATTAAGATCTACAATTAGTATTTCGAATACTACTATGAAGTTCATCAACTGTAGGGTTAGCATAATCCCTTAATGGTTTATAAACATTTTGATCATTAAGTTCAATTGGATTTTGTAAAGTAGCCATTTCTCGAAATTTTTGAATTTGTTTTCCCTTTTTAATTTTTCTAATTGTTCTTTCTAATTCAGAATCTAAAGGTATTAATCCTTCGTAACCAAATCTTTGCATAAAACAAGGAATAAAATACAATTTTTTATATTTTATATTTTTAATTTTTTTTATATTTTTATATTTTTAGAAATATAATATTTTTTACGTAAATTTATAACTATTTTATTTCTTTCCCTGCAACGCGCCAAAAACTCGACCCGACCGCAAGTAACGCAAAGAATATATGCTTCCAAAAGATGGCTAAAGCTTCGACCCAATTTATAATAAGCGGCTAGTGTATAAATCAAAATATTGTAAATTTTAGAAATTACTTTACACACTAGGAGTATTACGCAAGTATACATATCATTTCAAGTAATATAGGGTTTTCTATTATAACCCAAGTATCGATCCCACGGGGAAAAATTATAGAAATAAATTTTCTAAATATTATATTTTAAAAATATCTTTTTATCCTTTAAATTAACTATAAATTACTATTAATTTATTAGATGCAATTAAAGAAAACAATACTAAGAGAATGATTTATGAAAACTATATAAAATAACAACTTTCTTTCCTTCAATTAATCCAAGATTTTTAAGATAAATTAATATTCGTTGGAGAATTTGATTTATGGTATTGTGCCGAATAGAAGCATTCCTATTCTTTACCTTTTGATCCAAGCGCAAAGAACATTGGTTAACTTACAAATCAGGTCCGGATGTATTGTTATTAGTAATGGGTTAATCTAGACTCTCACTACTAGATGTCCAAGGGTGGCTATTGTCGGCCCTACTAGTGACCCATTCCTGATCTATAAATCAAATTATAAGAATTTAGCCTATCACTCTAAAAACTTATCAATTCTACGCCCTTTAAATCTTATCTTCCTATTTATTTCGCACTTCACCTCGAATACTCGCACATGGCCTTCGACTACCCAAGGATTCTTGCGACATTTACAAGTTAAGAGTTCTTCTCCTTCAAGGTTTCAAAACTCTTCAACAGGTTTTAACAATTTAAATGACCATTTTAAAAAGTAAAGTAAGATCAGGTATTAATGTCATCACAATGTTTTTTGAAAATATTTTGAATTTTAATTCTCCATTGAATCTTTATATTATCTTATCTATCTCTTCATTATTGAAGGAAGAAAGAAAACTAACTACTCGAACACATTGAAAATAAATAGCAAAACATAATAAATAAACTTTGAATCAAATATAAAAATACTTATCTCAAATATTCCTTCTACGAATCTTCTGACTCCTGACTCCACAGTGTAATGAACTCCAGATGCTACAACTTGAAAGTAATCTCACTAAACTAAACAAAAGTGGCCCTAAATTTTTCTCTCTAATTCTCTAGACTCTCTCTCTCTCTCTCTAATGAGATTTTTCTCTTTAAGGAGGCTAGAGGGGGTGGGGCGAATGGGGGCTATTTTCTCTGAAGGAGTGGACTCCTATTTATAGGCTCCAAGGGTTGCCTTGAGGCACCTCTTCAAAACATGTCCAAATTCAATGAATCTTATAGAAGGTCCGTCTGCCGCCTAGTCGCCAGACACCGCGTCCAGTTCTTCGCACCTCTTCGCTTTGGCTCGCACCTCTTTGCATTTAAAACCGTTTTGGAGCATCCAAATGCAATGTATCACATGTCCTATTACCAAGGAACAACTGCCAGTCTTCTAGAATGTCCAATAACTGCTCACTCCGTCAAAATAACCCTCCAAAAGTAGTCAAAAACTTGATAGTTTCTGTATCGAGTCTGTTGCTTAGTCGCCAGTTTCTGGCGCCTAGGTGCCAGGCCATATTTTTTTCTTCTTTTTGTATTTTTCTCCATTTTTGCTCCTTTTTGCTCCTTTTTGCTCCTTTTCCTTTTCTAGACCTTTTTACATCACCTATATCCAAAAACACAAAAATACATTTCATTAAACATAATATCCTTAGAAATTGATAAAAATCAAGGCATAAAAATATGTATTTTTCTTCATAGATCAAGGTGCTTAAGCAAACTTTGGAGATTTGACCCTTCTATAAATAGAGACGAATTCTAGTCTATTTGGGTGTCAGTTTTTGTCATTTGTGTGGAAGTTAAGTGTAACTTAAGAGTTTTTTGAGTGAGTAGATTAAGTTTTTGTCGTTTTGGTGTGCTGTACTAGTAGGAAGAGTCAAAGGAACTTCAAGAATCTACTTGGGGAGAAGAATTGAGATAAGTATATTTGTTATTTGTTTGTTAACTTTAATGAAATCCATGCTTTGTGTTATTTTTTCCATGCATTCTGAGTAGTTTCATTAATCTTTCTCCTTTTTTATCAAGATTTAGTGAAATGATGAATTAAAGTAATTGTGCCTAAAAATATGAAAATAAAAATTGTGCTAATATTTAACTTAAATCTTAATTTACTTTCAATCTGGCCAATTGATTTGTTAACATATATTGAATTATCAACTATAGTAAAGATTACATCCAAGATTTAGGGAAGTCAAAAGCCTTGGAAGGAGGGTGCAAATAAATAGGGAAATATTAACTATTGGACGTAGAATTGGACATTTTAGTGTGACAGACTAAAATATTCAATTCGGTTATATTGTTTGAGAGCTGAAGTATAGATGTTAGCCCTCAAGCAAGGGGAACGTGGGAGCTCTGAAGTGTCAGTCGGTATCCTCCCAGCCTAGCCGCAGATTCAGTAATCAAACATAAGACTAATCAATGTTCTTTTCACCTAAACTAAAGAGTAAAGAATAGGAATGCTCCTATTTGATACAATATAATTAAAAACTTATTTAATTCTTCATTCACTTAATTCTCTAAAACAAGGAGAAAGATACTTTTCTGAAATATTATATTCAACCTTAAGCATTAGTTTAT
Organism: Papilionanthe hookeriana x Papilionanthe teres; assembly: GCA_022702705.1. Taxonomy (NCBI): domain Eukaryota; kingdom Viridiplantae; phylum Streptophyta; class Magnoliopsida; order Asparagales; family Orchidaceae; genus Papilionanthe; species Papilionanthe hookeriana x Papilionanthe teres. The sequence goes on along the minus strand of CM040438.1, from coordinate 63,044,041 downwards.
TTTAGTTTAAGTCTTCTTAATTTCCGTATACTAGATTAGTAAGTAAGTTTTAATTTGTCTTTGAAATTTTCTAACTTCCCTGTGGGATCGATATCTAGGACTCCATTAGAGCTCTATATTACTTGATAATGATACGTATACTTGCGTAGTATCCACAATATAAAACATAAAATCCATAACAGAATTGTCAGAATATATTCAGTGTTGTTCAAGTTTTTGGTACCGTTGCTAACTTTTAATATCACAGTTGTAAGTATAAATATCAAAAAGTGGATTAGTAGGAAGCATCTTTAATTCAAGTTCAAGAGATTTTTAAATTAATGAACTAAAAGATTCATCTTTTTCAGTCATGTCAAATAATTCAAAATTTTCATGAACATAATTTAAATCTTCCTCATGAAAATCTTCAGAATGTTGTAATTCCTCTTCTTGCTCGTGTTTCAATTTTTCAATTTCATGATTCTCTTCATAAGTTGATTTGAAATGGCATTCAATTAGATATCTGATAACATCCATCATATAACATTCATCATCTTTACCTATTGTAGGATATTTCATTGATTTTGAGATATTGAATGTAATAGTCTGATCATTGACAGGCATAGTTAATTCCCTTTTTTGCACATCTATCATTGCTTTGTTTGTGGCTAGGAAAGGTCTCCCTAAAATTGTGGGTATCTCTTTATCTTCCACTATATCTTGCATAATGAAATCAACAGGAAAGATAAATTGATCCACGTTCACTTATAAACTTCTATCACTCCTTTAAGATATGTGATCGAACGATCCACTAATTACAGCGTTACAGTATTCGGAGTTATTTCTCCTAATCTCAGACTTTTTAATATAGATAATGGCTTAAGATTAATGCTTGCACCAAAATCACATAAAGCTTTCCAATAAAATCTGTCTCCAGTCGCACATGGAATTGTGAAACTACCAGGATCTTTAAACTTTTCAGGAAGCTTTTTCTGAATTATAGCACTGCACTCCTCACTAAATGCAGCAGTTTCATTATCTTCAAACTTCCATTTTCTGTTGAGAATATCCTTCATAAATTTCATATAGCTTGGCATTTACTTTAAGGCTCCAACAAATTGATTGTTTATTGTAAGCTTCTTAAATATTTCTAAGAACTTTGAAAATTTCTTATCCAATTTTGTTGTTGAAGTCTCCGAGGAAATGGAGGTGGTGGTTTTTTTAAATCAATCTTAGGTGGAGAAATAGGTCTTTCCAAACCTTCTGCGCATCCTCTTTTTTTTCTTCAATCTTGTCTTTCTCTACTTCAATCTCTTTTTGAACTCTACCTTCCAACTCTCTTCCACTTCTCAGCTGAACTGCTTTTACTTGCTCTTTTTTCTTGTCTCTTGGATTTACTTATGTATTACTAGGAAGTGTTTCTCAAGATCCATTACTTAATGAATTTGTTATTTGTCCCAATAAATTCTCAATATTTCTGATTATAGCTTCTTGGCTTTGGAATTGATTTACCATTTGTAACACCATTTCTTATATAGACAACTTCTTCTACTTAAATTATGAAGTATTTTTAAAACCTAGATGATATGTTGCTCTATAATTATTATTCTCTTAGTTGTTCCAGTTCCCTAATGGGTTTACTTGGTTGTTCCTCCATTGTTGATTACTGCCACCCAAATTATTGTTATTCGAGTTAAAGTTTGGATGGTTTTTCTAACCTGGGTTATAATAATTCGAATATGGGTTATTAGGCATATTTATGGAATTCAAAGTTTATAATGATGTTTGAAAATCAATCTTTTGGCTTAATAAATTTTCTTCACTCATGGAAATTGGCTGAGAAAAATTCATTCTAAATTGTTATATCTTCCTTAAAATTGCAGCAACTTAATTTGCTAGCATTGCAAAAACATCATTTTCATGAATATTGGCTAACTTTTTAGGATTTAACCTTTCAGAAGGCCATTGAAAATTATTAATAGTCATTTCTTCTACTAAAGCACAAGCGTCAGTAAAATGTTTAGATATCCGCGAACCACCGGCAGCAGCATCGATAATAGATCTAAGAGATCCAACTAATCAATTGTAAAAAGTTTGAATTAATAACCAATCTGGTATCGACTGATGTGGAAACTTTCTTAGGAGGTCTTTAAATCGTTCTCATGCTTCAGATATAAATTCCCCTTCAAACTGACAAAATCTGTAATATCATTTCTAAGCTTCGCAGTCTTTGATGGTGGAAAATATTTAGCAAGGAATTTTTGCGCTAAATCACCACAATTTTTGATAGATCAATGTGCTAATGAATTTAACTGTATCTTAGCCTTATCCCTCAGTGAAAAAAGGAAAAGTCTAAGTCTAATAGCATCGTCCGAAAAACCATCGTATTTAAAAGTAGCACATAATTCTAGAAAATTAGCAAGATGTAAATTAGAATATTTAGTTGGGCTTCCCCAAACTGATTATTAGATACCATTTAGATAATAACAGGTTTAAGTTCAAATAAATTAGCCGCTACTGCACTGTTTTGAATACTACCATAAATTTCATCTACTACAGGGTTAACATAATCTCTTAAAGATCTAAATTCTTGATGGATTTCAACATTATGATTATTTTGATTCGTCATTTCTTGAATATTTTTATCTCTTTCTATATTTTTAAATTTTCTAATTTTTCTAATAGTTCCTTCTAATTCTGAATCGTAAGGTATAAGTCCCACAGAACCTGAACTACTCATACACAATTATAAAATAAAATAAAACACACTAACAAAAGCAAGGAAAGTAAAAATTTGGTTTTTCTTAAATTTTCTTTAAATGATATTTTAATTAATTTTCCCAACATCGGTGCCAAAAACTTGATCCCCGAATATTTATGCTTACATTTTATATATGAAATTACACTTTATATTTCTTCTCAACAATAAAACTCTTTCTATACAACAGTGCTAAAAACATGATTCTCAAGCAAATAATAGATCCACTTTAATTATTTATAATATGTGATTCTACGCAAATATACGTGTTATTTATCAAGTAATATAAGACTTTTCGATTAAGCCTTAAGATATTGAACCCACAGAAAAATGTTCTAAAAATTTTAAAAAAGTTAAAAAATAACTTTTTACTTTTCAAAATGATTTTGTATGTTATGTTTTATAAATAGAAAGTTTAAATTTCTTTTGATAATTTTTTAAGAAAAAGTAAACAACTAAAATTATCAAGACTATTAAATGATATGAAAGCAAATGAGAATTAAATTTCTTTTTCTTCTTCATGAATCAGTAATAATTATGGAATTTCTTTGTGGAAGTTTCTAAATGTGTTTTGCTAAATAGGAGCAGCTATATTCTTTATCCTTACTTGGTTCTATAAAGCGCATAAGTTAATCTGATGTTTTAAAATCTTGAAGATGGGTTAGGCAGAGAAGATACTAGCTCTCACTCTGTAGTTTCCTCTTCTCCCTCCACTTGGGGGCTAACATCTCATAACAAAACTTAAAACATCAAACCAAATTTGGGGGGGTGGTTTAGCCTGTCACTTTACAGTCCTCTAATTCTACACTTAATCAAAAGCACATCTCCCTATTTTTTTACACTCAACTATATAGACTACAATTCTCACCCATATAATTTCATGTGATTCTCTATAATAGTTGATTGAGATAATACCGCATTAGTTCTTACATGTTCTCACAATAAATTTTAACATCTCAATTAGCCAAATTAAGAGGTAAATGAAGTATAAGGTAGTTGAATCATCACAACTTCATCCAACAATAAACATCTATACTTCACACAACTTCCATCCATAATTTAATTACTTCATCATTTAAAAGGAAAAAGATAAAGAAAATAAAAACATAATTTGATTTGAAAGTAGAGATTATAGTGAAAGCACAACAAGTCTTACTTTCAAACTAAATGTAAAAACAAAGATAATAACTTATCTGAAAATCCTCTCTACAAGAATCTTGGAGTTCCTTTGAAGCTTTGGTTTCCCTTACAAACTCCTTAGAAGGTGGCACCCAACTCTAAGGATTCACTCTCCTAAATTCTAATACAAACTATGATAAAGTAAAATAGAAAAGTAAGGAAAGTAGGACAAGAAGAATACTCTCGTTCTTCCTCTCTCGCTTCAACCACTTCAAGCTTTTCTCCAACTTCTCCAGCCAATACTTCCTTTCAAAACTCTTCTCCTTCTTTTGATCTTCAAGTATTCTTTTAATAATTTTTCAAAGGTTACCTTGGTGTCTCTTCAAATCATATCTAGATTCAACGAATCTACCAAGAGATGCATCCATCATTCGAATTTTAAATGAATTCTGGCGCCAATGAGAAGATAATGAAGTTTAAAACAAAGGGTCCCCTTCAAATTTGCATTAAGATTAATTCAAATTGCATAGGTTAACTGCGGTTATGCGCCAGCCCTTGGCGCTTAGCCGCCAAAGACTAATTTTGCACACTTTTCATTTTTGCTACAAATTTGATCATTTTTTTCTCTTTTCATCATAATCATTAATTTTAATCAAACATGCAAGAAAATATGAAAATACATTCCCTTAAAGTGCAATAACATCGAAAATAAGTATAAAAATGTGCGTAAAAATACTATATATTTTAGGTGTATCAATCATCTAGAAAGGACGAGGAAAGGGATGGAGCTATTTTAATTAAACTAAAACTAGCCTAAAGGATGATCTTAACTATCCCTTAGTTTCTCTTCTCTTTAAGCTTCCAAGAAGCTTCCTATTTTTTTACCTCTCTAAAAAAGTACAAAAGTGGTCACCCATACTCGTCCCACCTCATGAGTAGAGACCAACAAAACCATTCTCTTCTTGCCCATTTAATGGATGCAATGTTCTTTAAAAATATTTGATCTAAGCTATAGCTCCTTGCTACTATGAGGTGCCACTATGGTAGAGGCCCTAGACTATGCAGATAAGCTAGTGTTGGACGTCAAAGTTTTGATAAATCAAACCTCTAGTGCTCTATAAAAATGCTCACAAAATAGAGAGATGAGCAAGGAGATGTTAGATAGCATCCCAGGTATTAAAATGGTAGCATTGAGGAGTTGCGGTCAAGCATTGGGGTGCTGATCACCTCTGGAATAAATGGAGATACTTGAGTCCAAATTTTTCTATTTCAGGAACATAATGCCTTGGCCTTATACACTAATAACAGTGAAACTTAGATTGTCAGCCATAAGAATATTGTAACGAACTCACACTTAGGATAATCAAGAGACAATGGAGATGTGTCCCAAAATTGTTTAAAACAACAACATACAAAGCCTTTATCCCACTATGTGGGGTCAACTGCATGAATCTTTTTTCTCCACTGCATTCTATTTAGTGTCATATTTTCATTTAATTTAATTTTAATAAACTAAGATTATTTTTCATACAATATGCCAAGTCTTACTAGGTCAACCTCTGCCTTTCTTAACATAAATGTTTGTTGCACTAAAAATGATGCCAAAAATCTTGTCTCTTATCTTATCCCTTTAATTTTAGATTCCTTATGCTAATGGGTAGGAAGTTAATTATATGTTAGGGCCAGTTTTATGTGGCTTTGAAGATAGAGGCTACTAATTAGAAATAATTCGGTGTTTTTATGAGCAGCTTGATCAGCATCAAATATTTTTTTTGTAATCCAACCAACTTAATTGGTAATAAAATTAGACTTTATTTTACATGGAACATTCATGAAATGAAAGAAACAGGTAAAAACATTATTAATTGAAAACTCCTAACATGACGTTTGAACCTCGTCTTATATGTCGTTTATGAATTATGAGGCCTAATCATTGTTGATGGCGATTTCAGAATTCATTTTCTATTTATTCAAGGAAAAATTTGTTCCATTAAACCTGATGAATCTCCGTTGCACAAGCTCATCATTTTTCATGACCTTGTCAAATAAAGAATACTTAAATATGTAAAAATTACAACTAAAAAGACATGCAAATAAGCTTTTTCAGTACCATTCTTCTTAGTTACAACCTGCATGTTTATTTTGAAAACAAGCTGTTGGGCGATTAATCTTAAGCCCCTTGACAACGGTTTTAAATAATGGAAAAATGAGAGAAACAATGAAAGCTAGAAAGATGAGGAAGGCAATTGTTGATTAGCTAAGAAATGTGATACAATCTGCTGTGCTTGCCTTGGAGCAAATGTCGGAACTTGGTGCCCGGCACCTCGAACTGTTATAAAAGTTAGGCCATCATAGATGATTGTCCAACCACCTACCTGAATTGTTAAGAAAAATGAGTCACTTTTGCAATATTTTGAAGTTTTGACCAAATATATTCAAAATTTGTGTTACCTGCTGCCTGTTGTACCAAGGTTTCCATTCCTGAGTAGTGTTCAAGCCGAGCTTACGAAGGGTTAATCTCGTTGAGGTTACTGGAATCCTACCATCAGTGTCTCCACTGCAGCAGGGAAGTTGTTAATCTATAAGGAAGTCTTATTATTTATTGTTTCTTACATGAAATTCCTGGAAATTCTATGGATAAACAGAACATAATTCTATTAGGCTGCCCCTTCGGAAAATTGGCTTAAATTAATATGCTTGATTATTAGTTCCCTGGACTTTCATGGATATATGCTTTGCTTAAGGAAGAGTTTAATGTTAAAAACCAAACAAAAGATTTTTCATTCTAGTTTTTCTCATTTGTATATCAAATGAAACAATCCTACACAAATTTGAGCATTTTTGAGCAAACTTTGCTCCAGCATTGTTCTTCTGGATTCTTACCTGTAAACCCAAACTCTGATGCCACCATTAATGAGCTTTCTTATAATAGGCAGCACTGAGGGCGGCGCATCATTCCATTTTTCGATGGCACCACTAATAAGTAAAAAATAATAGTAATAAGATTTGTCAAAGAAAAAGCTATGTTGATCTATCTATCTATTTATCTATATATATATATATATATCTATGTATGTATATAGATATATAGTTGTAGTTATGATATGTTGAACACCTGCAATGAGTCCAGTTGTAGCCTAATTTTGTGATATTGGCGTGCAAAGCTTCTTGCACATCGGGCCTGTTGAAGTATATTTCTGTATAAGTATCGACGCAAGGATCATAACCCGCAGGCTTCTGATGCCATTCTCTCTGGAAAAAAAATAATAAAATAAAAGCAAAAAAAAATAAAATAATAAAAAAAAATCAAAACCTTATTAAACTTTTACTTTTGCAAACAAAAAAACCAGTTGTTTCTCAAACAAATCAACAATTAAATCATCGATCTGCGGAACAAAAAGCCTGCTATATCATTATTTTTCACCGTAAAAAGCTAAATGTGTACAAAGTGCAATCACCCTCTTAGTTTCTGCTTCAAAATTATTTCACTTCACTGCTCTTCAATTACTCTGCTTCAATAATTTAATTTATATTAAATTTAATTTGCTCCAAACCAAACTACCCATTATGATTAACATTAACATAAATTAAAAGCTTACATATTTCGAAAAGAGCTTAGGAGCAACGCCTTGAATCATAGTAAATCTTTTGGCTGTACTTTTTTCCACACATACAGGAACATACAAGCTGTACATGTCGATTATATTGTAGACCTGGAAATATCTATCCAACGCAGCACTACAAGAATCGTTGTCGTGTTCTATACTGAAATTGCACGTTATCTTGATATCTCGGTAAACCTGATCGGAGATCACGGCGTGATCCCACGCATAATCAATCATACCCCTTTGATCTGTCTCATCATCCATCAATGCATTTCCTATCTGTATAATTATATACACAAATATATAAAAATCTAAGTTTTTTGCATTCAGAAGGGGGAATCAAATAATTTAGATCGCAGCTATATATGTGAAAGGTATGCGATACCTACCATGAAACCTTTGAAATTGATATAATTCTCCTCTGCTTCTTTATTTGCATCAAATATTTTATTAGCAAGTTGTGGGACATAATGTCCTGAAATTAATAAAAGATGAATATAATCAGCACAAGTTCATTAAAAAATATTCAGAATAATTTAAAATGCGTAGTACCTGCATAGCTTTCTCCAGCTATATAGAATTCAAAGGGCTTGTACTGTGGAAACCTCTTGAACCAGCTCACCAGGAATGCGTAGGAATCATTTGCTACAATGCAATAGAGTTAGTTCTAAAAAATTTCTCGCTTAATAAACAAATCAAAACAGCAAGATAATGCAATTTCTGATATATACCCGTGACGGCATCTCCCAAATGCTGTAAATCGGAACTTGTATTTGTGTAAGAAAAGCCCACGCCCACAGGAGACTCCACAAACAGCAAATTTGCGTCTGGAATTTTATTTTCAAATGACAGTGTTACATCATGTAGAAGGGATTCATGTAGTGCGTAGCATAATTTCAACATAAAGATAAATCCTCATTCTCTACATTTATATACTCATGTTATGTCTGTATATTCTTTGTTAAAGCATTCTTTTGTTTATGTATGCATGTGAAAAACCAATGCAAGAGATTAGAAATAAATAAATTAACAGTTATAAATTAATATATTCAACATCATACAAAGAACCAATTCATGGATCACTCAGCTTGTATTGAAATTTATATTTTTATTAATAATGTTTTTTTTTATTTAAAATAAGAAATAAATACTGAAGTTGGGCTTATGTTGCACATATATACGTTTGCATTTAAATAGTTAACATATAAATTTTTGAGGTATTTAGCTTATAGTAGGTTTTTTTTTCGTTGAGTTTTGTTGAATCATTTTATTAAATTATGCTGATTAGATTATAAACGAATTTGAGGGTTTCTTATCACTTTCAGGTCAAAAAAACAAGCATGGACTTGTAAAGCCTATAATGTTATTTAACCGGAAAACCAAACGAGAGTGGCCACTGATTTAATTCTTAAATAATTCGAGCCTCCTATAATTCCAGCAATAATGAAATTAAATGTAAACAGATAGACCTAATTTGGTCAATTAATTAATATTAAAACATAGAAAAAGTTATATATATAGATAGACCTGATTAGGGACATGCATGATTGAAATGCCTTATTGACCATCAAACAATAATTATCAACACAACGACTTCAATTGAAATAGTTTTATTAGCCACAAATCATGCATGTACCTAAGTTGGTATAGAATATTCATGAAAATGATAATTACATTAGATGTGAAACTATACAAAAAAATGCTTAATGTGCTAACATATTTTTTCCGGAACTCCCCATGACATTACCAATAATCTTGACTCATAGTGAGAATAGCATTTAATAGTTGTGCCTCCCCATCACAAAACATCAAGTATGAAAATTCTCTCTTGATTTCTCTAAAATCGAGAAAATCTTACATCTGGACCGGAGTCCAGTGAGAACTTGCCACGTGGCAAGTGGGCTCTACTGTAATGCACCGGTTAAAAGTTACTTTAAAGTGTTGCCACATGACACGATTTCACTGGACTCCAAACGCAAAATTTGTGCATCCGTAGTCCGGATGTAATATATTTTAAAAATCACAAAATTTTACATCCGTACATCATTGTGATGGTAAAATAGTTAAAAAAAAAGAACTATAAATATTAACATTTGCTACCTTTCTTTGTGGCAAAGTTATATGTGCTACTAACAAGCAACATAATACAATATATGGTTCTAAATTTTGTTAAAATTTCCATAAATCAATGAACATACTCTAGTTGCTTCTTATATTAATAATCTCAGTGCGAGTATTATTTATGCTCGAGGAAGCTTCAACAATAATGTGTATGAGAGGCTAATCTGTAAGCCAATTCTTATGGTATACAAGAAAGCTCATGCTAATATCAAAGCCTCAATTAATCATTATTTTCGTATCTTAGCAAAAGAGATATTTTGAATTATCTTACATTTGTTCCAAGAAAACTCATTCAATTTAAGCTCTGGTATTCCCTTGTGTATCAAGAATGGGCCAAGCTCTTCAGCCTCACCATAACCAATGGAAGAACACCCAGGACCTAAAATTATAAACAACCAATAAATCATCCATCATATTGTTAAATTCAAAAACAAACATTTTGATCTACTAATATATAATCTCATCTTAATCTATTTATTGAAAATACTTATAGTACTAAACCAAAGAAATGCTAAACTAAAGTTTAAGAAAAAAAGGAAAGAAATAAAAAAAAATAGAAGCCTAGTAATAACTTGTGATCAATACAAATGAAAAATATTATGTGCCAAATTTAGTTTTGAATGTAAAATAATGTTTTTTAAATTTCAACATAATTAAATCAATTACAAATTACTATTTTCCTCGTAATGAATCAATCACATTATTTTTAAATAATTTCTTCTATTGGCAAACAGATATAAAACATAATTTGATATATTAGCTGCAAATTCATTTTCAACTTCGAAGATGAAGCCAAAATATTAACGCTAAGTACATTATATTAACATCAAAATATCTATTTGCTATTTAATATACATAACTGAAGTCAAAACTCTTATGTTCTTTTACAATAACCTCCTCAAATAAGAGTCATTAACTCAATTAAAAGTTTATTTTTAACACAATCTAGTTTTATTTGACATGACTTTACTCGACCATGTGAGGACTATGTAGGAGTCACTTGTTTTTAAATTTTGCACAACCATGAAAAAAACAATCAAGAATAATGATTGTTCTTAATGATTGTTTAAATCATATGAACCACTTAATATATTCGGTCCAATTTTTCAATTTTAATAGAACTTAATGTAAGAAGTTGTGGATAAAAAATGAACTAAACTTAATCATGATACATCAAATTATAATTTAATATAATTTCAGCCTAAAAAAAGCTATTCTAATAAAAATCAGCCAATCATTTTCTTTAATTCAATACACTAAGACATTTCTTATCTAGAAATAAAAAATAGCCTCCCAAACCTTAACTTCTAATTTTCAAATTAGAATTATTCATTTCTTTTAAATAGATGCTCCTTGGATTTAATTAAGTCAACTCATTCAGATATTTTAAACCCAATTTATTGAAATTGTGATACCTAACAGATTATTTCTCTCACACTGCCATTAAGAATGTACTGGCTTGAGAAGAAAAACCATTTGGGATAATACTAAAAATTATATCTATTTTGCATTTATAAAGTAACAACAGATTTTTTCACATAAGCATAATTAATATGGCTTAGCCTCTCCCCTTTAGTCCTATCCTATCCTAAGTATATGACACCCCACACCAAGTGGTTGGTCTCATCTCTGGAAGACGACAGGCTTATGATAGCGGAGCAGTTTTGTCTCTCTTCACTGATATAGATACCGACAACAACTTCCTTCTCATCATGAATTTCACTGTTTCTTCCTTCAAGATTAGAGCTGTGATATACATTCACAATTAGTATTGTTTATGGAGCAAGATGCATCTCAACTACACCAATATTATTTTTTTAATAATTTGGTACCAAATATTCTCTGTTTATTGAGAGTAGTTCTAGACTTGGAGCGAAGCTAACTTTACACATTCAGCGACTGTAAAATTCTAAAATTGAATCGAAAGAAAATGGTGGAAAATGAATAGCCTCACGTCAGGTCCCCTTCAAAGATAACTGCAAATACCCCCAGTCAAGCTTTTTATCATTCAAAAATTTAAATCAACACATCTCACCATCACCTTTATAGAATAAGGCAGCGAAAATAATTTAATGTTTTCTAATTGTTTGCTCTATATCATTCACCTCTTATCATATGGTGGGGCGTTTAGTATATTAGTGTGGACGGAACCAAAAACATCACTTCAAAACGTGAAATTTTTTTTTTCTTAATTTATATTTATTCTCCATAGATATAATTTCAAATACAAGAGCTTTTTATTTTAGTAAATAATAATTTTTGAAATTTATTATTTAGTATTAAGATTTATTTACATCAGCCATAAATTCTCAAATTTACAATAAAAAAAAGAAAAAAAAAAAAAGAGAAAGAGAGAGGATGGTGATGGAGTCAAAGGTCAATGACGAAGCTTTGCGTAAATTTTTGACAATACTGTGGGAATCCCGAAAGTGATACGGAACAGGCAACAGAGTACTGACCCAACAGCCAGCCTAACGTGTTTACCAAAAGTCGCGCAAAATAATTTCTTCTCAAAGTTTCAGAAAAAACTAATGACAATGTCAGTTAAACGTAATTTCAGCAATCTAATTTCCCGAATGAAATTGAAAATCGTTTAGAACTGTTTAATTCTTCCACTACTGTAATCCCACATACCTCCGTTGAGCCAAAGGAGAAGAGGCTTCTTTGAGGCCTCATCCTGCGCCTCAAAAAACCAGTAGAAAAGAGCCCTTCCGTGACTCTGGTCAACCGTTATATAACCGGAGTATTGCCTGAAATTCACAGGGGCTGGCCAGGAGCTTCGTCACACGATCAGCCTCTTGCTGAGCTTTGACTTCATGGTCGAGTTCAATAGAATTGGCGGTGAAGAAGAAGAGGATAAGGAATGATGAAAGAAAAATCTCGCCCATTTGATAGAGAGAGTGGCCAACGACAGTAAGGAATGCCTCTTCTAATTTTATTGAACGAATTAGAGGAAACGGAGAGAAAGAAGAGAAAGGCCTATGCCTTTAATAGCTTGCTTGTATTGGTCTTTAGCTTGTAAGGAAGAAGTGGCAGAGAATTCAATGCACTTTTCCATTTAAAATGTCTTCCCCTTTATGTGGAAGAGATATACTCTTACGTTTCATATTTATTTTACAAAAACGAGAGGATATTTTTATATTGTGCTGAGTTTGGGAAACAGATAATGATATTATACACGACATTATTTTCTTTTTTATCTCTTGCATTAATTCCTTGGAACATAACGAGGGAAATAAATAGCAGAAAAGAATTTAGTTTTCTTCTATGGCAGTAAACTTCGCTCTTTCACTGTGACGTGGGAACAATGCAACAGAATTTTATTTCTGGATATCGAAATGCAATAAAGCAAAAGACTAATAATAAAATCTAAGAAAAATATTGGTTAAGTCATTGTTAAATGAAGAAAAAAAAACAATTATATATTAGTTTACGAAGTCAAAATATTATACTAGAAACGCACATGATCATTGTAAATCTAGAGCTAAAATTTAGTTAACAAATATGCTTGAATAAAGCACAAGACTAATAATAAAATCTAACAAAAATTACTCAAAATAATGTAAAGCAAGGAAAAAATGAACTAAGTTTGTTCTTTTGAGTCAAATCATTTCTCTAAGGATGCATTTGTGGCGGTGCGGGGGCGATGCGGTCCCGCATGTTGACATCACTTTTGTTGAGGTCTAATCTTCTTCTCTTAGGAGCCTAGGATCAATCCTTATGACTTTCCTGTTGATTATCATAAAGGACGGGTGATGGAACACTACCCCCTTAGACATTTTAAACACCTCTTTATTTATCTTGCAGTTTCAAATGTACGGTTTTGACCTCTAGTACTTAATAGGTTAGAGCTAACATAAAGAAACTCAAGGGGAGTCCCGATAGGACTGTTAGGCCTTAAGGTTAACCCTGGGTGGCTTGGCTTTGGCCAAACTTATGCACACACACACTTGAAACCATCACACCCACAATCCCAAAACCCTAAAATCACCTACATTTAACCTATTCCCTAACTCTTTTGGCAACTCATGCGGGTCGTCCCCAAACCCTTAGCTCTTGGCTAGGATGGCTAAGAACCAACACATGGAGGATCTAAAATGGGTTCACATTGGTCTTATGGCATCAAAAGGGTTTACGTATGATTAGCTTTTTCAATGAATATCAATGCCACCAAAATACCCATTTTCGACTTTCTACCCCCAAACTTCTTTAAATTACTAAAATGTCATTCATGCCAAAAAAATTTGCAAAATCTCCAATTATACTTCGAACATTCCCAAGATCAGTCCTAAGCACACACAGACCCCAATTGCACCCAAATTTACAAAATTTGGCCAAACTTTCCAAATTACTCCTAAATACCCAAAGTCCCTAAATCACCCCAAATTTCCACCAATTTGACTTTTAAATTTCACTAATTTCAAATCCATACTAAATTTCAGCATGTCTAAGACCAATTGAGATCAAATTCAAGCCTATTTGATTTAGCCTATGATTAATTTCAAAACCAATTTTCGTGAAGTTCCATCTTCATATGCATTTCTAAAAGCTCATGAAAACAATTTTAAAAGGCCCAATTTACGCCCACATGAAAAAGTCTCTTCTGCATCATCCCATGTTAATCAAAATTATTTCATCATGGCATCATACCAAGCATACCAAACATGTACATGAAATTTTATCTAAATGTTGCATGTTGACATTTTTCAGTTAAAATTCATGAAAAATCTAATTTCATTTTGCATGAAACACCCCATGGCCTCATACATGGCATAACATGCATCATGGAGACTTCCATGGACATCTTGAGGTCTAACTTAATAAATTTGGCAATTACAGTAGACACTTACTTCTTCCTCCTTCACTTGGACTTTCCCCTTTCATGAAACATTTAAACCCTTGCCCATGCCAGAAATAGCCACCAAATCTCACCTAAACCTTCTTGGGGGTGAAGACATCAACTCTAGCCACCTTAGGAACAAATCTTGCCATTGGACCAAGGGGTTAAAACCAATGTAAGCCAAACTACAATAGCCTCACTCCCACCCCCCCCAACCCCACCTCTTGGAGCCTCCATGGAACCAATTTGAACTGATGACTCAACCTCCTTAATCTTTCTAAACACAGAGGTGACCTTGCCTTGGCCGGCCAACCACCATAGCCGCTGCAAAATGGCAAAAATGAGAGGCCCCAATTGGGGAAATCCTAAAGTTGATCATACTTGAGCTTGCTCATTGTCATTGTCCATCAGAGCCCTTCTTCCCTTCACTTAAGCAATCCCTTGGTCACCGTGGATTGCCCTAATGACAACCATGACTCCCTCTATAAATTTAGCCCCTCTTTTGGCCGACAAAAAAGAATATTCAAACCTTAACGAAACTCTGCCAAAGTACTTCTAGACCCTCTAGCAGCCTTGAGAAGCCCATCTCCACCATGTTACAACCTCCATTTCCACTACCTGAGCCCAATTTCACCACAAAAAACTAGAACATTTTTCGGCCATCCCACCAAACCTTGTTAAATCTCAAATTGACTTAGCCCTTAGCTTTCCCAGAGCAAAAGAGGAATTTGCCCAATAAAATTATCCCTTCCTGAGCCCTCTACACCAGACTTTGACCAACACTGCACCACCCTCTGATCAAATTCCTACATAGGCCCTATCCTAGAGGAAGGTGACACTCCAAGCACGCTCGTGGGACTCCAAGGAAGCTTTTACAACCATCCCAATCAAGGCATCTCCTCTTAAGCTAAGATAAGGTATGCACCAATTACCCGAAACCTGAGCTCGGTTTTTCTTTTGTAAAGTATATCATAATTTCATGCTTGATTAACCGTATATATATGTTTGTCTCACCTAGAGGAAGGTGTCGGAATAAACCCTATGTGATTTTGTTGAGAATTGAGTTAGAAATTAGGTTTAGAAATGGAACAGATCTAGGTTAGGGTAGATTGGAGACAATGATTAGGAACCATCCGATCCCGCATTTATCGAGTGGATGACTGAGATCGAGTTGGTTGAACAGATGGAACGAGAACCACGGAGCTGACGAGGCGGCTACATGGATTGTGGCGGCGGACGAAAGCATGACATGTGGGGCTTCGAAAACTTTGAGGATGCACTAGTAGCTGCATGGATAAGTAGGAAATTATGGGTATTTTTTATTTAAATTAATTACAAAAACATTAAAAATCCATAACTTTTTGTAGAAAAATACTAAAAAATAAAATAAAAATAATATTGTGCTTAGTGAATAAATGAGAATAATGTGGACTAAAAATCAAAAAATATTTTCTTTATATTTATTTTTAAATATGTAAATACTCGGAAAATTATTTAAATCATAAATAATTAAATACAAATCACAAAAATAAGAAATTTGGAGGGTTCACATCTCACAAGGCTAGGGATTTTTTTTAATTTTTTCAAAGCCAGGGAGCACCTTAAACATTGGAAACCCTAATTTTCAATGTAAATTGCCATTTTTTGTTTAAAACAATTATAAAAAAATTATAAAATTGGTTTGGTAAGTTTATTGTGGTAAGAGGAACTTTGGAAAAATAAAAATAAATTTTTAAAAAATTTAATGCATATTTTTCTATTTTAAAATTAAGAAAATTAACAAAATAAAAAAATACAAAATAATTCAAATAATTACAAATTTGAGCCAAATTTAGGCTAATCACTTTAAGAGGCTTCGTGAAAATTTCAAAGTCATAACAATTATTTTGGGTGTGAAAATGAATTTTTTAAGAAAATATGAATTTTTTTTTAAATAATTATATAAACTATAAGAAAAATAAAAAATCATAAAAAATGGTTAAGGGTGTTCATTATGACCAGAGGCACCTAGAAAAAAATAAAATTGAGGTTAAAATAAAAAAAAATTTTCTATATTTATTTTTTTACTTTAAAAATTATTAAAAAAATAAATACAAGGAAAATGTAACGTAATTGTCTTTGAGATCTTTGAGGTTAGAGAGACTTATGAAATTATAAAAAAGAATTTCAAGAATAAAAATAAATCTTTGTTATTTATTAACTCATTAAAAATCATTTGAAAATTACAAAAATTAAAATATAACTAAAAAATTCATTAAAATTGTTCCTGGTGGTCCTCTGACATAGTTAAACATCTAATAATTTTCTTAAGGATTGAAAGTTTATTTTACTTAGTTATATTAATTATTTTAAGAAAATCCTTATTTTCAAGTTAGAATAATTAAAAAAATTAAATAAAAATACATCAAAAAAATCACAAATTCTCCTTTAATGTTTTAGTTGACACATGAGTGAGATGACAATAAATTTTTAAAGTCATTTGAGTTTAAATTAAGCAATTATGCGGTGAGGAAACTTAAGGGAAAAGTTGTAATTATAGGATCCCTTACTTTTATCAAAATTTAGGTTAACCCAAAAGGAAATGGTTAATTGTGATCGTAACTAAATCTTTAAGATGCTTGAAACATAAGGACCTAAAAGTGTAGAAACTAATTCATACCATTTTCCTACAAAAGGTAAAAAATATGATTTCTTAAATGGTTATAAGTTGAGAGTCAACCAATTCAGGAGATCCTAAAGTGAAGAGATTGTATTAAGAAGATGTTAATCCACAGATTAGAAGCTCTACTTCCGTGGTTAAATGAAGATTTGATATTTTAATAAAGATCAAGTGCACTTCACTTAATATATTGTCAAGATTACAAATCTACCCATGATTGTTTAAAAGCTTAGAAGTGAACTATTAACCTCACTTTTGGTTGAGGTTTGGTCTCTCATTAGATAGCCTAGGGTCTAGCCATACGACTCTCTTGGTGACTTTTTTAGAAAACTAGCAATGGAACCCTACCACATAGAAATTTCACATACTTGTTTCCCTCACTTGGAATTTTCAAATGCTTAGAGCCTAACATCTAGCTTTTGGGAGGAAGAGACCAAGCATAAGGAAGTCCAAGTGGGATTCTGACACGCCTAAAATATATACAGTTTTTGTTATATAATTTTACTCATTTTTTATGTTATTACACTTTAAAAGAAGATATTTTGTATGTTTTTTAGTTTTAGGTACAAGAAATTGTGATTGGAGCAAAAGGAAGCAAAAATGGTGCAATTTAGAGCAAAACGAGCAAGAAAGCAAATTTTGGCTTAACACATTTTGATAAGTCTTTCTATGTTTAATCTCTTTTACACTTCTTACATATTTTTGAATGAGATTACACTTTAAAGAAAGGTTTTTTATGCTTATTTTGTAGGGTTATCTGTTAGGAATGCAACGCAACTGAAACGAGATGAATAAGAACTGAAATGGAGCCAAATGAAGCAAAATGGTGAAACTGCGCAGGATGGGTGCCAGGGGCGCGCAAACCAGCGCCAGCGGCGCCAGAGACCTGAGAACACCAAAATAGGGCGTCGGCAGTGCCCTATTCAGTGCCAGCGGCGCTCCGGACGGTTGGGATGCGATATTGGGCTGTTTTTTGCCATATACATCGAATTTGGACTCTTTTTGGAAGGTTTCTTCATGCACCTCTTGGGAAATTCGTCCCTACACTATTTTAAACCAAATTTGAAGCCAAAAAATGGGAGATATGATAGAGAAAACATGGAAAATGATTAGAGATTTTAGAATAGGAGTAGAAATATAGATTTCTATATTTTTGGAGAGATTGGTATGAGGATTTTGAGATAATCTGTAAGGGAATGTTCTAATATTGCACGGATCCACGGGAGACTTTATGGGAGAGATTTTCATCTTTCTTTCAAGGAAAGAAAAGTTAAGTATTGTGTTCTTCATTATCTTATGATTTTGTAAACAATTATTTTGTGGATTTGCTTTGAAATGAAGTTTTCCATTTTATTTTCTTCATGATTTGTGATGTCTTTCTCTTACTCTTTCTTCTTGTTTGGAAATAATGACATAAGAAAATTATGTCATTGTTTTCATTCTACATTTCGTTTGCAATGAGTAAGATTCATGTTTAAGATATTGGAATGCTTTCTAAAAGAAATTTAATTATAAATGTGATGGTTTTTACTTGCGCTTCATTTACATTACAAAAAGAGCTCGTTGTAGTGTTAAAATTCATTGTAATAGTATTGACCCAAAAGGGCGGTGTAATTCTCAACAAAGTGAAACCACATTCAATGTCTGTGAATGAATTGCGTAGTTAATGGGTATTGAGTGCAAATAAATAAGGAAATATGGTTTCATGGGAGTCGATTTGGAGGTTTCAGGGTGACAGGCTGAGATCCTTAATTTGGTCCTAAAGTTTGGTAACTAAAGTTAGAGTTAGCCTTCGAGTGAAGGGAAGTGAGAGCTCTGAAGTGGCAGCCAGTATCCTCCCAGCCTAACCTTGGATTTAGTGACTAAGCCTAGGATTTGCCAATGTTCATTATAGCACTCTGAAGAGGGGGTACTCGGAAGAGGGTAAAGAATATGATTGCTTCTATTTGGCACATACAATAATTAATGCATCTCATTCCTATACATTATCCAATTCATTACATGAGAATAGTAGTTTTTATTATCTAAAAATTCACAAAATCAATTTTTCCAAAAATGGTTATCTTTAGTATTAATATTTGCATTAGGGAGTAGTTATTATTTTTACATATAATCATCTGCATTTAGGAGTAGTTGTTAGAAAAATCACTTATATCACCCTTCCAAACTAAGGTTGTTAGTAGTAGACTAGAATTTAACTAAGAGCCTCTTACCTCGCTTCCCTGTGGGATCGATAAACGAGACTCCAAAGAGCCCTGTATTACTTGATACGATACATATACTTGCGTTGGAACATTGTGACTTTAAAAAAATTATTATATATCTATTGTTCATAAATCCTTGCATATAAAAAAAAATTGAATCAAATTTTTGGCGCCGTTGCCGAGGACGCTTCGGTAAGAATTTTATGAGAATTTTAGTTGAAGTAATTATGCTTAGAATTGGAAAACTTTAGTGTCGTAAAATTGTGTTTGTGTGAAAAGTATTTTTTTTGTATAAAAAGTGTTGTGAAAAAAAAAAACTATTTGTGTGAAAATAAGGTGTTTGTGAAAATGTTTTGTTGTGTTGAATATATTTTTCATTTTATTTGTTTTATTTTTAATGTATTGTTTGTTGTGTTACGTATGCAAAATAAAGGATTTGTAGGACTTGTGTCTTATGATCCCGAGTTGGAAAAATAGAAATAAATAAAAAAACAGAAAGGACTTGAAAAACTAGAAATGGAAATGGAAAACATTCAAAATAATAACTTGAAAAATCATCATAAATTATTGAGGGATTATGTAAATCCTACGATAGATAAAATTCACTTAAGTATATAAAACCCTGTTGTAGAAGCTGACTCATTTGAACTAAATCCAGTGATTATCCAACTTGTGCAGAACAACTAGTTTGGGGGAACTCCTTCGGAGGATCCCTATTTACACTTATGTAGTTTTCTAGAACTTTGTGCTACATTTTGTTATAGACGTATGTCGTTAAGTTAAGGCTTTTTCCTTTCTCATTAAGGGATAAGGCTAAAATGTGGTTATACTCATTAAGACTCGATTCTATTAAAAATTGGGAGGAGTTAACTCGAAATCCCTAGCTAAGTATTTTCCACCTTCAAGTACTACTAAACTTAGAAACGATTTTATCTCATTTTGTCTATATAAAGGAGAATCAATATATGAAGCCTGGGAAAGATTTAAGGAACTCCTAAGAAAGTGTCCACATCATGCTCTACCAGATTGGTTAATCATTCAAATTTTTTATAATGGGTTAGTAGGATCCCTTAGGTCCATTAGTGATGCTGCTGGTGGTGGTTCATTAATGTCACAAAATTTAATGAAGTGTATGCATTAATTGAAGAAATGGCTACAAATGAATTTCAATGGCCCTCTGCAAGGGTAAATCATAAAAATGTAGCTAGTGTTCATGATACAGATGTGATTGCAATTCTTGCATCTCAGGTTGCTGCAATATCAAGGAAGTTGGATCAATTTGGAATGAACCAACCTCAATTTACTCCTGTAAGTGAGGAAAGTTCATTCGGGCGTATGATTGATTCCAACTTATTATATGAGACTTTAAATACCATAAACAACCCATATTCTAACTTTTACAACCCATGTTGGAAGAACCATCCTAATTTTAACTAGAATCATACTACTGAGGGTGGAAACCAACAATGGGAAAGCAATCATGCAAATCCTAATGGAAGTTGGAATAGGCAGGGTAATGATCTACCTAAAACATATCCATTTTTATGCTTTAAAGAAAGGTATTTTCATGTTTTTGGATGTAGATGATTAAAAAAAGAGTCCAAGAAAGAAAAATAAGGAAAAAGGAGCAAAAATGGAGCTTATGGAGCAAAATATTAGAATTATTGGCCTGGCACCTAGGCGCCAGAATCCAGCGCCTAAGTGCCAGCTCGATACAGACGCTGTTAAGATTTTTTGATGATTTTGGGGAGTTATTTTGACGGAGTTAAGCGGTTATTGGAGCTTCTAGAAGACTGAAAGTTACTCCTAATATATAGGACATGTGATATAATGCATTTGGACACAAGGAAACAGTTTTAATCGCGAAGAGGTGTGATCCAAAGTGAAGAGGTGCGAAGACCTGGTCACGGAGTCCGACGCCTAGACGCCAAATCCTGGCGCCTAGGCGCGATAGTTACCTTCTAGAAGATGCATTGAATTTGGATGAATTTTGAAGAGGTGCCTTAAGCAACCGCTGGTCAAATTTAGAGCTCTATAAATAGGAGCCCATTCTACAGGGAAAATTGCCCCTATTAGCACCTTCTCTCCCCCCTCTAGCTATACTTCATTTTTTAAGTCTCTTCCACACTTAGGGAGCCACTTTACTTTGTATCTAGTGAGTTTATATTGAGTATTTATTGTGTGTTGTTGTTGTTGGAGTCTTTCATCATTTCTTTGGAGTCGATAGAAGTCGACGAGATCACTTGAAGAAACACTTTTGATAAGTATTTGTACCTTGGTTCAAAGTTTTATAAATATGTTTTGTTGTGTGATTTTAATGTGTTCAGAATAGTTAGTTATCTTTCTCCTTTCAACTACGAAAAAATAATAAATTAATTAAATTTTGAAGGAGAATTAAATTTAAAATATTTAAAATATTTAAAATATTGTAATGATATTAATACCAAATCTTAGTTTAGTTTTTAAATTGGTCATTTAAATTGTTAAAACCTGTTGAAGAATTTTGAGACCTATCCGGAGATAAATTCTTAACTAGTATATATCACATGAATCCTTAGGTAATTGCGAGCTATACGAGGCTTATTTAAGGTGAAGTGCAAATAAATAGAAAGATATTATTTATCGGGTGTAAAATTAATTAGTTTTTAGAGTGACGTACTAAATTCTAATAATTTGGTTTATAGAAAAGGAACGGGTCACTTGGTAGGGCCAACCATAGCCACCCTCGGACATATAAGTAATGTGAGCCTAGATTAACCCATTCTACTAATAAAACATCCCGAACCGATCTATAGATTAGTCAATGTTCTTTGCACTCTGACCAAAGGGTAAATAATAGGAATGCTTCTATTCTGGCACAATACCATAATCTAAATTCCCCACAAAAGATAATTATTCTAAAAATCTTGGATTAGTTTAAAAGGAGAAAGTCGTTTTTATACTTGCATTGAATTTTAATTACTACTAACTTTACTTTATTATCGCTTATCGCTTACTTGCTTATAGTAAAAATTGTTAGTAAATTAAATTTGAAAATAATAAAAAAAAGTATATATATTTGAATTACTTTTAATTTGAAAAATTCCAAAATATTTCTTACATTTCTTATTTTTTATAAAAACACTATTCTTGTGGGATCGATAACCAGGACTCACTGTAGCCCCGTATTACTTCGAATCGGTACGTATACTTGTATTTAAAATTGTGACTTTTACAATAATTATTATAAAATCTAAATATAAATTCATAAGTAAAAGTAAACATCACACATCAAGTTTTTAAAGCCATTTGCCAGGAATTAAATATTCTAAAAGGTGGTATCAAATTCTTGTATTTAAAAGCATATATAAAGTTGCATCACATTAAGTTTTTGGCACCGTTGCCGGGGATAGGATAGAATAAAAAGTAAAAAGAAAGATAAAAAAAACATAAAAACAAACAAAAAAAAAACAACACAAAAATATTTTAAATTTTATGTGTAGTTCTGGATCTGAAGGATTACTACCTTTTGATTCTGAATTAGAAAGAACAATTAAAAGAATTAAAAAAGGAAAAAAAATTTCAAAACATCAAGAAATGGCTAACTTACATAACAATAATCAAAATCCAATCGAAATTAATGAACAAAATATTTATAAACCATTAAGGGAATATGCAAACCCTACAGCTGAGGAACTTCATGTTAGTATTCAAATGCCAGCTGTAGATGCTAATTCTTTTAAGCTTAAACCTTCTACTATTCAAATGGTTCAAAATAATTAATTTGGAGGAACACCTAATTAGGATCCAAATTTACACCTTGCTAGTTTTTTAGAACTTTGTGCTACCTTTAAATATAATAATGTTTCTGATGATGCTATTAGGCTTAGACTCTTTCCTTTTTCCTTAAAAGATAAAGCAAAGATGTGGCTTAACTCATTAGCAACTTGTTCTATTAAAATATGGGCAAATAAGACACAAAAATTCTTTGCTAAATATTTTCCTCCTTCTAAAACTGCTAAATTGAGAAATGATATTACTTCATTTACGCAATTTGATTGAGAAACAATTTATGAAGCTTGGGAAAGATTTAAAGAACTATTAAGAAAATGTCCTCATCATGTTTTAACAGATTGGTTAATCATTCAAAAATTTTATAATGGACTTATTGGATCACTTAGATTTATTATTGATGTTGCTGCTGGTGGTTCTTTAATGGCTAAGAAATTTGAAGAAGCTTACATCTTAATTGAAGAAATGACTAATAATAATTTTCAATGGCCTTCTGAAAGGGTTTATCCTAAAAGAATGGCAAGTATTAAAGATAATGAAGCCTTTTCTATTTTGGCTTCACAAGTGGCTGCAATATCTAAGAAATTAGATAATTTTGCTATTAACATATCGCATGTAAGTAATGATAATTCTGCAAATTCTTATGATTCTCAAACAATGGAAACTTTGCAAGCTATTACTAGTAAAACTAATAACCCTTATTCTAATTATTATAATCCTGGTTGAAAAAATCATCCTAATTTTAATTGGAGTAATAGACATCAACAATGGGAATAATAATCAAGTTAATCCAAATTGGAATAATCAAGGAAATTCAAACTATATACCAACTTACCCTCCTGGTTATAACAATCAGCAGAAAAAGTTGTCTGTAGAAGAATTGATCTTGCAACTAAGCAATCAGCTACAAAGTCAAAACTTTGCTATTCTACATAATGTACTGTTAACTTTTGCCATCCATGTACATTATTGGGAGTAGAATGAAATCTTGTGAGATATTTCCTAGCTGACTATAATACATCGTCAGATCTAAGAATGCCAAAATGAACTAAAATGATAAGATGAATAACTTGTGATGACTAACATGAGAATTATCATTCGGCCTATACAGGTTAAATCCCCAGCGGATATCCCTAGCAAATATCTTAGTGAGTTTGCCACTCCTACAGTTATTGGATATAATTCTTTTTCCTAACACAAAAATTATGGCATTCCTCTAACTAAACATCGACATTTGACATTTCGAGAAATGCAATATGACATCCATTTCCTCTCTCTAGTTATTGGATATAAGTCCTTTTCTTGACACAGAAATTATGACATTCTTCTAACTGAACATCGACATTTGACAGTTCAAGAAATTGAATATGACATCCATTTTCTCTCTCCAGTTATTGGATATATGTTCTTTTCCTGACACGGAAATTATGGTATTCCTCTAACTAAACATCGACACTTGACATTTCGAGAAATGGAATATGACATACATTTTCTCTCTCCAGTTATTGGATATAAGTCCTTTTCCTGACCTGAAAATTATGGTATTCCTCTAACTAAACATCGACATTTGACATTTCGAGAAATGGAATATGACATCCATTTTCTCTCTCCAGTTATTGGATATAAGTCCTTTATTGACACAAAAATTATGGTATTCTTTTAACTAAACATCGAAATTTGACATTTCGAGAAATGGAATATGGCATCTATTTTCTATCTTCAAGTATTGGATATAAGTCCTTTTTTGACATGAAAATTATGGCATTCCTCTAACTTGACATTGACATTTGACATTTCCAGAAATGAAATATGAAATCCATTTTCTCTCTCCAGTTATTGGATATAAGTCATTTTCCTGAGATGAAAATTATGGCATTCCAATGAATATTCCTTTGAGAAAGGACATAAGTCGCATGACACTCCTTCTCAAAACTGATATACAAGACATCTGACTTTCTTTAGCAATGACATGACACCCACTCCTTTCGCAATTATTATAAGACATTTCTTGACAATAGATATTCAGACCATTTCGGTCAATGCCAATATGTGCATAATTATACAGTATTCCACACATATTGGGGGCCCCTCTGTTGACCTCATTTTTATGAAAGGTTTCAATAAACCCTAGTGACCCAACAGGTCAAACCCTGACCTAAAAGGTCAACCTAGTAAAAAAGGTCAATCCTGACCCAATGACCAACCCCAGTGACCCAACAGGTCAACCCCTGACCCAAAAGGTCAATTTTGTTCAAAATGGTCAATCTTGACTCAGTAACCGACCCTACTGACCCAACAAGTCAACCCCTAACCCAAAAGGTCAACTTTGGTCAACATGGTTAATCCTGACCCAATGACCAACTCTACTGAGCCAACAGGTCAACCCTTGACCCAAAAGGTCAACTCTGGTCAAAATGGTCAATCCTAACCCAATGACTAACCCTACTGACCCAACAGGTCAACCTATGACCCAAAAAGTCTACTTTGGTCAAACTAGTCAATTTTTGACACTATGACCAATCATTGAACCAATAGGCCAATTTTTGACCCAAAAAACAACTTTGGATAAATTAATCAATTTTTGACTTAAAGATCAACTATTGACTATCAAGTCAATCAAAACACTAAAATGATCAAATATGATCCATTTAACCACCTAAAGACATTAAATGACCATTAAGACAACTTTGGTCAACCATTAACCTAGATAGGTCAATAATTGATTAAAATGCCTAACCCATACCCCTTTGGTCACCAAATTTACTTCATTAATAAAAATTGACATAATCAAACTGACATTGATCAAAATTACTAAAAGTTAAACTAAAAGTCACTACATTAACATTTGGGATAACTAAAACCCTAAATTTGGTCAACATGACCAATTTAGACCACAAAATGACAAAATCACCAATCTTATGACCAAATCAACCAAGATAAGGTTGAGAAAGTTACATCAGACATCCTTGGACTAAAATTGATTAACCCAGGCTAACTTAAGTCAACTTAGGTCAATATTGATCAACCTTAGTAAAATGGTTTTGAACAAAAAATAGTATAATTAATTAAATAATTATTCCAAAATTATTTTGATTAATTAATTGGCCAATAATATAATTTTCAACATTTTAATTAATTAAATAATTAATTAAAATAAAAATATAATCTAAAGCCATGAAATAAAACAAAATTCAATTTTAAATAAAAAATGACATGAAAATTAATCAAATAATTACTTTAAAATTATTTTCAATTAATAATTGATTAATAAAATATTTTTCAATATTTTAATTAATGACATACTTAATTAAAATGAAAATTAAATTAAGAAAGGGGTATGAAATGGAATTTTAACCCATGGCACCATGGTTTTCAAAAATTTCAATCTCCTTTATGACATTACACATGACTTCATATAAAGTCATCAATGGGTCACCCATGACCCATGAGACTCATTAGATATGGGTTAACACATTAAATAACCCATAATTCACCGCTTTAACCATGGTTAAGGAAGTTCATCATGAAGGGAAATGAGGTGTCATCCTCTCCCAAATTTAAAGCATGACTCATCTCCTCCATCAAGATGAGGTGGCTCACCACTGGTGTCTCATGAACTCACCAATGAGAGTAAAACACTAATTAAACTCTCTTGGATACCATGCTTAACTCAAGTTATGTTCCATCATAACTAAATTATAAAATTTTTTTAATAAGAGGTTTCTGTGTCATCCCCTCATCAAAAAATTAAATGAAATGTTGAAAGGAAGAGGGCTTGCCTTCTTGACTCACCATTGACCTCCTAGACCACCCAATAGAGGGGAAACAAGAGTCTAACCCATTCCACACTATGGTTAGAAGCCATCATGGCTAAGGCATGCATGTAATGACTAAGTGGCTAAGGTGTCACCATTCCTTCAAATGAAACAAATGGATTTGGAAATTACCCAGGGGAGGTGAATTCAGTAGGGTTCACCAAGCCCAAGCCACCTCACAAGGGATCCAATGAAGGCAAGACAATATCCAAACTCAAAACCTTCATCATAGTTAAACTTATGATGCCTAGGCTTGGAAATTGGCAATCCATCATTGCCATAGCCTAAATCTTCCCCCAAAACATTAATGAGACAGATAACAACCTCCCTAGATGATTTAAAGCTAGCCCAAGGACCCAAACCTGAGCCATAGAAGGGAGGAGAACAAATTTAAAACTCTCAAATTACTGCACAAATCCCTTAGCTCCAAACATCAAAGTTTCTTCTTAGAGCCTAGGCAATGAATCCCCAATGAATCCAGTCTCTCAAACGCACCATAACTCCCCAATTTGACCAACCCGAGAGCAGAAAAAAATCTCAAAACCAGGACAAAAATGGAGTTCCAAATGAAGTTGTATAAAACTTCAAATTAACCTTCCCTAAAGCTTCCTAGGACCCTACGAAGAGGAGCCAAATCGAAATTGGCTATTCCCATAGCCTCTAACCTAGTTATTGACTTTCTTCCCTTAAGCCCAACTACCTTGAGGAGGATTTCATACCTAAACCCAATTTCAATCCAAATTGGCTTGGGGAAGATTTCTGAGGAGGAGACGAAGTTTCAGAACCATCCAAATCAAATTCAAATCAACTGTGGCCAAGGTATAGTTTTTCCCCATTAATGGCGTTCGTGTTTGGAACATTGTAAAAGAAATCATTCCAAAACCCTACAAAGTCGTATGTATGTCTTCATCTCCTCAAGACAAAGCTGTAGGATCAAAAATCACTCGATTTCATCAAGAATCAAGTGAGATATTGATCCCAGACCATGGACGGTCTATGAGATCAGAGGTATGAAGACGAGGAAACACAGCTGTCCGTTCCCTTGTTTTGGAAATGGACAGTTAAGATTAAATCCCGCTGTCTCCTGTGTTCAGATCCCCGCAGGGGATTAAGCGTGTTTCGAGCCGTCCAAGGACATGCGACAGCCAAAGTTTTATCTAGATTTAATTAAATCCAGATAAACCTTAAAAACTTCAAAATTACATATCATGACATAGAAAATTCACAAAAATATGACAAAAATACCCCTGAACTCAGCAAGAAGAGAAGAAAATTATGAGACTAAAATCATAATTTTATTCTCTATATTTAATTTTTAATTAATTAAATACTCTCTGAAGTATTTTAATTATTAAAAATTATTTACAATTCAGAAAAATATGAAAATTTTAGGGAAGAACCTTTAAGTCCTTAGACACATCTTCTGATTTTTCCAAGGCTAAGATAATTCTCTAAGATATGATTTCATAATTTTCAAGACACTTTAAAATTATTTTTAACAATAATTATAAAATTTGAAAATATTGAAAATTAAAATTTAAAAATGTTTATGAATTTTAGTGTGACATACAATAATCTTAAAATGACAATTCTTAAGCTATTAAGTCAATTTTAAAAGACATTTTAAGATAGGGTTAAAATTTATTAATTATAAATTAATATTTTAAAACCCTTTCCTTCACCTACTTAGCCCATTTCACAATGGACTAAGTCAATGATGAGTCTAAACCCAAATAAACTCAAATCAAACATTAATTAAGTTTAAGAACATATTAAACTTAATTAACTCATTAAACCTTAATTACATTAGGTTTAATACAAAATTAAACTTTAACTAGGTTTAAGGACATATTAAACTTAATTAACTCATTAAACCTTAATTACATTAGGTTTAATCCAAAATCAAACATTAATTAAGTTTAAGGACATATTAAATTTAATTAACCCATTAAACCTTAATTACATTAGGTTTAATCTAATACAAAACATAATCAAGTTTAAAGACATGTTAAACTTAATTAACCCATTATACTTTAATTACATTAGGTTTAATCTCACACAAATTATAATTAAGTTTAAAGACATATTAAAATTAATTAACCCCTTAAACCTTAATTACATTAGGTTTAAGACAAATCAAACCATGATTAGGTCTAATCTCTAATCAGACCTAATTAAACACCTTAAACCCTAATTACATTAGGTTTAAGTAACTTTTAAACTTTAATTAGGTTTAACCCATATTAAACCTAATTAATCAACTTAAACTTTACTTACATGAAGTTTAAGTAACTCTTAAACCTTAACAAGGTTTAACTCACATTAAACATAATTAATCAAATTAAACCTTACTTACATTACGTTTAATTAACCTTTAAACCCTAATTAGGTCCAACCCATTAAACCTAATTAAACTATTAAGTATTAACTAAATTAGACTTAATAAAACTTACACTATAATTAAGTCTACCACATTAGACTTAATTAAATTATTAAACCTTAACTAATTAAGGTTTAATCAAACTTAATAATTAAGTTTATCACATTAGACTTAATTAAACTATTAAACCTTAAATAACTAAGGTTTAATCAAACATAAACAATAATTAAGTCTACCACATTAGACTTAATTAAACTGTTAAACCTTAGCTAACTAAGGTTTAATCAAACATAAACTATAATTAAGTCTACCACATTAGACTTAATATAATTATTAAAGCTTAACTAACTAAGATTTAATCAAACTTAAACTATAATTAAGTCTACTACATTAGATTTAATTAGACTATTAAACCTTAATTAATTAAGTCTTAATCAAACTTAAAAATTAAGTCTACCATATTAGGTTCAATTAAATTATTAGACCTTAACTAGGTAAGGTTTAATCAAACACAAACTATAATTAAGTCTACCACATTTGACATAATTAAACTAATAAACCTTCACTAACTAAGGTTTAATCAAACTCAAATTATAATTAAGTCTACCACATTAGACTTAATTCAATTATTAAAACTTAACTAACTAAGGTTTAATCAAACTCAAATTATAATTAAGTCTACCTCAGTAGACTTAATTAAATTATTAAACCTTAACTAACTAAGGTTTAATCAAATTAAGTCTAACCCATTAGACTTAATTAATGTTTAAACCTTACTCAAATAAAATCTAAATAATTTGAAATCGTCACATGATAACCGGAAAAAAAGTTCAACAATCGTCACACGATAACCGCGAGACCGTATGGAAAAGGCCACTAGAGGATGCTATAGGAAAGTTAAGGACGGATATCCGACGGTTAGCAAAAGAAAGAGGGGAAAATTTAGAAAATGAAGTTGATTCATCAGAATTTATGGATGAAGAGTATGCCGAGATCAACATGGTTGAAACATGAGCATCGTCAGCTTCGCAAGGTACTCTGGCAGCTGCGGAAAGAGATGAGCCGGAAGTGATGAGAGCACAACTTCATGAGAAGGATAACACAATTTCCCAGATGGCAAGGAGGATGGAAGAGATGGTTGTTGCTTTAGCCACTCTCCAAAGTCAGGTGCAACCTCAGAAAGAAACACCCCCAGAAATCATCCATGTTGTAGATGGAGGGAAAGAGATCACATCCGTCAACGAAGACGAGCAACCAAAGAAGGATTCTGCACAGAGCATGATTCCCGAAAAGGACATTAAAAACATGGTAGAACAGCAGGTGTGAGAAGCCTTAGCACAATCCAAGAGTGGAGCATCTATTCAGAAGGGTAGACCTTACTGTGTCCATTACCCAAAAGGATTCATACCACCTCTATTCAAGACTTTTGATGGAACGGGAAACCCCCGACATCTTGTCGCACATTTTCGTGCTAGTTGCTGCAATGCCGGTGGGAGTGACGCTTTACTCTTCCGTCAGTTCGTCAGCAGCCTGTCAGGGATTGCCTTCGATTGGTATGCAGAATTGCTAAATGGCTCAGTTAAGACCTTTTCAGAGTTAGAAATCCTTTTCCTTAAGCGGTTTGCCAGAGCTCGGCACCACATCACTATCGGTGATTTAGTGGTGGAGCAACAGAAACCGAAAGAAACCTTGGTGGATTATATACTTCGATGGAGAAATTTAAGCATGAAGTGTGAACCATAACTTCAGGAACAGCATGCGATTGGTATTTTGCTGAAAAGCATCCACGGCTCGATAGCACTTCTCCTTAAAGGATTTACAATCAAGACTTTTGAGAAGCTGCTTAGCAAGGCCGGGAGCTTACAAGAGGAAGCAAAGCAGCTAAGTTTCGTGGACAAGACCGATAAACAGAAACCGGTGAAAACATTCGAAAAGAAGTCCGGAATTGTCACGGCAGTAGATAAGGGCAAGCAGCCAGTACAGATACAGCCAGAGTGGCCACAGCCTAGCTATCAACCACCGCAATGTACTTACCAACAACCTCAGCAGGGTTATCAACAGCCTCGACCGAGCTATCAGTCGCCTTAGCTTTATGAACAACCGCCTCGTCCACAGCGTACCCTGAAAGATTTTCTAAACAAGGAATATCCATTCAAAACGGAAGCAGTAGCGAAGAAGTTCCGCAGTTTAATGAAGACACCCGATTTCCAGCTACCAGAGCCTAAGAGGCCGGAAGAAGTCAATAAGAGAGATCATCCAAACTATTGTCCTTACCACCGGATGCTCGGGCATAAGATAGAGGATTGCATCACTTTCAAGATTTGGCTTGACGACAATCTCCGGAAAGGGAACATAACGATCCCGAAGGAATACATGAAGGAACCCCAAAATAAAGGTTCCGTTAATGTTATTTCAACGAATTCTATTGTTCCGATAGACCCTTACACGACCCATGATGGATGGAGTACCATCTGGACAATGTCTTCGAAGAAAATCTTGGATCATATCCAGAACGCTTCGGTGCACGCTTCAACTCAAAGTTTGAAACCTGCCGAGCCGGTGCTATCACTTGTGATTAAAGAACTGCCCCAGAAGGAAGAGAAGATCATAGAAGAGAAGAAGACTGAGGCTCCAAAGAGTAGACTAGGGGCTACTTATCCTAGGATAGTTATTTTCGATTCGGAGGAGAAATCCCTCGAACCTCTGACTCTGTATTATTATTTTCTCGCCCCGGTGGGATCTTATAATGATAAGAGTTTTGGTGTTGGCTACGTTTTGACTGTTTCTAACTATTACGTAACTAACGAAAACCAACCTAATCCGGATCTCGATTCCGATATAAATAACGATTCTCAAATCATACTAAACCTCAATGACCGCGACAAAGGAGAAGACGTTCACAAGGATGGCTACGAAAGCTCAACAAGTGACGAGTCTATTTGTGAATTTCGGGGAGCTCTGATTGCGATAGAATTAGAGTCATCAGATTCCGAAGCAACTGCAGAAGAGCCGGTCATTCCAATTCAAGAGGATACACCGACGGATTCGAGCACCGGATGCGAAGAAATAACAGAAGTTAATTTAAGAAGCGAAAAAGTTTTACCCCCGAGAATGGGTCTAAAAGATAAAGGAAAGCATGTGGTTATTCAGGAAGAGCCAACAACAGCAGAAGAATTGCCCATTTGGGAAGAAATTGAAGAACGCAGTAATAAAGTGGATTATAACGTGCTAGCCCATCTTAGGAAGCTACCAGCCAAATTGAGCATCTACGACGCTCTGATCCTGTGGAGATGAGGGAAGCTTTGATCAAGGATTTACTTGATCCAGAAATTTGTTTAGCTCAAATGGCCGGTAACTCCTTAGACGAGGTTTGCTCGTTAAAAGAACAGTGAGGTGTTACCTTCACGGACAATGATCTACTACTCGGAACGGATGATCACAATCGATCGTTGTACATCTCAGTCACTATCAGAAAGTTTATGCTCTCCAGGGTGTTAGTTGATTCGGGAGCATCAATCAACATAATGAGCCTTCGAGCATTAGCATATTTGGAAATTGATGCTCGCGAACTTGAAGGAGACAATATGTTATTAAGAGGGTTCAATCAGAAAGGAGAAAAAGCACTCGGATCAATAACACTGTTAATGAAGACCGGTGATTTGGCAAAGACAACCGCAAAATTCCATATAATTGATTCTAAAACATCATTCAACGCTCTACTGGGTCGGCCATGGATCCATGAGAACCAGATGGTACCGTCGTCTCTACACCAGTGCATAAAGTATTACAAAGGAGGAGAACAGTGTATCAAAGGTGACTTGCAGCCGTTCTCCATGCATGAAATCGGAATTCATGAAGATACAGCCTACTACGCGCCTCCAAAGAAAACAATATTCTCCAGAAACACCATACCAAACGAAGCAAAAGAAGTGCAAGACGATGAAGAACCTGAAATTCTAGTCCAACAGTTACTCACCACTCTCTTACGGTGAGATGGTGAAGGTTTCTCCAGAACTCGCGCCCGAGGTCGAGGCCGGGGACGAGGTCGAGGAAGAGACGTTGGAATAGTTGGACAGAAAAAACCGATCATCGACGTTGATTGGGAGAACTTTTCCGAAGAAGAAGAAATCAAGAAAGAAGCAGCAACAGTAAATCAAAAGAAACCTCAGTTCAAGATCTCTCTCGAAGATGAAAGGAATGAAGAATACAAATCAATGTACGAAAAGATTAACCATTATGTACATGCTATGACCCTGACCCCGATCCATTCTAATAAGATCGAGGGTATGGTGGTCAAGGAAGTACGTGGTGGTACTAAATCGATCAAATTCTACCGTGGTGCTTCTTCTTCCAATACTGAAAAAGATGTACAATTTGAAGATGTTACTTCTTCTGAATTAATGGAATTGCCTTTTGAGTGGTACTCTCCCTGTGTTCAAAATTTAATTCAATGTGGTGTCTTACCTAAACAATGGACAAAAGATCGATCACAACACTTCGAAAAACTATGGAACAATGCCAGTCGGCCTCCCAATTCAAAACATGGTCTCGGATTCGGCACAGTAGGCTCTGTTGATGATTCGAGATTTTTCTTAGTTGTCACTCACGAGCATGATGAAAGTTGCCTGGAAGCTTCAGATGATCTCGAGGATCTACCAATTGGAAATGCTCCATCAGAATTCAAAGAAGAAATTAAATCTACAATAGACGAGTTAATGGAAGTTAACTTAGGTACTAGCGAAGAGCCTAGGCCAACCTTTGTTAGCTCCTTACTCAATAAAGAAGACTCTGAATAGATAATCAAGTTATTAATGGAATTCAAGGAATTTTTGCTTGGAGTTATGATGAAATGCCAGGATTAGCTCCAGAGGTCGCTGTTCACAAGTTAGGAGTAGATCCCACTACTGTTCTAGTCAGACAAGCTCCGAGAAGAATGTGTCTGGAGATTGAACAACAAGTTATAACTGAAGTTAACAAGCTAATAGATGCTAAATTTATCCGTGAGGAACAATATCCAACTTGGTTAGCCAATGTGGTACCAGTCAGAAAGAAGAATGGTCAGATCAAAATCTGCGTGGATTTCAGAGATTTGAACAAAGCATGTCCAAAGGACGAATTCCCGCTACCCATTCCAGAATTGATGATCGACATTGCTTCAACACATGAAGTCTTCTCATTCATGGATGGATCATCAGGATACAACCAGATAAAGATGACACCAGAAGATGAAAAAGCATACAGCCTTCAGAACGCCGATCGGGGTATACTGCTACAGAGTGATGTCGTTTGGATTAAAGAACGTAGGAGCAACCTATTAAAGAGCAATGACAAGGATTTTTTATGATCTCATTCACAACCAAGTAGAGTGCTACGTGGATGATGTAGTCATCAAAAGCAAACTAAAATAAGTACATTTGTATGATTTAAGAATTGTTTTCGAGTGGTTAAAATAATATAACATTAAGATGAATCCCTTGAAATGCGCCTTCAGCGTCACCTCTGGGAAATTCTTAGGATTTGTTTTTCGACATCGTGGAATTGAAATCGATCCGGAGAAGATTAAAGCTATCTTAGAAATGCCGCCTCCCAAAACCTTGAAACAACTACGATCCTTTCAAGGGAAGTTGGCATATCTTCGACGCTTTATCTCGAATTTGTCAGGAAGGTGTCGGCCTTTTTTGCTTTGGTTAAGAAGGATGCCAAGTTTACTTGGGACTTCAAATGTCAACATGCTTTCGATAACATTAAACAGTATTTAATGACACCTCCTGTTTTAGCAGCCCCAGTCTCAGGTAGACCATTGATACTTTATACCGCAGCTTTAGACGACTCTCTCGGAGCCCTGCTAGCCCAGGTCAATGATTAGGGAAAAGAAAATACTCTCTACTACTTAAGTCATCGTCTAATTCTGACGGAAGTAAAGTATCCTTTGATTGAGAAGCATTGTTTGGCCCTAATCTTTGCCGCTCAAAAGCTCAAGCATTACATGCTTTCTCATAAAGTCAACCTTATTTCGAAGTTCAATCCGTTGCAATATTTGATGACCCGACCGACGCTTTCCGGCAGACTTGCTAGGTGGTCGATGATACTATTGCAATTCGATATAACTTTCGTTCCTCTTCGTGCTATAAAGGGACAAGTCCTAGCAGACTTTCTCGCAGCACACCCTTTACCTGCAGAATCGCCTCTCAACGATGGTTTACCAGACGAGCAGATAATGAGCCTAGAAGACCCCGATGATCAACGTTGGGAATTGTATTTCGACGGAGCATCCTCAAGACAGAAAGACAAAGAATTGCAAACGATAGTGCCAGGTAAAGCAGGAATCGGACTGATCTTTATAACACCAGAGCGGGGGATTTTAAGGTATTCCTACCACTTAACAGAACCGTGTACAAACAACGAGGCAGAATACGAAGCCCTTATAACCGGACTGGAATTAACCATTCAGATGGGGATAACAGACATCAACATCTATGGAGATTCCCAGTTGATCATTCAACAGGTCGCCGGACAGTACAGGATTTTAAAACCAAGGCTTGAGCAGTACTTCCAATATGCCATGAAGTTGTTGGAGCGGATTCTGAATGTAACGATCTACAAGATTCCCAAAAGAGAAAATGCTCTCGCAGATGCGTTAGCCCGCCATGCAAAAGAATTTGCCTGCCTACAGGATGAGTCAGTTGAAATGTCAGTTCAAGGATGACAGGTCCTATCATAGCTTGACATGGATACAATACACAAATCAGAAGGAAAAGAAAAAGAATCAGTTACAGCAGTAACAGAAGTTACAGAAGATTGGCGACAACCATTAATAGACTACTTTCAAATAGGAAACCTACCGGACGATAAGTCGTTAGCTCATCAGATTAAGAAAAGAACTTTGTCTTACGCATTAATAAATAATATGTTATACAGAAGGTCTTTTGATCAGATGTGGCTAAGGTGCCTGAGCGGGTCTGATGCTCGTGAAATTGTTAAAGAAGTACACTCAAGACTTTGTGGCGCTCATCAATCGGGTCTGAAAATGAAAATAAAGATTAAAAGACTAGGGTACTACTGGCCCTCAATAATGACTGATTGCATGAAGATTGCCAAAAGTTGTCACCAGTGCCAAGTGCATGGAGTGGTTCTACATCAACCTCCAAATGTGCTACATCCGACAATCGCGTCGTGGTCGTTTGAGTGTTGGGGCACAGATATTGTGGGTCCGATAGAACCGTCTTCTTCAAGAGGACATTGCTTCATTGTTGCAGCTACAGATTACTTTTCTAAGTTAGCAAAAGCTATACCGCTCAGAGAAGTGAAAGCACTTCACGTGCTACGGTTCTTCAAGAATCAAATCATCTACCGTTTTGGGGTACCGCGCAGAATTATCTCAGATAACGGGTCCGCATTCAGAAGCACGCAGATCAATAATTTTGTCAAAAGACACGGGATCGATTGGCGCTATTCAACAATCTACTACCCAAAAGAGAACGGCTTGGCCGAGGCTTTTAATAAAAATCATGTCCAAATCCTAAAGAAAACTTCAGACGACAATAAGAGAAATTGACACGAGAAGTTGTTAGAAGCCTTATGAGCTTACAGAACGACTTTCAGAACTCCCACCCAGTCTACGCCTTATGCTTTAGTGTACGGGTCCGAGGTCGTTCTACCCTTAGAGGTTCAGCTTCCGTCTCTCAGAATTGCAGTTTCAAACATAATCACTACAGAAGAAAATGCCAAACTATGACTAGAAGAATTGGAAAGCCTGGAAGGGAAACAACTTTCAGCGCAGCAAAATTTGGAACTGTATCAAGCCAAGATGATCCAGGCCCATGATAAATTAGTCCGTCCAAGGACATTCAATGTCGGTGACTTGGTTTTGGTTCTCAGAAGACTTATTCTTGCACATCGCAAGATAGGTGGTAAATTTGAACCGACTTGGGAAGGGCCATTCGTGGTCGAGACAGTCTACTCAGGAGGTTCCTACCAGCTTGTAAATTGTCGTGGAGAACGACATATGCTTCCAATTAATGGACGATATCTAAAGAAGTATTACGCAACCTGATGTTTCAAAGGATGAATCCTCATTCCTAGAAGCACAGGCACAGTAATTACTTATGTCTGGGTCCGAAGCCAAAAATATAAAAAAAGTGGATGATAAAGAAAATTGTTAAAAAAAGGATGTTAAAAGAAAACATGTGAAATCATGATAATAAAGTTTTTTTGTCCTTCCTTTCAAATCGAGTCTCACTCTTGATCTTTCTTCATCTCCTACTCTTATTTAAATTTGAAATAAACAAACAAATTTTTCTATTGTTCTTGTTCTTAGTACAGCCCTTGATCCTTTTCCTTGTTTTTCGCAGGGAAATGTCGAACGGGCAGTTGGTTCTGAACTTTAAGAATGGTGTGAGTCTAGCACTCGATAAAAAGAGGATGAATGATGGATCCGTGATTGAGATCGACTCTGACTTCACACCAGCCGGGCTACAGTATGAAGAAAATGATTAGACTCTGATTGATCGGGAAGAGCACCGTAGCCATACAGTGATGAAATTGGGTGGCTTAAGTCAACCATCTACCAGCAAGAAGAGAAAAGTAAATACCGCTCATGCAATGGGAGAGGACAAGAAAGTTAAGTCCGTGGTTACTACAGCATAAGGCAGGCTAGTCAGCGCAATACCCACAGAAATTCAAGAGGTAAGGAGAGCTACTCTCACCCCTACTCAACGAAGAAACAAGAACTGACGCATCCGCAAGATGCTAAACCAGCTAGCAGCGGATCAACGTAAAGAGACATCTGCTACCGTCAGTGCAAGCACTTCTAAGAAGTCAGTTTGTCAGGAACCAGAAAAGAGGAGACCAACTCCAAGAACAACAGAAAAGATAAAAGAAATCCCAAGGAAAACAAAAAAAGAATCTGTGCCACGACGCCAGATAAATGCACCAGTTTTAAAGAGTCTTGTTGCGAAAGCAACCCCGGAGGATGTCCCGACAGAGATTATCTCCGAGGAGCCGAGACATGCAGGAGAACGTGCTGGGGTTGAGCCATACATCCCACAGTAAGTTACTAGACCTCGCCAGATGCAGATAATTCCGGAATACGAGCTGGAAAAGATGCAAAATGTTGAAAAGAAAACTTTTGAATACTTTGAAAGAATCTGTGGCAAGAGGATTAACATCATGAAAGGCCTTGAGCTACATACAGATGTGTTTTCGGACTACGAACAATAGCAAATTGTATACTGCATCGTTGAACTTTAGAAAATGGGCCGGGCTGGTTGTCTGTGGGAGAAAACTTATTCAGAACCCCGAAGATGGATGCCAGGAAAAGGAAGAGTTACGATCCAATGCGGATGTTGCTATAACTTCGCGGTAGACAGAAAGGGAAATCCACCAAGAATACTCCGTTGCAGTGAGGTGGATCTGATGCCGAATATTATTAAAAGAATGGTAAAGAGGATGATAACATGGAGGGTATTGCCCGCAGACTGCATACCCAACAGCTGCATCATTAACATCTACAAGGAGGGCGGCTGTATACCTCCACACATAGACCATCATGATTTCGTTAGACCTTTTTGCACAGTGTCCTTTGTCAA
Source organism: Papilionanthe hookeriana x Papilionanthe teres (assembly GCA_022702705.1). Classification (NCBI taxonomy): domain Eukaryota; kingdom Viridiplantae; phylum Streptophyta; class Magnoliopsida; order Asparagales; family Orchidaceae; genus Papilionanthe; species Papilionanthe hookeriana x Papilionanthe teres. Next base: position 63,005,203 of record CM040438.1, on the reverse strand, counting down.
CCAGTGCAATATAATGTTCGGATCCGACCTCCGGATAGCGAGGCCCGGAGAAGTCGAGGGCCGGTGGAGATACCACTACCGGTAGGTTCTGTCATGGTGTTAAAAGGGAATGGAGCGGACATCGCAAAGCATTGCATTCCAGGAGTGCCTGTTGAGAGGATCTCTGTTAGTTTCAGAAGAATAAATAACAAAAAGATTCATTTTCACTTTCAGCCAGATCCAGAATTAGAGAGTCTCCGGCCCTACGAGCTGTGAGTTACATGGGAGATAGCACACCTCCAATGCACATCCGTACGGCATTCCTGCCAAGGGTAGCTTGGAAGGTGATGCTATTGTCCATTTATCTCACTATTCAGACATGGATTTTGACAGCTTCTTTTAAAAGAAATTTGCAAGAATCTTACACAATCCGTTTTGGATTTATATGTATTGTATGAGATATTAAATTCTCAAAGAAAATATCATCATGTTTTGGATCAAGTTGTATGATGTATTTTCAACAAGATTGGAATGAAAGTGACCATGTCATGTTTTGTCTTCACCTCTTTTTGTGCAAATTGACTAGGAAACGCCATTAAATTAAAAGAACTTTGAACAAAGAACAAAGGAAAAATAAAAAAAATAATAAATGAAAACTCTCTTTAAAAAATGTCTCTGAATGTCAAAACAAACTAAAAATAAACACGAACTCTAGATAAACATGAACTCTAAATTGAAAATCAAGCTAAAAAATCAAATTACAACAAATGAAGAAAACAAATTCCCAAATCTGAAATCCCCAGCCTTCGGCTATTCTCAAATCACTTTTTGACTTTCCATATTTCCTTCCCTCTTTTGAGAAGGTCGACTGAATCTACTGACACAGAACCATGAAAATTTTCGATTTGGTTCTGATGGCATGGATTCATATCCTTCGCCAAATAATCAGACTTTGATCGATCCTTGTGAGACGTGAAACACTTTCACGTCTCATGCCAAATCTATCGCTAAACTCAAATCTCCACAGCAACTTTCAACCCTTTAAACCTTCGAGATTGGAACCAGTTTCCATTTCTTTTTAAACCTTCGAGATTGGAACCAGTTTCCATTTCTCTTCAAACCTTCGAGATTGGAACCAGTTTCCATTTCTCTTCAGACCTTCGAGATTGGAACCAGTTTCCATTTCTCTTTAATCCTCCGAGATCGGAACCAGTTTCCATTTCTCTTTAAACCTACGAGATTGGAACCAGTTTTCATTTCTCTTTAAACCTTCGAGATTGGAACCAGTTTTCATTTCTCTTTAAACCTTCGAGATTGGAATCAGATTCCAATTCTCTTTAAACCATCGAGATTGGAACTAGATTCCAATTCTCTTTAAACCTTCGAGATTGGAACCAGTTTCCATTTCTCTTTAAACCTTCGAGACTGGTACCAAATTTCAGTTCTCTCCTTTCGAGGTTGGTACCAAATTCTGACTCTCTTCCCGAGATTGATGCCAAATTTCAACTCTCTCCTTCCGAGACTAGTACCAAATTCCAGCTTCTCATTTCGAGATCGGTACTTAAATTCGATTCTCATCCTTTTCAATCGATACTTAAACTCGATTCTCATTCTGAGACTGGTACCTAAATTCCAGTTCTCTTCGTAATCCCGAGGTTGGAACCTAGATTCCAATTCTCATTTCAAATCCAGATTTCCTTAAATTGATTTTAAATTAAACTTCAACCGAATTTGAAACTTAGAACAAATTGAAATCTAAACTCACACATAAAAAAACATGGAATAGAAAATTAAATGAAATCTAAATCAAATTTCCCCAGATCTTATGATCTGGAATTCACCTCCTTTTCTTTTCCCCAGCTAGAGTTCAGGGATCTCCATTCTTGGAGATATACTCGATACTCCCCAGCAGAAATTTGCTTCTACTTCATTCTAAGTGTGTCACTTAGACATCTGTGTTGGTTTTGTTGATCTCTTCGGTCAACGTCAATACATGTGGTGTGCTTGTTTAGCACACCACAACTATTGGGGGTCCATTTGTTGACCTCATTTTTGATGAGGTCTTTTCTCTTCTCTCTACTTAGTACTTAGGATCTAGCCTTAGGCTTTCCCTTTGACTATCTTAGAGGACTAGAAATGGAACCCACCACTTAGAAATGTAAACAACTCTTAACTCCCTGCAAACCCCATAAGTTTGATTGTAAACCCCTAACTCACTTGGAGGGTTAAGATCAAATGTGGAGGTTTAAAGGATGAGGTCCCTATAGGACTCTTTGGCCTTAGGACTACCCTGAGTGGCCTGGTCTGGTGAGAGTTGACCTGCACACATTACACTTTCACACACATTCCAAATCCTAAAATCATTCATACCTAGCTTGACTTCCTGACTCATGTAGGTAATCCATATGGATGGTCCTCAACCTCTAAGCCCTTGGCTAAGAGATTTAGGAACAACATAGTGAATGCCTCAAATGAGTCCTCTCATGGCTCTTATGAGCTTGATATGGCTTCATGGCTCAACCAAAGTGATTCTATTCTACTCAAACTTGATCAATCTTCATTTTTCCAAAATTTCAATTTTTGACCCCCGGGGCCCTACACCCACCAAACCTACCAAATGCCCTTGAAATTGCCCAAAATTTCCAAAATTACCTAAATTACCCAAGATTCCTCAAAACCAATCATAAACATTTCCCACCATTCAAATTTATCACCCATAGCCAAATATACCAAAATTTCCAAAAATACCCCCTCAATACCCTCCAAATACCCAAAATGCTCTTTTTAACCAAAAAATCCATAAATTCCAAAAATTCCCAAAAAAATTCCAAAAAATTTCAAATATTCCCAATTTAATTTTGTTCAACTACACTATAAGCCAATTTTGTCAATTTAACCCACTTTTACCAAAACCCCCAATTTGGCCCATTTTTAACCTAAATGGGCCCAATGTCAAACCAAATCAACCCAATTAACCTCAATGTTGATCCAATCAAATTCTAAACTTCAATTACATGTCCCTAATATTAATTTAGACCAAATCCAAGCCCATATTGATTGACATTTGGATCCAATGTCAATTTGAAGCTTAAAACCCAATTTTGGCTCATGACCTAAACTTAGCCCAAACTAACCTAACTCAACTCCAATTAACCCCAAATCTTTTTCTAAACCTTCCTAAGATCCCCAAAAACAAAACACTAACAATATTTGCCCTAAATTTGAACCAAAACTCCACCCAAACCTAACCCAAAACCAAAATCCCTATTTTTGTCCTAAACCCAAACCTATAACCCAAATGGGCCCAAATCTCAAAATCAAAGCCCAACCAAAGTTGAAAACTCTTTGTGACACTCTCATAAACATTTCTCAACATTAATTTTACATCAAATCTAACCTTAGCCCAACGTTAGCCCAAGTTAGCCCAAATTGACCCACTTTAGCCCCTTTACCAAAAAAGCCCAAATTAAATCCAATTCCATTCTAAATGATTCCAAATCTTTTCTAAAATGTTCATGACACATCCCTAAACTAAACTCAACATTTGTTTGGCCCAATCATTCACAAAATTTCCATCCACCAATTTGTTTTCAAACCTAAAGGCTCACTTTCTTAAACCATTCTAAAAGCCCACTTTCACCAAATCCAAAAGCCAAAAAAAAAATCATCCAAAGTCCATATGACACTCTTCTTCATCATGTATTCAATTATTATCATCCCTAAAGTTCTAATTGATCATCAAATTATTCCAATCTTGGCCTCATGACAATCTCCCTTAAAATCATCAAAAATGCCAATATCCTTCTTCATGCAAATGACTTGACTTTTCCAAAGCCAAATGAAGCCACAATGGAGTTTTTCACAAGCCATATGAAGCCATGATAGCTTGGCCTTATCATCAATCCATTTATGTCAAGAGAAGGGAGCCCTTTAATGATTCCCTTAAAGTTGATTAAACATTCCTATGCTTCCCTTAACCTATGCTTAAACTTAATTGTACTTGGATTGTGACTTGACCCCACTAATCAAGCTGACCCAAGTGACTTTCTAATTAGCCCAAACAAGCCTTGGGTGGTGCACCAAGCCTAAACCATGGGTTGACCAAATTGAACCCAAAATAAGCCTCCCCCATTCCATTTCAATTAAGACACTTTACACATGGCCAATCTCCATTGCTTGCACCAAATTCAAACCTTGACCTCACTGACCATGAAGGTGACCCATGCCTAGCTGGCCAGCCACCACAATCGCCAGAGAACACCATGGCCGAGGGCTTTATTTGGATTCAAAAATTCAAATTCACCTGGCTGAGCTGTCCCAACTCAATTGGACTCCATGGCTGTTCTTCCCTTGCATAGAGCAGCTGATCCCAAGCCCTAACTCCCACTGGGAGGCCCTCCAGCCATGCCTATTTAAACCCACCACCTTCTCGGCCAAACAAGGTGATGAACCAGAGCTTAACAAAACTCTGCTAAAATTGCTCCAGGACCTTCTCCTAACCTAGGGCAATTGATCCCCAGTGTCCCTTTGCGTCAATCCCCATTGACAGAGCTCAATTTCTCAGTCAAAAATCCACCCAAATAATAGGACATCTCTTGAACCTCCACCAAAATCAAATTAAATGCACCCACACCTGCACAGGACAAAGAGAAGGAGTTCCCCAATGGAAGCCCCCTCACTAGGCCAGCCATTCTCTCTATAGGCCAAGCTTTGAAATCGAGCTTGGTGGAAGTTGTACCTAGACAATTCGATAGGGCCAGAGACTTCATCTAGAGCCTCCTTGGGTGAAATCTAAGGTGCCACAACTCTCTGATTGAAGCTTCACTTCTCAGAGCCAAGGTATAGACCTCTCCTCCCTCCCGAGCTTCCAGTGATTTTCTATTTTGATTGGCTTAATTTCATAGCATGTAAATCAAATGGATGTGTTCGTCTCTTCAAGATGAATCAATAGAGCATAAGAACACAAAAATCCGTTGAGAAATGAGAGAGATCTTAGGTTTTAGTGTGGACGGTCACGGGTGCACACCAGTCGTAGACGATGACCAGGCGTCGTCCGATCGCGCGTGTATCGAGTGGACGGTCCAAATTACGGCTAACCAGAGAAAGGTGCGGGAACCGCGGGCCCCCGGAGCGCTAAGTTGGGTGGCAGCATTAAATGAGGAGGCGACGCTTGGGCTTTCGAAGCTGCCGAGGTTGAGTCAGTGCCGCGTGGATAAGTAGATAAATATGGATTTTTTGATTTAATTAAACCCAGAACTTAGAAAATCCATATCTTTGTGTAGAAAAATCACAAAAATAAAATAAAAATACCCACTTGCTCAGTGAATAGAAGAGAATAATGTGGAAAATGAATTGAGTTAATTTGATGAGTATTTTATTTTTAATTAAATATTTACTCATTTCAATATTTTAATTCTCCATTTGCATAAACAATTCACCATGTAATGAGACCATAGGCCTTTTGAAGCCTCTGATCTTGGGAACATTTCCTGAATTTTTTAAGGTCAGAGGCCATCTCTATGGCAAGTTATGTATTTTTCAAGTTTATGTCACTGTTTTTGGTATTTTAATTCCATTAATTAGCATATTACTTAGAAAATTTTAGGAAAATTTGGTGAAGTTTCTTAGGATCAGAAGACCCTAGAATAATTATATTTTGAGTTAATTCATTAAGAATAAACCTAATTGCCCTAATTACTCAAAACTGAACTTTAATTAATTAGGGTTAACCATACATCGAAAGAACTTGAAAATAATTCTCCACTAATCTTTAGGATCAGAGGGACCTCACATAAAAATTTGGAATCAATTGGAAATGTTTAACCCCACTAAATGGATTAATTAGGTCACATGAGTAAAATTAAACTTTAAAAATTCATAAATCCAAAAATACATTTTAAAAATTCACAAAAATGATTTTGTGGGCTCTCTGATGTTAGGGGAGTCTATGAAAATGAAAATTAAAATTTCATAAAAATCTTCATTTTCCACCATATTTTAATATTTTAAATAATTAAAAAATAATAAAAATCACAAAAATAATAAGAATCATAAAAATCTCATATTTTGATTCCTAATCACTTAGGAACAAACCAAATATTTTTCCCAAGTCTCTTGGTTAAGATATTGAATTTTAAATGCTTAAGACAATTTTTAATATTAAAAAATGGATTTTTCAACCTTTTCACTAAATTAATTCTAATAAATCAAATAAAAATCAAAAAAATTAAAATTTGTTTCTCTGAAATCCTTGAGGTCATAGAGACTTATGAAAAATATAAAACTTAATTTTCCACCTTTATTTTATTTTATAATTAATTAACACTATAAAAATCAAAAAAAATTATAATAAATAAAATATAATTCAAAAAATCACCAAAATTGGTCCAAGTGGTCCTCTGGTTAGTAGGAACATTTCATAATTTTCCTAAGGATAGAAATCTTACCTTGATCATGTTGTTGAATTTTCATTGAAAACCTTTATTTTTCACAAAAAATAATTATATAAATTAAATTAAATTCAGAAAAATCATATTTTCTCCTCTAATGTCTTAATTGACATGTGAGTTAAGTGAGATAAAAATTTCAAGTTCATTTGAGCTCAATTTAGTGAGTTATGAAATGAATAAGTCTAAAGGGGCATAAAGGTAATTAAAGAATTTTAACCCTAATTAACATTGAGGTTTAATCAAAATGGGGGATAAAATATCTGATTTTAAAATTTTCACTAGAAGATTGAAACCTATAGAATTAAGAGGTAGAAATTCATTAATCATCTTGAAAATATTTAAAATAAATTTTAATTAATTAAACAATTTGAATTTTGGAAGAATAAATTAACATTTGGATTATTAAAATGAGGATATAATTTAGAGAGACTATAATAACTTAAACCCCTAAATGAATCACTTTAATAATATTTAACTTTTAATTAAATTTAAAGTGAAAATTGAAATTAATAATTAAATAATTAAAAGGAAAGTAAACCTTAATTAAATTAAAACATAAAACATTAAATAACTTGATAATTAATTTGAATTAAAAAAATTTTAATTTCAAAAATCACTTGAAAGCAAATTTAAAACAAACATCAAAATCAATTTCAAGAAATGATTCTTAATTAAGAAATCAAAACAATTAAAAGTTAATCTAGAATATTGCAATTAAATTAAAATTAAATCATTAAAGTCTAAATAAAAAAAAATTTAAACTCCTCTTTCAATTCAAATGGTTTAACACTGCCGTTGCCGGTCCCAAGCCCGGATGTGAAAAGTGGAGGGTTGCGTTAGGTAGTCGACAGCCAGCGTAAAACTTGTCGAAAAAAAATCATGACATGAATCCTTTTGATCATTGTGTAAGTGCTAGGGCGTCCCCAGAAGCGACGCGCCTGTATGGCTCCGAATACGGTGGAAAGTGTGCAAGGGCCGCTACACCGCGCGCCGGGTGTAGTGTCAAGTAAGCAAGGGTTCCCACATTACGGACGGATGCGGGTAAAGAAGTTAGTCCATGATACTTAGTATTAGGATAGGATCCCGGAATATAGGTACTCTCAATGGTAAACTAATGGAATTGGTTGATATTATGATCCATAGAAAGATAAATATCCTATGTATTCAAGAAACTAAATGGGTTGGAGAAAAAGCTAAGGTAATTGATAACTTAGGTTTTAAACTATGGTTTTCTGGTAAGAGTCGTACTAGAAATGGTGTAGGTGTAATTATAGATAAGAGTTTGAAAGATAATGTTGTCAAAATTAATAGAGTTGGAGATAGAATTATAGCACTTAAGATTATTATTGATACTAAGATTTTTAATATTATAAGTGCTTATGCTCCTCAAGTTGGTTTAGATATAGGCTCTAAAGATAAATTCCGGAATGATTTAGAAGACTTAATACACTTGATACCCCTTGAAGAAAAAATTTTTATTGGAGGAGATTTAAATGGACATGTCGGTAGAGTGGTAGAAGATTTCGAAATATTCATGGTGGCTACGGTTATGGAGCGATTAATGAAGAAGGTAGAACCATTTTAGATTTTGCTTTAGCGTATGATTTGATTATTACTAATACTTTATTCAAGAAAAGAGATGAACATCTTATTACTTATAAGAATGGATCTAATAAAACGCAAATTGATTATTTTCTTATGAGAAGAAGAGATCGTCGAGATTGTAAGGATTGTAAGGTTATTCCAAGTGAGCAATTAAGTACCCAACATCGATTATTAGTTCTAGATTTTAAGATGAAGAGTTGTAAAATAAAGAATACTAGGAATCAACATCGTAGAATAAGATGGGGGCACCTAAAAGACACAAATAAAATTATTTTTATGAGTAAAATTCAAGATTTAAATATTTGGGATGTTCATGAAGACGTGAATGTTATGTGGGAAAAATTAACTAATACTATTAAACAAGTAGCTAAAGATGTACTTGGAGAATCAAAAGAAAAATTTTCTATAAATAAAAATAGTTGGTGGTGGAATGATAATGTGCAAGAAAAGATAAAATATAAGAAGTTATGTTATAAAAATTGGTTTAAATGTAAAAGCGTAGAGAACTGGGAAAAATATAAAACGGCCCGCAGGAGTGTAAAAGAATAATCGGTGACGCTAAAAATTTTGCTTTTAGTGATCTTTATAACATGTTAGATACTAAGGAAGGTGAAAAATATATGTATAAACTAGCTAAACAAAGAGAAAAGAAAAGTAAAGATTTAACTCGAAGTAAAGTGTATTAAAGATGAAAATCAAAAAGTGCTTTTCTTAGAAAAAGATATTCAACATAGGTGGGTGAGTTATTTTGATAAACTTTTTAATGATGATGCTTGAAAGTACGATTGACCTTAGTGATCTTAATATCGTTAATAATAATAAAACTTTTCATTTTTACCGTCGCATTAGTAAAGAAGAAGTTGATGAGGCTTTAAAGAAAACTAAGGGGGCAAGTACGTAGGACCCGATGATATCCCAATTGAAGTGTGGAAATGTTTAGGTGATTTGGGGGTTTCCTGGCTTACTAAACTTTTTAATATTATTTTAAAAACTAAAAGGATGCCCGAGGAGTGGAGAAAGAGCATTTTGGTCCCCATTTTTAAGAATAAAGGAGATGCACAAGAGTGTGCAAATTATAGAGGAATTAAATTGATGTGTCATACTTTAAAATTATGGGAGAGGGTAATTGAACATAGGTTAAGACGTATTACGAAGATTTCTCATAATCAATTTGGATTTATGCCGGGCAGGTCTACCATGGAAGCTATACATTTATTGAGAGGTTTGATGGAGAAGTATAGAGATAATAAGGAGGATCTACATTTGATTTTTATTGATTTAGAAAAAGCTTACGATAAGGTTCCTAGAGATGTTCTTTGGAGAGTCCTTGAGAAGAAAGGTGTTGATATAACTTATATTCAAGTCATTAAAGATATGTATGCTAGAGCTGTTACATGTGTTCGAACCGAAGGAGGATTGACCAAGTATTTTACTATTTCGTTGGTTTACATCAAGGATCGGCTTTAAGCCCATATCTTTTTGCTTTATTTATGGATGGTCTTACTTGGGCATTTACAAGAGGATGTACCTTGGTGTATGCTTTTTGCCGATGATATCCTCCTTGTGGATAAGACAAGAGAAAAAGTCCAGGAAAAACTTGAATTATGGAGGTCTACATTGGAGTCTAAAGGTCTTCGTTTGAGTAGAACTAAAACTGAATACATGGAATGTAATTTTAGTAATAGTAGGTCTAGTGACGAGCAGTGTAACTTTGGGTGATCAAATTATTAAAAGGTGTGAACGATTTAGATATCTTGGGTCCATTGTTCAAAGCGATGGTGATATAGATGGAGATGTGAATAGTAGAATTCAGAGTTGGTTGGTTGAAGTGGAGGAATGCGTCCGGCTCTATTGTGTGATAAGAAAGTACCACTTAGATCGAAAGGAAAATTTTACAAGATGGTGGTGAGACCTTCAATGCTCTATGGTGCTTGAATGTTGGCCTTTAAAAGAGAAGCATAATGTTAAGTTACGTGTTGCCGAGATGAGAATGATTAGGTGGATGAGTGGCTTTACTCTTAGAGACAAAATGCGAAATGAATATATCCGTAAAAGGGTTGGAGTTGCACCAGGTGACGGATAAAATTAGAGAGAGTCGCCTTAGATGGTTTGGTCACATTAAACGTCGACCACTCGATGATCCGATTAGGAGAGTAGATGTTTTAAATACAACTTATGTTAAGAAAGGCGAGAGGCGAGACCTAGGAAAACTTGGGCTTATTGCATAAAAAATGATCTTAATTTATTAGAATTGAACGAAAATTTGACACTAAATCGGACACAATGGAGAAAAAGGATTCATGTAGCCGACCCCACTTAGTGGGATTAAGGCTTTGTTGTTGTTGTTGTTGTTTTCAATTCAAATGGTTTAAGACATTTAAGAATAAAAAAACTAGAACACTATTCCAAACTTAAAATTATTAAAATTTCATAACTAAATTAAACCATTTTAAATCGCCAATTCCAATTTTAAATCATTAAATTCCTTAACAAACTGATTTGCCCTCTAAAGGTTTTCATTATTATTACTCTTAAGTAAAGCTTCAAGTGAAATGTCAATTTACTTATAGGATAATCAAACATCCTAATTCACTGAGCAAAAAACAAACTAAACTAAATTTTGGGATGATTAATTCACCTGTGCAATAAAACTCATTTGGACTCAAAAATAATCCCAAAATATTGAAAAGATGTTTAGGACTCGTCCTAAACACTTCCTCAATATGATGGGATGTTTTAGAAGATCAATTGAATTTTATTGTTCTTGGATGAAGAAAATCATCCTTAAACAAAATACAAGAACCCAGACGTCATAGGAAATGACTAGCAATAGGATTAGGATTTTGGTAGACAACCAGAACCCTTCCCTTAGCTTTACCTAGGTACTTGTTATAAATATTTAAATGCCTTAACATGTGTTTTAAGTGCAGCTTGGAATGACGAGAAGATCCTCCAGGTACCCTTTTATTTTATTGCAATTTACTTTATTGCAATTTATTTATATGAGCTACACATCACTCTTCTTGCATGTTAAACAAGATTGTTGCATGAAAACTAAAACCTTTAGGATAGTCACAAAACTGAAACCCAAAACTAAATTAAAATCAACATAAGATAAAATTCACCACCACAACAATTAAAATATAAAACAACTTAAAATTTAATCACAAACAGAACAATAAAACTACAATTGCAATTAAATTAAAACACCTCGTTGGATGATCGAGAATACCTGATGTAACCTACGTGTTGCTAACGGGATTTCCCACGGTCTAAATGAAAGTGTGGAACTCATTCAGTTGAGTTTAGCAAATTCATCTAGACTAAGTGAATCTGATAAAAATAACGGTGCCAGAATGATGGAACAGTGGGATCTTAACCGATGTTCTTATAATCAACTTTAAGATTCCCCTACTAAAACATTAAAGATATTTGAACTTTAAACTCTTCTAAACCCAAACATTTCTCATCTCCTGATTTTCACCTTCTAAAATGAAACCTCTGCAACGACAAGAAGCTTGTAGCATAGTGAGCAACATAGCGATCGTCGTCAGTAAAACTTAAGTCTACTCCAGCAAAACCTTTCGTTAGAATTAAATAACCAAGCCATAGGATTTCGAGATAGTTTGCCTAGTGAAACATAAATCCTCAACATTTTGTTAGGTATTTGCATAATCATATTATGTAAATTAAGCCCTAACCGGTCTTAGGATTCCAAAGTAGTCATTTGGTATGACATAAACTCTCACATCTTCGAGGCTATTTGTGTGATCATATCATACAAATATAAGTTCTAATTAATTAAAATTGGCAAGATTGAAATATTAAATAAACTCTTAAATTAAAACCAAACAATAGGACAGTTTGGAAAGTTGTCAAGATTCTTCTTGGATCCTCAGCTTCTCCTACTTCTCTTCCTTTAGACTCCTAAAATAAATTGTTCCAAATTTGAGCTAATCCCTTTTGAAATTCCAAAATTCAATCCTTTGAAACCTTAAACTTTGAAATTCTTGAGAGCAAAACCACTGTTCATTATCAAGAGTTTTTTAAAATGATTCCCATCATTTAAGATGTAATTAACTATAGGGGCTTGCCCTCATAGGAAACTTTAAGAACCCAGGTAATATAAACCCTACTTAATTCCTTTATATTAAGCAGGGGAACTTGTCGGCTTATAAAATTGGTTCGCAGACCAAACAGATGTCACAAATCTTCTATTTTATTTAATCGAGCCCCATCATCAAGCAGTGGGTCTATTCTTCGAGATAGATACACGGTTTATGGTGCGGTGCTCGTTTATATAAACTATTCGGGATGTGAGATCGGTTTGATTTCATATCATAAGATTTTTAAACTTAAAATTATTTTCAAAATCAAACCCTACTTTCTAAATTATAAATATTTAAGTTAAATTTAAAATCTAAAATTCTCTAACAACTTCTGTAGGCGACACCTTTTTAAAAATTAAACTTACAACCTAAAAAATAAGCCGCACAGCTAGTCTTCCAGAAAGTGTTGGTCGTGTCATTAAACATTGTAATGGATTAACTCTTAAAATAAGAGTTACTTTATGAGAAAGCATATAGTGCCTCAGTTTTTGAACTGAAAAAATCAAGGCAAAACAATGCTTCTCAATTGCTGGATATTTTATTTCTGTCGGAACCAAACATCGGCTCAAATAATATAATACATTTTCTTTTCTCACTTATGCTAGTAATGCTCCAAGGGAATACTAATGTCACGGTGTAAAGAATTAGAGGTCTTCCTAACACTGGGGATGCTAAAACATGAGGTGTTATCAAATATTATTTGATATTTTCAAAGGCGTGTTGGCATTTTTCATCCCACACAAATTTGGTATCTTTTCTAGTTAGGGCAGTAAGAGACTGACAATTACCTGACAGATTGGATATAAAACATCGTATATACGCTAATTTTCCTTAAAATGATCTCAGTTGAGTTAGATTTTTAGAAGGAGGCATATTTAGGATAGCCTCAATTTTGAGTGGATCAATTTCAATTCCACGATGTCGAACAACAAATCCTAAAAATTTTCTTGAAGTAACATCGAAAGCGCATTTTAAGGGATTCATTTTAAGATTATAATGTAGTAATCGTTTGAACACAATTCTAAAATTGTATACATGATCATCTTTTTGTTTAATATTGACAACAAAATCGTCCACATAACATTCGACAAGATTGTGTATTAGTTCATCAAAAATTTGTGTCATGACTCTTTGATAGGTTGCACCAGCATTTATCAATCTAATGACATAACTTTGTAGCAGTATATCCTATGGGTGCCCTGAAGGTTGTATTTGCTTCATCTTCTGAAAACATTTTTATTTGATTATATCCGGATGATCCATGCATAAAGAAAAATATTGTGTTTGGATGTTATATTAACCATTAGTTCTGGTATTGGTAAAGGGAATTCATCTTTCAGACATGCTTTGTTCAAGTCTGTGAAGTCTATACAGGCCATTATTTGACTATTTTTTTTCTAACTGGTACCACATTGGCAAGCCATGTCAGGTAATTTTTTCCTTGTATGAAGCTAGCCTCAATTAATTTCTTAACATCGACAATGACTTGTTGCTCTATTTCGAAAAGCATCCTTCTTGGAGCTTGCTTAACGAGGATTATGTTTGATTTAACTCAAGTTTGTGGACTGTAACTTCTGGGGTGCATTTCGTAATAAGTTCAGGCAAAACAGTCCTTATATTTTTTTCAACAGTTGAATTATTTCTTTTGCTTTTATGTCATTAAGAAATGAACTAATGAAAGTTGGTTTCAGGTTTGCATCAGTTCCTAAATTTATTTCTCTTAATTCATTAACTGTCAATTTAATTTCCTCTTCCAATTCTGGAGGAGCATCTTCAACTTGTAAATCAAATGTCTGTTTAGAATCAAACTCATCGGTGATGACTAGGTAAAATTCTGTATCATCTAGGGGTTCTAGAGTACCGAATCCAATACCTTCCTTAAAGTTAGGGTCTCATTTATTATTATCCCACAATTATTTAATGAAATGTGGTTGTTTTAAAGACCAATATTTGAGCATTAAACTAATTTGAATAAATTTTGTGCCCAAGGAGAATACAACTTAAAAGGAATTTTCATTGATTTTGGATGATTTTCATCTTCTAATTTTACATTAGTTTCAGTACTAGAAGAAGTAGAGTCAAGTCTAAACTTAATTTGCTTTTTTTCATCACTATATACTTCTTTGACTACTAAATTTTCAACCCTAGTAGCAGAGATTGGAGTTAGAGTCATAGAGTGTATATAATGATTAATTTTCTCATACATAGACTCAAATTGTTTTTCTTCGTCTTCTTCTTCAAGAGGTATTTTGAATTGACGCTCTTTTAGAACCACTCATTTTGTTTCTTCTTTCGTATTTTCTTCAGAGTCCAGATGAATTTTGAACTTCAATGGTTTCTTCTTCGTGACAGTTGGGTTCTCTTTCTCTCGTCCTCGTCCTCGGCCTCGGCCTCGGCCTCGGCCTCGGGTACAAGTTTGATGAGAACCACCACCCTTCGCCTTTGTTGAAGGATAACCTTTTTCATTCATTTTCTTTTGTTTTTCTTTTTCTTTTATATTCACCATTATCTCTCTAGAGAATATCGTTTTCATTATAGGAGCATAGTATGTCGCAGCTTCATTTTTACCAATTTAATGGATAGAAAATCATTGTAGATCTCCTATAATATAACATTCTTGTCCTTTTTGTAAATATTTTATGCATTGATGCAATGAAGAAGGAACCATTTTATGCTCATGAAGCCATGGTCTGCAAAGTAAGGCATTAAAAGAGAATCAGAGTCGATGATATGGAATTTTTTCGTTGTCACCAAGTCATCTATCTTTAGGGGCAACGTTATTGATCCTAAAGCTCGTTCTCCTTGTTGATTAAATCCTTGTAACATCATTGTATCTCTTGATAGTTGGGATGCATCAATGTTCAAATATGCAAGAGTTCTTAAATTCATTATGTTAATTGAGGCACCTGTTCAATAAGGACCCTTGAAAGTGTTATGTCATTTATGTTCAATGTGATGTATAGTGGACAATTATGTTCGGCGTTCCAAGTAACAAGTCATTGTCAGAAAAGGTAATCTTCGTAGATTCTTCTAATGGACAAGTTTCGCTTTGAGTGATGCTAGCAAGTTGACCTAAGCAAAAGTCTAGATCTAAAAGAGCTTTTATCAATGACTCTTTCATCTCTTTGGAGAGAATAAGAGCGTCATAAATACTCAATTTTGCTGGTAATTTTTCAAGTGAGCTAATACATTATAGTCCATCTTGTTTTGAAGATTCTCCTCATTTCTTTTAGGGAGTTGTGGATGTATTGGAGGACCGGTCTTTTCCAGTGTAACTATTTGTTATTCCTTTTCTTGGGAAGCCATCTTGGAGGGTAGAACCTTTCCACTTCGCAAATTAATTTCAATTAATTCTTCTAGATTATCGTCTGACCCTTTAATCTCTGAGTCTAAATATTCCACTTCTATGGAAATTGGGAATTGTATTGACGAATAATTTCTTGGTTAGAAAGTACTTTCCTCATATTCAACAGATATTGCAATATATCAGTTTTCTTTTGAAGAGGAAGGGTTCCTGAAAACACTTTGTTCGAATTCAGATGTTTCAAAATTATCATTTTCGTTCCACCTTTTCTTTCTTTTGAGAGAACGAGTTTTATACCTTCGTTGAGTTTTTAAACAAGATCCAACTTCATATATGGATGGAGATGGGATGTTGTTTTCTTGTTCAATACAAATTTTCTTTTCTTTTTTGTGAATTTGTCTTTCCATTTCTTCAAAAGTATATTGTTCTTCAGGTATGTATTGAGGTAAGTCTTCTGTAAAGTTAAGAAAATTTTCAGAAGGTTCCAGATTGAATTCCTCAAAGGATTGTATATTTGTTTGATATGGGTTTTCTAAAGGAAATTCAGTTTCATCAAATGATCCATAATCATTCTAATAAAGGCAAACGTCTTCCTCAATTAGTGTATTGAAATCTTGATAATAGGGAAAGACTGAATCCAGAATTCCATTACAATTTTCTGAAAATTTTTAGGAGAATAAAATGTTATGGACTCATTTGCAAACTGAGAATTTATCTTTTTGTTTTATTTTATTGTAAAATGTCAAAAATAACTCTTGAAAGAGTTGGATGTGACCCTAAAAGTCAAAACAACAAGCAAATTTAACAAGTAAGGCTTAAATGCTAACTAAGTCTAATAAGTTAGACTCAATTAAAGTATAAGTTTGATTAAACCTTAGTTAATTAAGGTTTAATAATTGAGTTAGGTCTAATGGGTAAGATCTAATTGAAGTTTAAGTTTGATTAAACCTTGGTTAGTTAAGGTTTAATAATTTAATTAATTCTAATGTGTTAGACTTAATTACATTTTAAGATTGATTAAACCTTAGTTGGTTAGGATTTAATAGATTAATTAAGTCTAATGTGATAGACTTAATTATGGCGTATGATAAATTAAACCTCAGTTTGTTAAGGTTTAATAGTTTAATTAAGTCTAATGTGATAGACTTGAATGTGGTTTAGGATTTATTAAACCTTAGTTGGTTAAGGTTTAACAGTTTAATTAAGTCTAATTATTTTTTATTAAACCTTAGTTGGTTAAGGTTTAATAGTTTAATTAAGTCTAGTGTGATAGACTTAATTATGGTTTAGGATTTATTAAACCTTAGTTGGTTAAGGTTTACTAATTTAATTAAGTTTAATGTGATAGACTTAATTGTGGTTTAGGATTGATTAAGTCTTAGTTGGTTAAGGTTAAATAATTTAATTAAGTCTAATGTGATAAACTTAATTGTGGTTTATGATTGATTAGACCTTAGTTGGTTAAAGTTTAATAGTTTTATTAAGTCTAATGTTATAGACTTAATTATAGTTTAGGACTGATTAAACCTTAATTGGTTAAGGTTTAATAGTTTAATTAAGTTTAATGTGTTAAACTTAATTATGGTTTAGGATTTATTAAACCTTAGTTGGTTAAGGTTTAATAATTTAATTAAGTCTAATGTGATAGACTTAATTATGGTGTAGGATTGATTAAAACTTCTTTACTTAAGGTTTAATAGTTTAATTAAGTCTAATGTGATAGACTTAATTATGGTTTAAGTTTTGATTAAACCTTAGTTGGTTAAGGTTTAATAGTTTAATTAAGTCTAATATGTTAGACTTAATTTGGTTTAGGTTTTATTAATTAAACATAATTTGAGTAAGGTTTAATTGATTAATTAGACTCAATTAGAGTTAAGTCTAATTGGTTTAAGGTTAATTAAACCAAATTTGGCTAAGGTTTAATATATTAATTAAACTTAATTAGAGTTAAGTCTAATTGGTTTAAAGGTTAATTAAACCTAATTTGGATAAGGTTTAATTGATTAATTAGACCTAATTATGGTTAAGTCTAATTGTTTTAATGGTTAATTAAACTTAATTTGATTAAGGTTTAATTAATTAATTAGACTTAATTAGGGTTAAGTCTAATTCGTTTAAGGTTTGATTAAGTCCAAAATAGTTTAATTAGGTCTAATGACTTAGACCTAATTAGGATTTGATTTTGTATAAAATCTGATTTAGTTACGATTTAATTAAGCCTAATGATGTCTTAAGCTTAATTAGAGTTTGATTTTGTCTTAAACATAATTTTGTTAAGGTTTAATAGGTTTAATTAAGCCTAATGATGCCTTAAGCCTAATTAAAGTTTGATTTTGTATTAAACCTAATTTAGTTAAGGTTTAATAGGTTTAATTAAGCCTAATAATGTCTTAAGCCTAATTAAAGTTTGATTTTGTATTAAACCTAGTTTTGTTAAGGTTTAATAGATTTAATTAAGCCTATTGATGTCTTAAGCTTAATTAAAGTTAAATTTTATATTAAACCTAATTTAGTTAAAGTTGAATGGGTTTAATTAAGCCTAGCGATGTCTTAAGCTTAATTCGATTTGTGTTTATCATAAGCCTGATGTAATGAAGGCTAAAGAAGAATTATCTGGGTTTAATGTGTGGTTAAACCTAATCAAATTTTAATTTTGTTTTAATCCTAATTTAATTAAGGATTAATTGAGTTAATTAGGGTTAATGTTGGATTAATCCTAATTAAGTTTTAATTTGAATCCATTTATTGTTTGAACTTAATTTTAACCTAACTCATAGTGGCATGAGTTAGATATGGAGTTTTAAATTTTTAAAAATATTTTAGGGCTTTATATTTTAAAATTTTAAAATTTTAATCCTAATAAGAAAATGTCATTTTAAATTTTCAAAAGGTTAGAGTCTGTCATTTTAGGGTTTAGATTTGTCCCCCTAAATTTATAATCATTTTCTAATTTAATTTTCCTATTTTCTGATTTTTAGAATTATTGTTAAAAAATAATTGTCCGATTTCATGAAAATTAGGAAATGTTGTTCTAGAGAATTTTCCTAACTTTGGAAAAATCAGAGATTATTCCTAAGGATCTAAAGATTGATCCCTAAATTTTTTTATATTTTTTTGACTTATAATTAATTTTTAATAATTATAATACTTCAAAGAGTATTTAATTAATTAAAAATCAAATATAAATCAAAAATTCAAAATTTCAATTCCACATTGTTCTCCTCACTGTCCTGAGTTCAGATATATATTTTTTTAATATTTTTGTGATTTTTGTGTGCAAAGATATGTATTTTTTATTGGATTAAGGTTAATCTGATTTAAATTAAACTTTATCCAATCAGAAAAATCCTAAGGACATCGCTCGTCCTCAAATCAATCTAAATGTGGCTGATCCACTGTTGGAACCCGAACAGCGGAGACAGCAGGATTTAATTTTAACCGTCCATTTCCAAAACTTAGGAACGGACGGCTGAGGTTCATCATCTTCATTTGTTCTGATCCCGCAGATCGTCCATAGTCTAGGAGCAAATTCTCTCTCGATTGTTGATAAAATCGAGCAAAATTTATTTCTATAGGATCTTGTGAGATGATGAACCCGTCCATACGGTCATGTATGGGTTTTGAAATTATTTATTTCACAATGTATCGAACCCGAATGCCATTAGAATGTAAAATCCATACCTCAGCCTCAGTCGATGCAAGGTCAAATTGATTGGCTCTAAAGCTTCCTCTCGACATCAAATAGCTTTCACCTAACTCAGTTTGGAGTTAAATAAGTTCTAGGTATGAGATCCTCCTCAAGTTGGCTCGGCTTAAGAGAAGAAAGTCAATAGCTAGGTTAGAGTCTATGGGGATGGCCAATCTCAATTGGACTCATCATTGTATGTCTCCGTGATAACGTAGGAGCAATCAATTTGAAGTTTAGAAGGGTTTGGTTTCACACTTAGATTTTTGTCCTGGTTTTGGGCTCATTCGGGTTAGCCGAATTGAAGAAAATCAGTGGGTTTCATGAGTCGATTTTAGGTGGGATCAATTGCCTAGATCCTAAGGAGCTTTTTTGGTGTTGAGGGTCTAAGGATTTAAGCAGTGGTTTGCTACTTCTTATGTTGGTCTCTCGTTTTGATGCTCTCAGGTTAGGCCCTTTTTATAGCCATGGAAATGGTTAGTGTGAGCTTAGACGTTCTTGGGGAGCTAGCATCAGGCTCATAATGATCTTTGGATAAGATCTTGAGCTGTGGATAAGATGGGTCAAAGTTTCCAAGGGTAAACCTCATGAGGTTTACCTATGGTTCACCTTGAGTTGGTGGTTTTCCCTCTCCCCATTTGCTCTTCAAGGAGGTGGATAAGGCAAGCTTAACCTTGCTGAATTCATCTCCCCTAGGTAAATCATAAGTTTAATTGATGAATTCTAAGAGAAGATGACACATTAGCCTTCTTACTCACTTCATGCATGGTTTGGCTATGATGGCACTTAACCATGATATGAGATGGGTTTAAGCTTTGTTCTTTTCCTATTGGGTGGCCTAGGAGGTGTGTGATAAGCCATTAGGATGGCAAACCACCTCACCTTAAGGATGAGGGTTAGTCATTTCGACCAATATTTACCCTTTTAGGTCAAGAGTTGACCAATGGGGCTAGGGTGGTTGTCTTTGTGTCATGTATGGATTGTTTTTATAAAATTTTAATCATTTATGTCAAAGAATGATCAATAAGGTCAATGCAATAGTCTTTAGGTCATGGTTTGTTCATTTTGACCAAAATTGACATTTTGGTCATGCTTAATAAACGATATCTATACTTACGTAGAATTCCATATTATAAAACAATTATAATATATTTCTTATTTGCTCTAGAATCAAGTTTTTGGCGCCGTTGCAAAGAAATAGATAATATCATTGGAAAGAAATATAAAGTGGAAAACGAAAGGGTAAATATTCGGGATCAAGTTTTTGGCGTCGTTGCGGGAGAAATTAATTAAAATTTCATATAAAGAAAATTAAGAAAAAATAATACTTTTACTTTTCCTTGCTTTTATTAGCGTGTTTTATTTTATCTTATTTATTTTTGTATGATTAATTCAGGTTCTGAAGGACTTGTGTCTTACGATTCTGAATTAGAGAGAACTATCAGAAAAATAAAAAAAATTAAAAAATACTTAAAAAGATAAAAATATTCAAGAAATGGCGAATCAAGAAAATTAAAATGTTAACATCCATCAAGAATTAAGACCTTTAAGAGATTATGCTAACCCTACAATGGATGAACTTCATGGTATTATTCAACACATTGCTATAGTTGCTAATTCATTTGAACATAAAACCTGCTATTATCCAAATGATATCTAATAATCACTTTGGGGGAGCACCAACTGAAGATCCTATTTTACATCTTGCCAATTTTCTAGAATTGTATGCTACTTTTAAATATGATGGTGTTTCTGATGATGCTTATTAGACTTAGACTTTTTCTTTTTCTGCGAGGGATAAGGCTAAGATATAGTTAAATTCTTTAGCCCCTGGATCTATCAGATCTTAGAGTGATTTAACACAAAAATTTCTTGCTAAATAATTTCCATCATCAAAGACTGCAAAGTTTAGAAATTATATTACAACTTTTTGTCAGTTTGAAGGCGAATCTATATATGAAGCATGAGAACGATTTAAAGATCTCCTAAGAAAGTGTCCACATCATTCGATATAATATTGGTTAATAATTCAGACTATTTATAATGGATTAGTTGGATCTCTTAGATCAATTATCGATGCCACTGCTGTTGGTTCATTGATGTCTAAACAGTTTGCTGATGCTTATGCTTTAATTGAAGAAATGATTACTAACAAATTTCAATGGCCTTCAGAAAGGGTAAATCCTAAAAAGGTAGCCAATAATCATGATAATGATGCTTTTGCAATGCTAGCAAATCAAGTTCCTGCAATTTCAAGAGAGAGACCAATTTGGAATAATTTTTTCTCAGCCAATTTACACGATTGAAGAAAATTTATTAGGTTAAATGGTTAATTCTCAAACTTCACCAGAAACTTTGAATGCTATAAGTAAGCCTAATAACCCATACTCCTATTATTATAACCCAGGTTGTAAAAACCGTCCAAACTTTAACTGGAATAACAATAATCGAGGTGGTAGTAATCAACAATGAGGGAATAGCCAAGTAAAATCATTGGGGAACTGGAAAAACTAAGGGAATAATAATTATAGACCAACCTATCCTCCAGGATTTAACAATATTCACAATTTAAGGAGAAGAAGTTGGCTATTGAAGAAGTGGTATTACAAATGGGAAATCAATTGCAGAGTCAAGGAGCTACAATCAGAAATATTGAGAATCAATTGGGACAAATTGCCAATTAATTAAGTAATAGACCCCAAGAAACGATTCCTAGTAATACTGAAGTAAACCCAAGAGATTGTAATTAGCAAGTAAAAGCAATTCAACTAAGAAGTGGAAGAGAGTTGGAAGGTAGAGTTCAAAAAGAGATTGAAGTAGAGAAAGAAGAGATTGTAAAACAAAAAGAGGACGCTCTGAAAGGTTTGGAAAGACCTATTATCCACCTAAGATTGATTTAGAAAAGCCACCACCTCAATTTCCTCAGAGACTGTCAACAAAATTTGAATAAGCAATTTTCAAAGTTCTTGGAGATATTTAAGAAGCTTACAACATTCCTTTTGTTGAAGCCTTATAACAAATGCCAAGCTAAGTGAACATTATGAAGGATATTCTCAATAGAAAAAGGAAGTTTGAAGATAATGAAACTGTTGCACTTAGTGAAGAGTGCGGTGCTGATAATTCGAAAAAAGCTTTCTGAAATGCTTAAAGATCCTGGTAGTTTCACAATTCCATGTGCGATCGGAGACAAATTTTATGGAAAACCTTTATTTGATTTGGGTGCAAGCATTAACTTTATGTCATTATCAATATTCAAAATACTGGGATTAGGAGAAATAACCACTACTACTGTAACTCTGCAATTAGAGGATTATTCGATCACATATCCTAAAGGAGTTATAGAGGATGTTTTGGTGAAAGTGGATCTATTTATCTTTCCTGTTTATTTCATTGTGTTAGATATGGAGGAAGATAAAAAGATACCCATAATCTTAGGGAGACATTTCCTATCCACAGAGCGAGCAATGATAGATGTGCAAAAGGGGAATTAAAAATGAGAGTCAATGATCAAACTATTACATTTAATATTTTAAAATCAATGAACTATCCTGCAAGAGGTAAAGATGATGAATGTTATAGAATGGATGTTATCAGATATTTAAGTGAATGTCATTTCAAATCAGCTTATAAATAAAAATCTAAAAGTGAAGAAATGGAACACGACAAGAAAAGAATTACATCATTCTAAAGATTTTCATGAGGAAGATTTAAATTATGTTCATGAAAGTTTTGAATTATTGGACATGACTGAAAAAGATGAATCTTTTGGCCAATCAATTGAAAAGCTGTTGACCTCACTTTTGTGAGGATCATTTCAAAGTCAGATTGAGATAGGAATTATACTAATATTGACTTCCTAAATCTCACTGATAGTCACTAAACCCTAATGATTAGGGTAAAATCATATAAATCATTCTTTAATCCAAAATGATTAAATCAGTAATGACAAATTCTGATTTAATCAATTATTAACCCAATAGGTCAACTTTTGACCAAAAAGTCAACTTTAGTTAAAATGGTCAATTTCTGACCCAATGACTAACCCATTGACCCAATAGGTCAACTTTTGACCAAGAAGTCAATTTTGGTCGAAATGGTCAATCCTTGACCTAATGACCACTCCATTGACCCAAATAGTCAACTTTTAACCCAAAAAGTCAAAATTGACCAAAATCATCAACCCAAGACCTAACAACCACCACATTCACCTCATTTGTCACTAATATAGGATTTTCTGATTAAGCTCCGAGATATCGAACCTACTAGGAAATGTCTAAAAATATAAAAAAATAAGAAAATTAACTTTTTACTTTTAAAATTGATTTTGTAAAGTATGTTTTAAAATAGATAATTTGAAATTTTTTTTTGATATTTTCTATTTAAGAAATAGTAAAGCAAGCAATTAAAATTAACAAGTCTACTCAATGATATGAAAGCAATAAGAATAAAATATATTTTTTCTCTTTTAGTGAATCAGTAATAATTATGGAATTTCATTGTGAAAGTATCTAAATGTGTTGTGTCAAAAAGAAGCAATTATATTCTTTACCCTTACTTGATTCTATAAAGAAAATTGGTTAATTTGAAGCTTTGAAATTTTGTAGATGGGTTAGGCAGGGAAGATATCAACTCTCACTCTAGAGTTCCCTCTATTCCCTCCACCTGGGGTTAACATCTCATAACAAAATTTTTCACCTCAAACCAAATTAGGTGTCTTTAGTCTGTCACTATAAAGTCCTCTAATTTTACTCCTCATTAAAAACATATCTCCATATTTATTTGCATTCAATTATATGGACTACAATTCGCATCCATATAATTGCATGTGATTCTTTCTGATTGTTGATTGAGACAAAATCGCATTGGATCTTATATAATCTCACAACAAATTTTAACATCTTAATTAGCCAAATCAAGAAGTAAATTAAGTGCAAGGAAATAAATCATCACAACTTCTTCCAACATTAAACTTATATACATCACACAACTTCCTTCCATAATTTAATTACTTCATCATTTAAAGGGAAAAAGATAAAGAAAACTACTCATAACTCATGGGGAAAACACAAACACAACTTGATTTGAAAGTATAAATCATAGTGAAAACACAACAAGTTTAACTTAAAAACTAAATGTAAAAACAAAGATAAACATTTATCAAAAAATCATCTCTACAAGACTCTGGAAGTTCCTCTGAAATTTTACTTTCCACTAAAAGACTCCACAGAGGTTGGCACCCAACTATGAGGATTGAATTACATAAATACTAATACAAACTATGATAAAGTAAAGTAGAAGATAAAGAAAATTTGGCAGAAGAAGTCTCTCTTTCTTCCTCTTTCCCTGGAATCAACTTCAAGCTTTTCTCCAACTTCTCACGCCAAAATTTTTCTTCCAAACTCTTATCTTGGGTGTGGCGCCACTTTTTGAGCTTCAAGTCTTCATTTTTAATAATTCTCCAAAAGGTGTTTTGGTGTCTCTTCAAATAATGTTTAAATTCAATGAATCCACCAAGAGATACATCCATCCATTCAAATTTTAAATGAATTTTGGCGCTGATAGGAAGTTAATGAAGCTTAAACCAAAGGATGCTTCAAAAACCCCTTCAAATTTGTGCCAAAATTAAATAAATTCGTCACTTTAACTGTAGCACCTATGGGCCAACCATCCGGTGCATAGGCGCCAGAGGCCAAATTTGCACACCTTCCAATTTTTACTCCAAATTTGATCATTTTTTTCTTCTTTCATCACAGTCACTCATTCTCATCATACCTGCAAGAAAAACACAAAAACACCTTCCACTAAAGTGCAACATCATCTAAAACAGGTATAAAAATGTGCATAAAAATACTACATATTTTAGATGTATCAGCGGCCAGAATTTAATCAGAGTCATCCGTTTCTAAAACACAGAAACGGATGGCATCCATTTAGCACCTTCGATTTATCATAACCCATGCACTATCCATGGTTTAGAGGCACAATCTCACTCAAAACTGGAAAGAATTGAGTGACTTTTTTTCTCTACAGCTTCATCTTGAATAGATGAAGACATTCATATGGATTTGTTAGGGTTTTGAATGGGTTTGTTTCATAAAGTCTCAAACCCGAATGCCATTGATGCCAAATAATCCATACATTGGTCTCAGTCGATTTTAACTTAATTTTAATGGCTCTGGAGCTTCGTCTGGTCCTCGGAAAGCTTTCCCCCAAGTCAATTTGGATTGAAATGAGGTTTATATATGATTTTGTTCTCAAGGTGTGTCGGCTTGAGGAAAGAAGATTAAACAGTGGGTTAGAGGCTAAGGTTATGGCCAATTTTGATTGGGCTCACCCTCATTCAGTCCCTAGATGGATTTAGGTCAGTTAATTTGAACTTTTGGAAGGTATGGTTTCACACTCCTAATTTGTCCTGTTTTGGGTCTTCTCAGTTAGTCAAATTAAGGGGATTGGGTGAGCTCCATGCCTTTATTCAATGATTCCTCAGGGTGTAGAGAAGAATTTTGGGGTTGGGGGTTTTGGGAATTGAGTAGGTTTGGCTGTCTATGATTTTCCTCTCCTCCCTTAGGCTTCTCGGGTTAGGTTCTTATATAGCCATATAGCCATGGATGGCTATAGGAGGAGCTTGGGCTGGCTAGAATTTACTTGGGGAAGTTATTAACTTCCTCATTAATGCATTGGAGATAAAATTTTGGCTGAAGATAAGCTCAATTCATATTTCATAATTAAACCATGTGGAGTTCCAAATATGGTGAAGATTTAACTCAAAGCTTGGCTTGCTTCCATTGGGTGAGTTGGGAGGCTAGTAGATTGGTTCAAATGTTGTAGATAAACCTTCCCCACATAGTCCATTTGTCACATTCAATGTTTTGAGGAGAGAATGACACCTAAGCTTCAATTCTCATCCTAGTCATAGTTTGGCAATGATAACTCTTTACCATGGTGAAAGGCATGGGTAAGGCAAAATTTTATTTGATTGGGTGAGGGTAGAGGTGAGTAATGACTCATCTAAATATTCTCCCTTAGATAATATGGTTGATTGCCACCTTTGAAGATCACTTATCATGGCCTCATGATGAGTCTCCATTTTGGTTAACCATGGTGAAAAGAGAGTTAAAGGTGGTGTTTCTTCTCATTAGGTGGTCTATGAGGCATGTCGTATCATTCTCAAGGCGGCTAGCCACCTCATTGTCAAGGAGAGGTGAGCCATGGCTTAGGTTTGGGAAGGAATGACACCTCATTTTCCTTCTAGATGATGGCTTAATAATGACCTTTAACCATGGTCAAAATGTCATTTTATGAATCATTAATGGGTTGATTAATTTTTAATGGGTTATGTGGGTTGTGCTTAACCCATATTAGGTCACCCATGATTGCATAAAGGGGTTTGGAATTTTGGAAACCAATTATTATGCCATAAGTGGTGTCACATGTCTAAATTTCTTTTCAATGGCTTTTTAATCATATTTACATTTTTAATTAATTATGTAATTAATCAAAAATATTAATTAATCAAAAATATTAGAAATTATATTATTGGCCAATAAATAAATCAAACTAATTTTGAAATTAATTATTTGATTAATTTCATCATTTTTGGTTCAAAATTAGGTATTTTGACAAAATTTGATACATGATGACTAAGGTTGACCAATGTTGACCCAGGTTGATCCAGGTTGACCAATTCTAGTCCAAGGGTGTACAATGTGACCCACCCAACCTTGTTATGGTTGGTTTATTCATAAAGTCCATAGGTTTTGTCATTAAGTGTTTGATTTGGTCATGTTGACCAATTTTAGGGTTTAAGTCAATCCATGGGTCAATGTGGTGACTTTTGGATTGGTCTTTGGTCACTTTGACCAAAGTCAAGTTGATTAGGTTAATGTCTGACCTTGAAACCAATTTTTGTGGTCATGAGGTCATGAGTTGACTATTTTGACCTAACTTGTCCTTTTATGTCAAAATTTTGCCATTGAGGTTAGTGTGATTATTTTTGTCATTTATGGATTGTTTTAATCAAATTTCAATTACTTGTGTTAATGAATGACCAATAAGGCCAATGCAATAATCTTTGGGTCATGGTTTGATCATTTTGACCTAATTTATTCTTTTAGGTCATGAGGTGACCAATGAGGTCAATGTGGTGGTTTTTAGGTCTCAGGTTGGCTTTTTTGGGTCAAAAGTTGACCATTTGAGTCAGTAGGGTGATCATTGAGTCAGAAATTGACCATTTTGACCAAAGTTGACTTTTTGATTAAATATTGATCTATTGGGTCAATGGGTTGGTAATTGGGTCAAGGATTGACTATTTTGACCAAAATTAACTTTTTGGTCAAAGGTTGGCCTATTAGGTCAATGTGGTGGTCATTGGGTCACAAATTGACCATTTTGACCAAAATTGACTTTGGGTTAAAGGTTGACCTATTGGATCAATGAGGTGGTCATTAGGTCAAAAATTTGCATTTTGACCAAAATTGTCAAAAATTAAAAAAATTGATAATTTTAACCAAAATTGACTTTTTAAGTCAATGGGGTGATCATTAGATCAATGATTGACTATTTTAACCAAAATTAACTTTTTGATCAAACGTTGACCTATTGGGTCAATGGGGTGGTCATTAGGTCATAAATTGACGATTTTGACAAAAATTAACTTTTTGGGTTAATGGGGTCAATGAGGTGGTCATTAGATTAGAAATTGATCATTTTAACCAAAATTTACTTTTTAGGTCAATGGGGTGGTCATTATGTCAGAAATAGTTCATTTTAACCAAAGTTGACTTTTTAGGTCAATGGGGTGATCATTAGGTCAAAAATTGACTATTTTGACCAAAGTTGACTTTTTAGCTTAATAGTTGACCTATTGGGTCAATAATTAATCAGTTTAAAAAATGATTTATAGGGTTTTATCCTAGTCATTAGGATTTAATGACTATTAATTGGTAGATTCCCTGCCTCAACATGGTTTAAAATGATCCTCACAAAAGTGAGGTTAATAGCTACCAACAAGACGATCAAGGGAGAGAAACTTCTAACCCAATCAAGGAGACTAACAAGTGGAATCATGGAAAGTAACACCCAAAATTCTTAATTTGTCAAGCATATAAATAAAGTTAAACTTTCACTTAACAATCAAAATATTAACGACATGAGAAAATATTTTGTTATATTTTATATGTAATTTGTAAATAAGATAGTCCATGAGTTAGTCACGTTGTTGGGCTACAACTACCAGTAGCCTAGAAAATCATGGGCAGCTCCTCGCCAAATGTTGATGAATAGTAACATCGGTCCTGCACTTTCTCAAGGTCATCGGGTTAGGAGTACTATTATAGTGTCTTGTTTTTAGCTATATAAGCATTTCGCATCATCATACATATCCCTGAATCGTCCAGCTTATAAACCAGCTAGATGTTCTGTATAGCATTGCCACATTATGAATGTCTTCACCTGAACCTGAGCATCTCCACAATTGATATTCAGGAAACCATATGAGAATGTTAAGGAAGTTTACATACATACTAATCAATTCCCATGTTTTTACATATTCAGCTACTAAATTTGCACTTCTTTTGGAATTCATTCCATCCCAATCTTTCATATCACATCATAAATACCACCATTTCCATTATTAAAAGAGAAATAACATTTATCACACATATGGAAGGTGGCATGTATAAAAATTAATGGTTGGGTGTTAGATATGCAAACACATACAAATTTGAGAGGTATGCCTGTAAATCTTCCATTGATTAATTTTACAAAACATAATTAGAAATAGGAAAATCAACGGCTCATATTATAGAGGAAGCATAATAGATAAGCTCAACCTTTCAGAGAACCTCACCTCTAGAATATAAAGAATATGTTCAATAAGTCAAAATTCATAGTTTTAAACTATAAAGATACTGGACTTCCTCAAGGCCTCACGTTGGTTCCTAATTTATAGAACTGTCATCTTTAAATAATTTGAAAGTTATACGATGACACAGGAATAACTATATGATATTTAACAGTTGGATATAATAGATGGCTCACAGTTAAGGCAGGTTTGAGAACTCTACCTCACCATGATAAAAAAAAGGCATAGTGACACAGAAGATAGCGTTTTAGTCTTGGAGTTTCAATATGAATTAAACACAAGAGCTTCTGATACTTCATCCCAAAGAACAAGAATCTCGCAATAAGTCCCAAGATTCATTGCCTTGAAACATTTATTTGTATCATATTAATCTCATCTTGTAGCTTCTGTAATCGTTTCTCAATCTCAGTTCCCTAAACCTACACTGATGCATAACTTATATATGAATAAGGCATGTATGTCACACCTCTCAATCTCAGCACAAAACAATAGCGGCCAAATAAATTTTAAGCTTTCTGCAGCTCCTATTATTTTCCACTATCTCCCCCAAATCGATATCAAATATTTTTGAATCAAAAAATTCATATGTAGAAAGATTTTTAAAATTCAGAACTTCGCACACATATAAGAAATAATCGTTTTTAGATTTTTCATGGACGCCTAAGGCATAGCTTCCAAATCTCCACATATACAAAAAAAAATACCATACTTCTTGGGCTTTTATCACTAGCCAAATATAACCATGAAACTTCATATTACCATGACTGTGTCCCTAAAGCAAAGGAAACGAAGCATGAATTTGTTTTGAGGAATTGAAGTATTTACTACACAACACACCGCTCATATGTATTTACATGTCCAGCACCATAATTACATTTATAACACCCAAATCTTTCATAGTATATCTGATGCACTAAAAATATGTTGGATTATTCACCTATATTTTATACTCATTTTTGGTAATATTGCGCTTTAAAGATGGGTATTATTCTTATTTTGTTGTAGGTATGTTGATTTTTTGCATTTGTAGCAAAAGAAAAAAGGACGAATTTGGAGTCAAATGAAGCGATTTTTGGAAAATTGGCCCTGGGCACCGACGGCGCCAGGCTGGGCACTGATAGCGCACTCATCTAGGGAGCAAAAGTCCATAAACGCGGCCCGATGCCAATGTCGCCAAAATGGGCGCCGACGGCGCCATTTAACAGAGCCAGGGCACCAATGGCGCCGACGGTGCCCAAGTCCAATGCCAAAGGAGCACAGGACGATTACGCACGAATTTTTGTAGATTCGACGTATTTGAAGGACTTTTGGAGGGTTTCTTGAGACATCTCTCGGGAAATTCGTCCCTACACTATATTAGAGTGCTTTAGACGCCAAAAAAAGTGTGTGAGAGGGAAGTTAAGTGATGTTTTGGAGTTTTAGTGTAAGGTTACTGTAGGAGTTAAAGTAAAAAGTGTGTGGAGTCTTGTTTGGTGTGAGTTTTGAGTGTTATTATAAGAAGAGAAAGAGAATCAAATGAACATCAATGGATTTGCTTTGGGAAGAGTTACAGAAAGTTGTGGTTGTATGAACTTTTTTTATATATAAAATTCATGTTTTCTCATATCTTCCTCATGAATTCTGAGTAGATTTCTTTGTCTTTCTCCTTGCAATGAGATATGGTAAAATTAAGAGATAGATTGGATATGATGTTTAAATGTTAAATACTTGTGATGGTTTTACACTTCGTTCTTCGTTTACTTTTCAATTTGGTCAATTGAAATGTTAAAATTTGTTGTAAAACATAAAATCCGAAAGAGCTATGAGTTCTACAACAAAGTGGTAATTACATTCAATCATATGGATGAGACTGTAGTCCATTGGGTTGAGTTCATATAAATAGAGAAATATACTTTGTTGGACATAGAATTGGAGATTTTAAGTGTGACAGACTAAAATCTCCAAATTGGTCTTTAGTGTTTGAAACTAAAGCGAGAGTTAGCCCTCAGACGAGGGGGAAGTAGGGGCTCTGAAGTGGGAGTCAGTATCCTCTCAGCCTAACCACAAATTTAGGGACCAGACATAGGATTAGCCAATGTTCTTTATGCACTCTGAAGAAGGTAAAAAATAGGAATACTCCTATTTAACACAATACAATTTTAAACAATCTAAAATCTTTCACTAACTATACACTCATTGCAAGGGGAAGGATACTCTCTCAAATTTGAACCTTTCATTATAAAATAGTTAAGCTTTGTTTAGAATTAGTAAATTTACTTTGAAGATTAGATAGTAGTTGGTAACCTAATTCTATTAGCATAATTAAACATTGTGAACTTGTAATTTTCACTTGTAAGTTTTTTATATTTGAACATAGTGTTTTAGTACAACTATCATAAATTTACACTTTCCCCGTGGGATCAATAACCAGGACGTCATTAGAGCCCTGTTTTACTTGTACGATACATATACTGGCATTTGTATTATGGTGTATATAAGAAAATATATTGAAATACAACACTACATCAATATCAAAAAATCACTAATATAGCTTTTTATGCACAAGTAGAGTGACTCATATATAAAGAAAATAAAGCTCAGAGTGCTAGTAATGTAGCATATTCTAATTAAAAAAAATTATGGCTTGAATTTCCAAATCTCGGTATTAGGTATGTAAATACATGAGAATCGTAAGTTGCATCTCAAACTTTCCAAATGTTGAAATAATTAACAGCATAAATCCAGAATGAATCTCATCGAGAGCGTTTCAATCCCATACCCGAAAAGAAATAAAATCATAATTTCGACCAACCCCAAACTTTAATGTGCACTTAACAAAGTTAAGGAGAAAATAATATTATGTTAAATGAATTCTAAACACATGTGAATGCTGAATCATCATCCCTTAGCAGTTCTTGCAAACTTTGGATTGTTATAAAAGCATTTCAATCATATTTCAATCATAAACGACTAGAGTCAAGAGGCAAGAACACTCATAAAACTTTTCCCAAATCAGATTTTTACGTTTTGATGCTGATGAAGAAGAGTTTCAGGTTCCCACACAATGAGCACACACAAATTTCAGATTTCAGGTTTACAAATCTCACATCTAGACTTTAATTTTTACTTTTATACCACCCATACCATTCATTACGCATCAAAATATTACTACTCTAACTTTAAAAAGATGAAATACACCTTTTTCATATATATACGTCCAAAGCGTCGAAGTGTTATGTATGTAGATATAAGAGTTTGTGTGTGAGATATATAAATACACAGAACTGTTTGCTGTTTATGTAAATTCCCCTTTCTTTTAATAAAATTAATACACTCTTATATGTCTGCATTACAATAACAAATGGAACTGAAGGAATATGCATGAGTTTTGACCCATAGAATTAGGAAATAGCAAGTCATATTAATTATTCCTAACTAGTTAAAAAGAAACATTGTTACTCAGAAGCATTCATGGTTTCCATCACCAACATGTAAAGATCAACTAGGATTAAAATTGTCCAATTGTTAACTGTGCTCCATACAAAATTTAATAAAAGGAATATGAAGAGTCATTCTCTAATAAAAAAAATATTGATTATCTTTGGCAAGCACAAGCATTCTTTCAGAAAAAAAAAATGTGATTATTTAAACTTTATGGATGCTAGTAGTGCAAATGGCTCATCCAAAAATCTCTACGTTTCAGACTACACAATGTGATTTACTTCTGAACAACTATTTCAAATCTCATTAGCAAAAGTTTAAACATAACCCATGCTTAAGGCAACTAAATGTATAGCTTTTATATTGTTTGAAACGTAATAAGCAATAGATCTGTCGCACATTCAAAAGATCAAAATGGTGACAATAAAAAGTTCAGTCTAAAATCAACTTCTGAAGAATAAATAAAACTTCATATGTCGTGCTAATGTTTTGATTCATGCTAACTGGAAAGGTTATAGCAACATCGATAACCTAATAAAGTGGTCAAAGTTTCAGACCTTCATCTAATACACTTTCCATTTGCTTTAAAACCTTGAAACCAAGCGCAAGAAAGCAACTAAAATCAAAACATGAGTTCATAGTAATTAGAGAAAACAACTCTTGGAACCCATTGCTGATCCAAAGAATGAAAGAAAAGAAAAGCTTGTAGCATCGCATGGATGATATATATTGACTTAGAAAGGGGAAAGAATTTACAGCAACCTGCAAATCCACTCAATCTTTCTCTCTTCTTTCAATACCACAATGTTAGAAAAAATGTCACCTTTCTTTCCTCCCTCTCTCTCAAACAAGCTCAATTAATGTTAAAAAAGAAGATGAGTGCAGAAAACCATCAAATAGAGGCTTTTTTTTTCTTTTTTTCAAGGAAAGCTTTACCATATTCAACAACACATTACTGCTTCTTGTGAGGAAAGCTCAAAAACAGAGCTTGTGGGAGAGATGGAGAGCTTATGTGAGGAGGAAAACCTTGCAAACAAGTGAGAAAAACGAGCAAACGAGCAGCCAAACAAAGATACGGAGCAACCAAACAAAAGGAAGGTCGAACAACCTAGCAGGAATGCCGAACAAGAATATTAAAAAAAAGAGCAGGAATGTCAAGCGACCAACAGGGTATCGATCAATCAAGGGAGAAAATTGAGAGATCGAGCAAGAAAATCAAGCAAATAAATTATAAAAATCGAACAAACAGGAAAACCAAAACTCCTCGTTGCCTCCCCGGCTGGCCCTTCCCGCGAGGTGAAGGGACAATGCTGACTACGTAATCTACTCATAACTACTGACTAATCAGCGAATAACTCATAATAATTCTGTGAATAACATTAAAATAGAACTATGATGGTTATTGACAGATTATTAGGAAGTTATTACAGTGTTTTTTGAGCAATAACCTCCCAATAACCTTGCAATACCCCGAATAACAAATAAAAAATATAAAAGTGAATTTGCGGAGATTATTGAGGCATTATTAGGAGATTATACCGCAACCTCCTAATAACCTTCCGATAATTCTGAAATACACGATCTCAGAGGTTATTCACTGGTTATTCGGTGGTTATTAGCGGATTCCGTACGCAGCGCTGCGTGTGTTGTCCGTATGGAATAATTTTATCTTCAGGTTTGAGGATCGTTTGAAATGGGGAGTGTCGTGCGGTTATAAAGGCAGAGTTTATTATATTTTTCTTTAATATTATTTTATTATTTTTATTATTATATTTCATTTAAACACATCGATTTGCACATGATTCGCTCGTGCATGAAACCATAAAAAATGGCTGTCCTTCTTTGGTAAAATCGACAATTTAGACGCTCTCGCGCGCTCTGTTTTGTCATTTGGGGTCGTCTAGACATGTTCATCGACGATCAAGTCAATTTGAGTTCGACCCGTGCACACCACGACAAATGAGATCTGTCAAGCAAATTTGAATCATTCGCCAAGCGAAATGTCAATCGTTCATTGCTTAAGAGACAACCAAAATCTAGCAGAATGCTCTCGGCAGCGAGTCAGTTAACATGTGCCAAGGGGTCTCGAATTCACGTCACGAGGGCTTCCATTTCAGTTTGAATCTAATTTTGATATTCGTTAGATAATTGTATATGGATTGTGGTATTTAAGTGTGTATCATGTAATTTGTGTTGCGTCAAAGAACAAAAGCTCCAAAGTTCAAAATGTCTTTTTATGACACTCTCAATCCTTATAAGAACCTGCCTTAACATTCAACATGTTGATTCTCATCAATTCAACTGGATGTTGAGGATTTGTAACCACACATATGAGACTTAAGGGGAGTCAAGAAATAATTCGAGTTTCTAAGTGGGGTATTCGTCACTAATCTTATAAGATGATCAATAGAAAAGTCATATGACTTGATACTAATTTCTAGAAGAAGAATTTAGACCTCACAAAAAAAATGAGGTCAGCGGTGGCTTCTACATTTGAGTGAGTACACTAGGTTAAAAATTGGATTGATTACACCTTAGTGATTTTATTATGAACCTGACAAGTTCTTTTGAGTCTAACCAAGTTCACAATCATTATATATCATATTTATTGAATGTCCTTGAAACAGATGGAATTTACCAACGCAAAGCACTAGAGATTTTATATATATAATGCATCATATCTGATCAAAATTAAGCATTGCCATTTTCTTTTTTCATACTTGATTAAAATAATTAAGACTAAAAGGGTAAGAGTTGTTATTTAAGTGAAATAACCACTTAACATGTCAAAAGGAAAAAATATATAAAACTGGATATACTGACCTAAAGTTAGGTAATATCAACTTGGAAATCGTCGGATTTGTATTAAAATAAGTATCATTTATTTAAGTTTTGTGCCCGTCTCGAGTAGATCCAAGGGTGCTTGAAAACACATCTTACCACTAATATAAAATAAATATTCTGACCTAATTTTTTTACTTCACCAATCAAATATTATTATTTTAATTTGACAAAAAAATTTTGACACTTTGTCCTTTTTGCTTATATGTCATATTTGTCCATTTGAAATATGTGAACTATTTAACAACGTGTTTGAAGTTTGAGCCTGCTTCTAATAACATAAAAATAAAAAATTAAATAGTGTAAATGAGATTTATTTTTAAGCAAAAATAATATATACTAATAACTAAATATCTTAGTAATTATAGGATTTTTTATCTGACAAATTAAGCGCGTGAATCATAATTTTTTTAGATTTTTCATTTTATTTCAAAGTCACAAACTTGAATGGCTCATCTCGACAAACAATTTCTTGAACTCTCAATTGTAGAGAAACGTTGGAGTTTCAATTATCTTGACACAAATGA
The DNA here is from genome assembly GCA_022702705.1 of Papilionanthe hookeriana x Papilionanthe teres. Classification (NCBI taxonomy): domain Eukaryota; kingdom Viridiplantae; phylum Streptophyta; class Magnoliopsida; order Asparagales; family Orchidaceae; genus Papilionanthe; species Papilionanthe hookeriana x Papilionanthe teres. Next base: position 62,969,419 of record CM040438.1, on the reverse strand, counting down.
TGCGACCAACTGAATTGCCGTCAACACAGCGTAAATCATATTATAATCCCTGTAATAGGGAAGACCTGCTTCAAGTCAAAGAAGTTCAACCAACGACCAACACCCTTAAAAGTCCTTCACCTCACCTCCTTGTTCTCTCTGTGCTTTTTTTTACGTATGTGATGTCCACGATCAAAACTTCCCACGGAAGCAACCAGGCAAAGCCGACCTATCTATTCAGCTGCTTTAATGGCTCTTTCGTCGGCGATTCTGACAATTCAGAGGCACCAGCGGCTGCCACTGGGGATGTCGGAAAGCGGAGTGCGTCTTGCTTCTTCTGGTCTTGGATTCGGAGGAAGAGGAAGCCGTTGGAGCAGAAAATCAAGCAAGGAGCCAAGGTGTGCTCTTCGCACCATTCTAATTCATATGCTTAGATATATACATCCTTCTTGTTTCTATTTGGACCGTAGATTTCGGTAGATACATATCCAATGAAGAGTGCATATCATTCTTATATAAGAAATTATGAGCTTCAGCAATATACGAACATCTTATATATGAGAAGGTGGTGTGTGTTTTGCTGAAATTAATTTTTTAATATATTTGATATAAAAATTTTATATTAAGAATTATTAGATAGGGTATTAACATAGATACCTCCCAATTTTTATGTGTTGAATTTGGATTAATTTTGTAAGGCTTGTTCAAGGATTTCAGCTGCAGAGACCTTGAGGAAGAAATATAAAAAGTGGATCAGAGAGGAAAAAAAAAATGAAAGGGCATACACAGACTTGCCCCATAGGGGCGAACATGGATATTCTCAAGCTCTATGACCTGTTTTATATATTAAAAGTGAGGTTACAAAAAAGAAGAGGGGAGAGATCTTCTTACAGAATAGTAGACTAAAGAATGCCAAAAAGCTTAAAGATGCCTAAAGCCTCTAATACATGTTATGGAATCCCTGTTTATAAAAGATAGACAGGCGAAGATATAAATTTAGATGCTTGCCATTGTTATAATAGAAGTTGTAAAGGGTATTTCTGAAACTCTTTGTGTTATTGGCCTAATAAGTCGGGTGAATAGGACGAGGCATTCGACCATATTGGCTAACTGTCAGAGTCAGGTCTGTCAGTTGACTGGTTCTCTAAAGACGAGCGGAAGCCTTTCTTCCATCCATCAAAAAATTATCTGGTGGAAATAATTGTCTTTTATTGGGTCAAGTCTCGAGGGGACCTCGGTTGCTTGGCCTGTTTGATCGTTGAATGCATGCTGGCAATTAGGACTTTCTTTGGCCTGCTTTTCTTGTAGGTCTTATCTAGCTACGTTACGACATCGGAGACTGTTGGATTCTTTTGGGATTCAGCAGATCATTTTTTAGTGTATATATTAAGTTTTTCAATTTTCTTTCTTCTTGACAGCGACAACTGCGATACATACATCAATAAAATTAATCTAAATAGTCATAACGTAGTGCAATGATCAGACACCCCAGATTTTTGTGCTCGTAACCTCTATATATAGAGTGAAGTGGACGATCATTAGTATATTGAGTCTGTTACTCCTTGCATCCACTTGGCTTCCATGTTGTCCTTATGGATAAAGGATTTGATTTACCGTTTAAACTGTTCAACCCGGCGAACAAGTTGGTTGTCCTTGGAGTAAGGAAATAGCATCAGCTGAAAGGCAAGCCGAGGAAGAAGAAGTGGGAGAAGAATGTTGCTAAGAAGCCGAAGCCATCTAAGAGAGTCGAACAAAAGGAGTCTTCAGACTCAATTCGAGAGACTCTATAAAGAAGGGACAACCAAGTGTTGGGAAGGAGTTGGATGGTTCAACTGCTATCTCGTTAACAAATACTTCTGCTAAGGTTCTATCTCTACTAGAAGTTGTGTGCGCTTCTCAACTGATGTGTGATGCGATTTATTATATTGTAGGAGCAATGATAGGCCATAGGAGAGATAAGGTTTTTCACAACATATAATATCACAACAGAAGCCTCAATGATGCACGAGTGAACTACATCACTAAAATGAAGGAGTTATTGGCCATAGTATTTCCTTTGATATGTTTTGGTACTACCTAATAGGAACACAAGTCATGGTGTACACCGACCACGCTATTATTAGATACCTTGTTGCTAACAAGGATGTCAAGCACCACTTGATCCGATGGATACACTTGTTACAAGAACTTAATATGGAGATTTTTTATCAGAAGGGTACATAAAACTAAGTAGGAATCACTTATGTAGGCCCGAGTAGAAAAATTCTCAAGAATGTCTGATCGACATAAATGAGAGTTTTCTTGAAGAGCAACTCCTTGCCCTTTCTGAGGACCACACCCCGTGTTACACTAACATAGTGAACTTCATTTTTAGCAAAATCATTCCATACTATCGGAACAGCCACTAAAGTAAGAAGTTCTTTTTGTGTCACTATCTTTTTAGGAGACGTAAGGACCAAATTCAAAGGAAATATGTGTCGTCGGAAGAGTTCATTTGTTTGTGTCATGAAGATGAATCTTGAAGGCCTTTTGGAATTCTTAGAATTTCCGCTAAGGTATTACAGTATGAATTTTATTGGCCTACACTATATAGTGATGTCAATGAATATGTCAAATCTTGTGATGGGTGTCAGTGAGTAGGAAATATTTCAATGAGATCTGAAATGCCCCTAAATTATACCTTAGAGGTGGAATATATTTATGTTTGGAGAATAGAATTTATGGGACCATTCATACTGTCCTTAGGAAACAACTATATTTTGGTGGCAGTAGACTATGACTCCAGTCAATCGAAGCTGTAGCACTACCAAATTGTGAAGGTATGTGTTTTCAAAAATTTAAAAAGAATTATATTTTCATTCAGTTTGGAACACCTAGATTGAGCATTAGTGAAGGTAGCAATCATTTTTGTAACAAAAAGAAAGAGAAATTAGTTCTCAAACTCATAAAGTAGTTGCTGCCTACACCCACAGAACAATGGATTAGTTAAGGTTTCTAACAGACAAATCAAGAAGATCCTAGAAAAAAGCCAACCCTTGTAGGAAAGATTAGTCTCTTAAGTTGGATGAAACTTTGTGTGTTTATAGAAATGCTTTTAATACCCTCATAGTTTTTCACCCTATAGGCTGATATTGGAAAAGTCTGTAATCAGCCAGTGGAATTGGAACATAAACCTTATTGGATGGTTAAGGAATTTGATTATATTCTTACATATGTGGCTTTGAAAAGAATAAAACTGTTCAATGACCTAGAAGAGATTAGACATTAATTTTATGAGAATGCTAAGATTTAAAAATAAAAAATTAAAAAGTGGCATGACGAAAGCTGAATAGCAATAGAATTTCAACCAAGACATGATTTTCTGCTGTATAATTCTCGATTGAAATTATTTATTAAAGAGTTAAATTACAGGTGATTAGGACCATGAACTTTAGTAAAATGCATCCATTTAAAGCCTAAGATATTCAGGATATGAAAACTAATTGTACTTTTAAAGGTTAAAATTATACTCAAAAGAAGATATAGAATATCCTGAGAAAATCCTAATGTTTGAATCATCCTAATAGTATTTATGGCATCGTCTAGCTAGGGACGATAAAACAAGAACTAACTTGGAACACAACTCAAGTGATATCTTAGAATTTGAGTATTTTGCATGTTGAGTTGAGTTTGTCATTGTTATGTCTTGTGGCGTGTTCTTTATAGTTGATTTGGATCTCCCAACACTCATCGATCTCTACTTGTGGGGTGAGAAAGATGAAACACAATGTTAAGAGATTGTGAAAACAGGCACATCCGGACTACCATACGGGCACCTCCGCACCCAATTCCATGCACCTGTGCCACGAACTTTGTGCACCAGTGCCCATTTAATCCTAATTAGGCCACAAGACAAAGAAGATGCGAAACCTACAACCACTTTCCGGCGCACCTGCACTGGATCTAACACCCACAAGCCTGAACCTCAGTGCATTTGTGCGAGTTTGTGCACTCACTCGCCCTAAGCATGATACCCGCACCTGAAACATAACAGACCCATACCTTTTCCAAATGTAGAAGAGAATTCGTGCTCTATCACGGTGCACCGCCACTGACCCTTTATAATGCCTGTTTGGAAGACAAATTGACATTTTTCTCCCATTCAATCCTTGGAGCTGAAATTCACTGGGGATTTCTCCCACACCTGGAAACCACCTCTAGCCGCCATGAAATTATGCCAAAAGACCATATCTGCATTCCTTAGGTCCAGTGAGGTAAGATTTTCATGTTTGGTGGATTTTTACCATTCCTTGTGGTCACTTTCCTCATGATGCTTCCTTCGACGCAATGAAGTTCATGAGTATAGGGGGATGTAACTCTCCAATGATTTTCTAGCCTTGAGGAAATTGATCTCAGAGTGGGTATTCTAGCAACTCGATGGCGGGATTTCAAAAACTATTGAGGTAGGATTTCAAAAACTATTGCTACAAATTTACTCCCACCGTAGTCCCCATCGTCCCCAATTTCTTTACTAAAGCAAAGGGACCAATGGATGACAAGGTCTACATTTGAGGAAAATGGGTGGCATTTAACTCTGTTATAATCAACTCCTTCTTGAACAAGCTCGAGGTACCGTGGTATGCATATTCTCTCTTCTTCGACCCTAATTACGATGAAACTTGTAAGTTTCTCACCAACTTCCAAGCTCATTGGTGTCGGTAGGAGGGGAAAATTATAAATAGTTCCAGCTCCAAAATGAATAAGAATTCCAAGTTCTAGCACTATATCATTTGTGTCAGGATAATGCCCACCATGGACCTCGCTGAAGTTACCAAAGACAGGGTTGTCATGAACTTTTGCATTCAGAAGTGCATTTCTATTGATATCCACTCACTTTTAACATCCTCTTTGAAACACATCATCAATGGTGGCATGATAGTGGGGATGGGCCTTCCACACCAAGCCACTAAATAGTGCACTCTTATTGATGTGCCAGAGGTGAGAGGTGAGGATCATTTGGGAGTAGACCTAATTTGGGAGTGAGATGGGAGCTCAGAAGATTTAGGTGTGAGCTCATCGGTAAGAGTCACGACCAAGGGAAAGAACAATGAGACAATTATCAAAAGGATTGATGAGTTGATATACGACTTAAGTGTACTTGGTTGGGAGGCACACCAAAGTCACCAGTAGACTCTAAACTACTCTAAGTAACAGCAGCACCAATATGAGTACCAGTACCGATACAATGTTGTGTAGGAGGAGATGTACAAGAGGCAAGGATGGTTAGACAGACTGGAGCCATTAGGTTTCCCACCGAACACCTTATGAGGCATATGAGTCTGGTTTTGGAGTACATGAATGAGGATGATGATGAGGATTACAAGTAGGTTAGAATTTGATTAGATGTGTTGAAATTTACTTTTTGATGTTGTGGACTTACTATGCACATATACTCTTGTTTTTCTGATGTTTGGATTCTAGTGTATTAATTTTTATATTCTGAATGTTTAATATTCTGACATTGATGATTTAACTCTTTGACAATTTTCTTTTACTTGTGAACTTTTGTGATTCGTTAAAGATTACACTTGTTTTCCTATTATTACTGCATGCTTGTGGTAGACATTCTCTGGTCAATGTTCCTGCTTTTATTGATCATTTGTTTTGTGAGTATAGTTGAATGGAATACAAGTTTGGGAGGGAATTGTACACTTATGGTAGCCTAAAAAAGATTAATCACTTTGCTTAGATGTGACTCAACATATTTGTGTATATATACCAATAGAAAGTGGAAGATAAGAAATTGCTAAGTCTAGGTGAAACCGAGTTATAGTAGGATTTGAAGTGTTGATGATAAGTTGTACAAGTTGTTAATCATTCCTATTCTTGCATAAAAATTTTCAAAACATTTGAATAGGTGTGTTTATAAAACGAAGTAATTAATCCACAATATTTTTATCTTAAATTTTATTTAACCAAAAGAATTAACCTAATTTTTACTTAATTTTTATGATCACCAATAATTGAATTAAAAGGTGCCTAAAACATCTAACTTAAGGAGAACTATAAAATTAGCACTCCTAAAAAACCATACTTAACTATATATAGTAATTATCCCAAATTATGTGAAAAATAAGAAAAATAGAAAGAAAAAGAAAAAGAGAGCAAAAACTCATTATAAAGCAAAAGTCAATGTAAAATAACTGAAGAAAAAATCGAAGGGAGAAGAAGCTTGAGGTAAAGTGTCAGAGTAATCCTTATTTGATTTTAAAGTTGTCTCCTAAAGTTAAGCTCTAAGGCCGATTGAGCGAAACAATTTAAGCTAAGCATTCAAATATTGTACAAAAAGGCTTGCTAGGAAGGGTCTAGTTCTGACCAAGGCAATCAAGGATCAGTTGGTAAAGTATATGTTGTCGGACTAATGATCCACTTAAAAAATACCTACTTTTATGTCTTATTTATGATTCAATTCTTAAGGATATTATGCTTTAATGAAAGGTATTTTTATGTTTTTGGATGTAGGTGATAAAAAAAAGAGTTCAAGAAGGAAAAAAGAGCAAAAAAGAGCAAAAATGGAGCTTAAAAAGCAAAGATATCGAAAATATAGGTCTGGCGCCTAGGCGCCAGAATCCGACGCCTAAGCGCCAGAATCCGACGCCTAAGCGCCAGCTCGATACAGACGCAGACAAGATTTTTGACGACTTTGGGCAGTTATTTTGATGGTGTTATGCGGTTATTATACCTTCTAAAAGACTGGAAGTTACTTCTAATATATAAAACATGTGATACAATGCATCTGGACACCTGAAAACAGTTTTAATCGCGAAGAGGTACGATCTAAAGTTAAGAGGTGTGAAGACCTGGTCACAGACTCTGGTGCCTAGGCGCCAGATCTCGGCGCCTAGGCGCGACAGCTACCTTCTAGAAGATACATTGTATTTGGACGAATTTTGAAGATGTGCCTTAAGCAACCCCTGATCAAATTCAGAGCTCTATAAATAGGAGTCAATTCTAAAGAGAAAAGCGCCCCTATTAGTCCCCTTTTAGCATTCTATAGCCATATACCCCCTCTAGCATCCAATCATTTTAGGGAGCCACTTTCTTTTGCATTTAGTGAGTTTAATTAGAGTAATTAGTACTCAATTCCTTGAGTAGTAAGTGTGAGTTATTAAGAATTGTTGCTGTTGAAGTTTTGTACCTTTCATTGGAGTTAGTAGGAGTCAGCGGATCACTTGAAGGAACATTCCAGATAAGTATTTGTAACTTGGTTCAAAGTTTTATAAATATGTTTTGTTGTGTGAATTAAATGTGTTCTGAGTAGTTAGTTTTCTTTCTCCTTTCAACTATGAAAAGATAATAAGATAATTGAATTTTGTTGGAAAATTTAACTTAAAATATTTATAAAAATTGTGATGATATTAATACCTGATCTTAATTTACTTTTTTAACTGGCCATTTAAATTGTTAAAACATGTTGAAGAATTTTGAGACCTATCCGGAGATGCTTTCTTAACTAGTAGATATCACATGAATAGTTGGGTAGTCGGAGGCTTTATGGGGGTTATTCAAGGTGAAGTGCAAATAAATGGGAAGATATTATTTATTGTGCATAGAATTAATTAGTTTTTAGAGTGACAAACAAAATTCTAATAATTTGATCTATAGAAAATGAACGGGTCACTGGTAGGGCCGACCATAATCACCCTTGGACATTAAGTAGTGTGAGCCTAGATTAACCCATTCTACTTATAAAATATCTTGAACCGATCTATAGATTAGCCAATGTTCTTTATACTATCAAGCGAAGGTAAAGAATATGAATGTTTCTATTTGGCACAACACCATAATCTAAATTCTCCACAAATAATAATTATTCTAAAAATCATGGATTAGTTGAAAAGGAGAAAGTTGTTTTAATTATACATGCTTTAATCTTTACTTTATTACTGCTTTCTTACATTTAGTATAAATTTTATTAAATTTAAAATCTGAATTTTGAAAAGAAATAAAAAATAGTAATTACTTTTAATTTGAAAAATCTAAAATATTTCTTAATTTTCTCATAATCTTCCCAGTGAGATCGATAACCAGGACTCCAATAGAGTCCTGTATTACTTGAAACGATACGTATACTTGCGTTTGAAATTGTGACTTTTACAATAATTAATATAAATATTTAAATATAAATTCATAAATTCTTACATAAGTAAAGGTCATCGCGGTTCAACTAAGATCCAGTGCAACTACCTTATTATAGAAATAAAATATTTTATTTTTTTACATATCAATTTTTATATTAATGTGATATTTTCTCTTGAAATTGCTACGTAATGATTCCACTTCTGTTGGGTCCCTGTAAATAAGGACTGAGGTGGTTTTTTGCATGCTTGCTGCCTTTATTTTCCGAGCTTTGTTGTTTCATTCTTCTCCCGTCATTCGAATTTTAATTTTGCTTTTTATTTTATGTTTTTTTATGGCTTCAAAATGAACCCCTCAAATATTCAATCAAGGAGTTATGACGAAGCAGTCAACATTGTTTCCATCAGATGTAGCCTTTGTGAAGGAGGCTTTCGTATTTGACTCAACCATCAGATGTAGGGCTTCTTGCCTAGATTAGATGGCGATTGAGAGTTTCAGAGAAGATTTTGTGGTCTGTAGAGAATAACTGAGATGTAGATTACGACAACCCTGGTGCTAAGAACTTAGGGAAATTTTCAATTGGTATGGGGTTATACCGATGCAGATCAAGCCAAACTCTATGCTTGTGAAAATGATCTATGTAATTTTTTATTGAATGGGAGAAATTCTATGGTTAACTAACATATACAATCACTTGTTTTCTCTCCTGGTCGAGGCTTGTAGATATGTTCAGTTTAAGACGCCAGTCTATTCCAATTCTTGAGCTTGGAGAATAGTTGCAGGATTGGAAGTGCAAATTCTTATTGTCTCATGTCCTGAGAGTTGGAGCGTCAAAGACGTGCCAACCAAAGAAGATTTCAAGAGAATGAAAGAGCAAACTAATCTCAGGCTGAAGGGGTTATGATAGATTGATAGCTGCTTTTAGTTCCCAAGCACACCAATGTAGTGATTATGAATAGGGTTTTTTTCTCTGAAATTTTCCCTGAATGAAAAGAAATTCATGAGCTGGCTTTGATGCAAAAGAGGTCGAACAAGTGGTGACAGTCGCGGCTTGGACTACCCGAAAGTAAAGCAAAGCTTAGGCCCACGTGAAAGTTGTTACTGCTTATAGACTCATAACAACCAAAGGAAGGTCGGACAAGGCATGTTGTGACGTAATCATCTCAATTGGTAAGGACTTTCTTTTTTATATATATTTGATCATGGTGGTGATTTAGCAAATTTTGGTTGGTGAAGTAAACATCATTCAAAGTAGATGTTCGGCTCATGGTTATTCTAAAACATATTTGTTGGGTGCAGCTCCAATGGGCATGGGTCAACAAGAACATGGGGAGCCATTTGATTGCCTAGAAAAGAGTGAGGCAAAAGATTCCTCTGAGCAAGGGGTATGAGCACGGTCAGTTTCACCTCCTTGTGATCTTTCATTCATTGGACTCTCTATCATGAGTGAGGCCAGTTAACCTACTTCTACTACCCAAATAGATTTAGAGACAGACACAGAGGCTACATCTCTAGAGGAGGTAAAACGTAAACATGGGAAGGTTTCTATTACTGAGTCGAATACTCCACCTCCTCCTTCTTATCAAAAAAGGAGAAAGGATTCCCTTGTTGAGTGGTTTTCCTCTAAGATTAAGGGGCAAAGAATTGAATTTCCTCAGACATTTGGTACACAAACCATTGACCAGGTGGTGGACTAGTATAGTGGTTTGGCCATGGTTGAAGTCTGTTGATCCACTTTTATTAAAGTGACAGGGTCACGAGCTTTTTGCAAAGTCACTTTAGGTGTTTAAGCATCCCAAGCTTTAAAATAAGGCTAACTGCTACCATCTCAAGGTGCCTACCTCCAGTCGATGGCACTGGACATGGTCGAAATGAACCAGCTGCCACCTCAAAAAGGAATGAGACTGCTTGGCTTACTAAAATGGCTAAGAAGCAAGCAATGATATCTAAGAGAAAGATGACAGTGGAAAAAGAGGAGTATCAGATCTTTTGTCGATCGACCAACAAAGGAATAAGAACTGAAGACACAAATTGCAACGATGAACACCGAAGAGGATTTCTTTGAGGCACTTCCCTCTCACCTGCAGCATGAAAAAATTTTGAGTGAGCAGCTTCGGGTTGGCAGTATAATGGCAATCAACCTGTTCATTTAGTCATGCCTAGTTGACTAAAAGTTCACTGACTTAGATGAATTTGCCGCATTGCATACTAGCGCCCAGGGGTTTCAATGGAAGACTCAGATCTTGAAGATGACGAAGGGTTCTCCAGTTGGTCAGGTAAAACTTAAATAATTTTCTATAAAGAGTTTTGTCAAGATACTTCTATGTAAATGAATTACAATGAGGGGGCTTCTTGGAAAACTTGAATGCTGAAGACGACGCAGGGTCCTCCAGTCGACTAGGTAAAGCTTTAATAATATTCTAGAAGACTTTTTTCAAGAAACCTTTTTGCAAATAAATAATATATGTATAGAAAAGACATGTATATTTTTTAATTTAGAAATGAATAAATCTTTCGATCATTTTTGAAAAAATTTGCTCTATTTTTTATTTTACCTTACCACATTATTTCAATGTGATAGCGACTTGGTAATCAATGTTAATATTTTTTGAAGACTCAAATCTTGGGAAAAATTAAGCTATCGTTTTTTTATTTGTCACAGCACAACACAAGTCATACACTCCTTATCTCATTTGCTCAGTCGAATTGTCAACTTAGTTGGTTACATAATGAGACTCACCATTGAGGTGACTTCGTCATACTCTTTGTGAAGCTTGTCGCTACTAGGTAGAGAACCACCGTTAGAGATTTATCTGTATTGAGCTTTGAGATGGAATTTTTTTTCTAGCATTTTGAGTCAATTTGTTTTGTTAGAATGACGATTGTACTTCTATGAAATTGTTGTTGTTCATCTTTATTTTTTTATTTCGATTGGATGTCTATACCATCATTGTTGGTTTTTATATGTTGGGACCCGACTCACGTCTTGCACATTTCAAGATCTTAGTTGCTTGGTCGGATTGTCTCCTCAATCTGCCCACAACCTTCACGGAGCTTGTCTTTACCGGTTAAGATACCATCGAGAATCACTGTTGGGTGATTCTTGTCGTACCCTTTATGGAGCTTATCACTATTGGGAAGGTAATCGCCTCCATAGCTTCATTCAACTCCAGTTTGTAGACGGAAATTTTGCATATAAGACCATTGTGGGATATTATGCCGACTAGACCTCTTTGGGGTCGCTGTTGGCGGTCCTCCTTGGATTCAAGTTCCCCAAGTGTAAATTAGACCTACGAGAATGTTGAAAAGACTTAAATGCTTTAGCATAGATACGTTTTGTGATAATACTCCATTCATTTGCTAAGCTCAGGAGACAGCCAATTAGAGTCAATTGAGTGTTGCACGGATGTGGTTGATTGGCTTGTTTTGATTGTTTGGAGCCAACCATCTATTTTGTGGTACCCGCATTTTAGTCAAAGTCTATAGGAAGATAATGGAAACATAATTTTTTGGCTTTAGAACTATTGCTACCTGATTTCTTTGATGTGCTCTCTATTAAGAGTGTAGGTATGATGTATTTATCCTCATTGGCGTTTCTTCCATTCTTGTTGGTAGCATGCTTCATGCTCACCGCACTTTTCAAGACTTTTCATCCAGATTTTTCTTGTGAAGCATGCTCAGTGATGGAGTGGTAAAAACATTGAGGGATAAGTAGAGAGAGGGAGAGAGAGAGAGAGAGAGAGGAAAAAAGAATGAAAGAACACACACAAAATTACTTTGTAGTGGCAAATTGTGGTATTCTCAAGCTCTGTTATTGGTTTCCAATATTGAAAGATGGGTTAAAGTAGAGAAGGTGACAGAAGATGGGCGATGGGTCAAGAGAAAGCCAAAAATCCTAAAAAACCTCAAAATCCTATAGGCCAAATGCCTTTAACACATCATCTTATAAATGTTGATCTCACTTTTGTTGAGGTCTAATCTTTCTATTGAATAGCCAAGGGTCTAGCCATAGGACATTCCATCTTAGAAGACTAGCAATGGAACCCTTACCCTATAGAACTTCAAAACTCTTCTTTGCTTCACTTGGAGTTTTCGAATGCTTAAAGTCTAACATCTAAGTACTTAGGAGGATGAGACCAAGCATAACGAAGCTCAAGATGAGTTCCCTATATGATGGTCAAGCCTTAGGACTCACCCTTGGTGTTCTAGGTGAGGCTCACACACACACTTGCACATTACACATACACTCACTACCTCACAACTAAATCAAACATACCAATTTTCCCCACACTTGATCCCCTACTTTTTTGGAAACTCATGTGGGTGATTCCCTAAGCTCTTGGCCCTAGGCTGGGGTTTGGAATAGAACCAACACATGGAGGATCCAAAGTGGGAGTTCTCTTGGTCCATGGATCAAATGGGTTACCATTCTCATTTAACTCCAATTTACTCAAAATTTCCAAAATTGCCCCCAAACCTTACCAAATGACCTGAATGCCCCCAAGCCCTAAATTTCCCTAAAATTTCCAAAATTACCCAAAATGATCCAAAATTTCTCAAAATCATTCCAAAATGTTCTCTGCGACTCCAAATTGACCAAAATTACCCAAACTTGCCCAAAATTTCTAAAATGGCCCCAAAACCCCTTAAATTACCAAAATGCCCCTCCTAACCCAAAATTCCAAAAAACTCCAACAATTTCCCAAACCATCCAAATATTCGCATTTTCAGTTTTGAACCACCACATTGATCCAATTAGACCAAATTCAACAAATTTGACCAAAAGCCCCAAATTGTCCACTTTAAGCCTAAAATGCCCAAATCACCTCCAATGTCCACCCAATTGACCTCAATCTCGCCCAATTTCCACTGTAAAACAAAATTTAACATCCATAATCCTAATATAAACCAAATCCATGTCCAATTTGACCCAATTACAAGCCCAACTTCAACCCAAATCCAAAAGCCACAATTTTGACCATATGACCCAATCTCCCCAAATTGAACCAAATGAGCCAACCAATTCCACAAATTAACATCCAAAACTCTTCATGACATTTCTCTAAAATAATTGACCAACCAATTGATTCCAATTTGAGCTCCAATCTCACCCTAGTCCAACCAAATCCAAAATCCCCAATTTTGGCCCAATTGACCACATGTCTAAAATCCACCAAATTAAATGTCCTAACTTTGAAAATCCAACCAATTAATATTGAGAACTCTTCTTGACATTTTCATAGACCATTTTGAATCATCAAATAAACCTTGACCAAACTTTAGCCCAACCCAAACCTAAGTTAACCCAAATTTCACAAAATTTACCAAATGACCAAATCAAGCCAAATTGATTCTCCAAACTAATTCAAAATCACTCCAAACCTTTTCCAAATACCTTCATGTCAATTATTTACACCAAGATGTTCAATTAATTGGGCCTAATCCAAGCTCAAACCCAAGTTAGCCCAACTTAGCCCACATTGAACCCATGGCTAAATGTGACCTAACCTAGCCCAATATGACCAAACCAAACCTCCCACTTCTACCATATTGACCCTAGGGACTGAGCTAGATCCATCTAGCCTAACCTAGTGGAACCATGGACTAAGGGTCCCCTAATTTAGGGGATTTCTTCCCATTTTAAGCAAAATCAAATATATTTTGTTCAAAGCTCTCCCCAAATCAATTTAATGCTTTGATGGACTCCTCATTAAACCACCTGACCTCTGGCCACCCTCCCCTGGCCTGGCTGGCCGACCTAGTCGCTGGAGGAGCCAAACCCGAGAGCCACCTTACCAAAATTTAAACCCATTTAAACCCATCCATGGTGGTAAGCTCTGATTGGTTTGTGGCGTCGTTCAGCCCTCCATCATAGGTCCCCATTGCACCTAAATTGAAGCCCTGAGCTCCACCCTTCGGCCATGGCTATAAAAGCAATCCCTCACGGCCAAAGGGGATACATCACTTGGCCTTTGCGAAACCCTACCAAAATCTCCACATTGCTTCCACAAACCTCCTTTAGTGCAATCCCATTGCCTTTAGAAACCCATAGCAGCTGCCCATAGCTAATTTCAGAGCCTAATTCATTGCAGGAAACAAGGCATATTTCCCCACAATCACACACTTAAACCAAATTCCAATTGCATGTACCCACACCATCCCCATATAGAGAGAAAAAGTTCCCCAACAAAAGCCACATCACAAAGCTACCCTAACCTAGGCTTTGATCAACACCTGAAATCGGGTATGGCTGAATCCATAGCGAGACAATTCACTACAGCTTGAGGCTTCATCTAGGAGCTTTGTGGACTCTCTCTCAAACCAAGTTATTAAACTCTTTCTCCCTCTCTAGCTTGTTTTAATTCTCCACTCATGTTGGCTTGATTTTGGGCTAGGTTAGCCGTATAGATAAGTTCGTCTAGGTCAGATGAGTCGATGGGAACAAACCACACTCGATTTGGTTAAGTATCGAGAGAGATCTTAGGGTTTTAGTGTAGATGGTTCTCTGCGCATACCACAGTTGGGGACGAAGCTGCGAAGCCATTAGATGGCGTGTGTACTGAACAGACGGATCAGATCGTGCCAGACGAGAAGACAGTGTGTAAAGCGCAGTCGCGTGGTAGCTGACTCGGAAGACGGGGTCCAACCAGAGCGTTTCACGTAGGAGTTCGACGCGCCATAGGATGAGTTAGCACTGACTCGCATTAGTAGAAAAATCATGGAGTTAATTGATTTATATAAATCAGCTAACTTAAAAAAATCATAACTTGGTTTAGAAAAATCATAAAAATAATAAAAATACCCTCTTGCTCAGTGAACAGAGGAGAACAATGTGGAAATTGTTTCATTCTAGTTCATGTGTATTTTATTTATAATTAAATAACTACTATATTTAATCTTTTGATTCTCCATTTTCTTGGGCTTTTCACCATTGAATGAAACTTAGGACTTTTGTTCTCTTGTCATGGGAGATCTTCCCTGATTTTTCCAAGAACAGATGAGGTCTCTATGAGGAGATCTCTATTTTTCAAATTTATTTTGTCTATTTTAATAAAATAATTATATAATTAGCATGTTCATCAGAAAAATATAAAAATATTTTGGTAGGTTCTCTGTGACCAGAGAACCATAGAAAAAATACAAACTTGAATTAACTCATTAAAACTCACCCTAATTTTAATCCACTCACTAAACCTAAAGAAAATTAAATTGGGCTAAATATAAATGAAAACAACTTAATTTTTTTTCCCCACTCTTACTTATTGACACTTCAAGGAGGTTCCCAGCCTACACTGAAGCTTCTGCAAGCATCTGATCAAGGTCACACCTCTTGGATGAAGGTATACTCCTCACCACCCAAATTGAGCTGGGTTTGGGCCTTTATGAAGAAATTTTAAATACATGCTTAGTTAACCATATAAATGTGTTCACCTTAATTTGATGAAGGTGTCAGAATAAACCCCATCTGATTTGGTTTAGTATCAAGCAAGATCTTAGGGATATAATGTGTGTTGGTGACATTTTACACCAGTTAAAGACGATGAACAGGGACTGTCCATCGTGCGTGTATCGGAAGGTGTCGCTGATGTAGTCGGATGAAGGAATGAAGCATGAACTGCATGTCGTGTGGCAGCTGACCCAGAAGGCGGCATACAATAGCGCGACGACACATGGAAAGTTCAGAGCTGCCGAGGTTGACGCGGTTAAGTAGGAAATTAGGATTTAAATTATTTATTTAATTCAGAAAACTTAGAAAATTTATTCTTGGTGTAAAAAAAATGCTAAAATAAAATAAAAATACCATATTGCTCAGTAAATAAATGAGAATAATGTGGACAAAAAATTAAAATCATTTGACTTATATTTATTTTTAAATTAATTAAATACTAAAAAATTTCATTAAATCATAACTCATTAAATACTAATTACCATGGAATGAAATTTGCAGGGTTTAAACTTCTCATTCTTAGGTATGTTCTTGGATTTTTCCAAAGTCAGAAAACACCTCTAAGAGTGAAAACTGTAATTTTTAAAGTAAATCACTTCTATTTTAATTATAATTATAAAAATTAAAATATAAATAAAAAAATATAAAAATGAATTTGGTAAGTTCGTTGTGGTCAAAGGATCATAGGAAAAATATAATACAGGTTTAAGTATTTAAAAAAAATATTCTATGTATTTAACTCATTAAAGCTTAAGAACAATTAAAATAAATAAAATATAATAAGAAAAATCATAAAACTTAATCCACAATGAAGATAATGGTCATAAAAACCTCTTGTAAAAAATTGAAATTAATATAAATTGATTTGATCACAAAAGTTGATTTTCTAAGTAAAATAGGATTTTTTTACTAAAATGATTATAATAATTAAAATATAATTCAGCAAATTATGAAAATGGTTTTGGTTGTTCCTTGTGACCAGGGGCACCTAAGAAAAATAAAATGGATTTTAAAATAAATACTTCATTTTAAGCTAATTTTTAATTCAAAAATAATTAAAAATAATTAAAAAATCTCAAAAATCAATAAGATATAAAAATACATCAAAATTTCACATTTGGTTCCCTAATCACTTGAGACCAAATAAAATATTTTTCTTATTTTTCTAAATATGGTTTTGCATTTTTAAATGTCAAAAATGAATTTTCCCTAATTTTGCATTAAATAATTACAATAAATAAAATATGATTCACAAAAATATTAATTTTTTTTCTTTGGGTTCCCTAAACTTAGTGGAATTATATAAAAATATAAAAAGGTAATTTTCAAATTAAATAATATTTTACATTTAATTAATACTCCAAATAAACAAATAAATATGATAATTAAAATAAAATTCAAAAAATCATGAAAATTGGACTAAATGGTCCTCTGACCTAGGTGAAGCTCCAATAGGTTTCATAAGGATAGATAATAATGTTTTGATTAGTTAATGAATTAACATTGAAAATTCCAAATTTTTCATTAGAAATAATTATAAGAAAATAATATAAAAAACAGAAAATTACATTTTCTCCTCTAATATTTTAATTGACCCATGAGTAAGGTAACACAAAATTTTCAAAATTATTTGAGTTTAACTTAAAGAATTAAAAAGTGATAAATCCTTAAAGGACAAAAAATGATAATTATGGGATTTAAGCTCTAATTAATATTTTGGCTAAGTTAAAGGTTAAATGAGTAACGAATGATCATGATCAACTTCTCTAGATGATTGAAACATAAAAGGTAGAAACCAATTCCTCACTTTTCATAACAAGCGTAAAATTGTAATTTCCTAAATTATTATGATCTGAAAGTTAATTATGTTGATTGATCCTAAAGTGAGGGATTTGATTTTGGAAGGTCATAATTCACTAATTCAAAACCCCTAGTCAATGGTTCGATTATAATACAATCTTTAATCAAGATTAAATTCACCTAATTTAACATTCCCATAATTACGAATCTACCCATTTAATCTTTACAGTCTTTTGAAACATCAAAATGAATAAATAGTTATCTCACTCTTAAGGATGATTAAAACATCAGGGTTCATTGAGCACAAATTAAAACACCTTCATTAAACTTTGATCCACTGGTGGATGACTGATTTAACAACATAATAAGTTCAGAAGAACTCGAGACGTTCCAAAGGCTTTAAAAGAGGTGCAGGGTTATGCCCCGCACTTCTTTACAGTCTTTTGAATAGCTTGAAAGACAATTGAACATATTATATCTTTGCTCAAGAAAATCATCATTAAAACAAATGAATAAGGACCCACCAAGCTATGACCTAGGACTCGGTAGGCATACACCTTAAACTGCTTTTCTTTCTATCATTTCTTGCAATTAATGAAATTCCTTAAAATATTATATGTACATTTCAAAAGCTAACATTTCAGCGGATGCATGAGAAGATGACAGATACGTGTTTACATTTACGTTTTGCAATTTCCTTTCGATTTACTTTACTGCATTTACTTACCCACGTTTTACTTTACCTGCAAACTCAAGACAAACCTGCATGTTACACCAAAACAAAACAAAACTACTTTAAAAGTTAAATGTATTTTTTTTCAAAACAAAAAAGGATAAATAAATTTAATGCATCATCTTTGAATGATTGGGAATCTCTCAGAGGAGGCAACTTATGGTTGCTAAAATGATTTATCCAGTTTAAATGAGCCTGACAACTTGTTTAGACTAAGTTAATCCAACAAAATAGTGGTGCATGAATGAGGGAACTGTGGGATCCTAACCGGTATCGCTTAATCAACTTAAACCCCTCCATAAGACATTTAAACAGTAATCACAACAACGAAACCTGGCATATGTACTTTAATACTCTTTGAAATTGTTTGAACCTCTTGAACTTTACACTTAAAACTTGAAACCTTCTACAACGAGAAGCTCGGAGCGAATACCATGGGCAACATGGCCATCTTCAACGGTAAAACAATTCTACATCAACTAAACCATTCCTTAGGAATAAATAACAAGCAATAGGACTTTGAGGTGGTTTGCCTAGCGCAACATAAACCCTCACCTTATCTTTTATGCATTTGTACACCATGCAAGATAAGCCCTAACTCGTCTTAGGATTCCGAGGATGTTGTTCGATATGACATAAATCTTTCTATCTTCCAGGTTATTTGCATGATCGGTGTCATAAAAATTTAAGCCCTAAATAATAAAGTTAGTAGGATGAAACATAAAATAATATATCTTCTAAATTGAAGCCAAGCCATAGGATATTTTGAGGAGTCACCGAGGTTTACCTTAGGATCCGTGACATCTACTAACTTTTCTTCCTTTGGATTCCACAATAACTTTTCCAAATTTAATACATTCCCTTTTGAGTTTCCTATGTCTGATATTGAAAATTCTCACTTTGGAGTTCATGAAAACAATATCTCCTGATCTAAATTGACAGTTTTTAGGTGACTTCAGTCATTTAAGATGTAATTAACTATAGGGGCTTGAACATATAAGAAACTTTAAGAATCTAGGTAATATAAACCAATCTAATTCTTTTATATTAGATAGGGAAACTTGTCATTCAACATAAAGGTTTTGCAGACCAAAACAAATGTCATAAATCTATTATTTTATGTAATTGAGTTTCACTATCAAGCAATGTGTCTATTCCTCGGGATAGGTGCATGGCTTATGGTGTAGTGCTCGTTTACTTAAACTATTAAGGATATGAGATCAGTTTAATTTCGTATTTTCAAATTAAAATAATATTTTCCAATATATATATATATATATATATATATATATATAGTAAATTAAAATCTATTTTAAAGCGGGCGATTAAATTCCTATTCCGGCGAACGACAATTTCTAACGGCCGATATTACTTCTTTTTCAATCTCCACTCTCATTCATCAAGGTGCTTGTTTAACTAATATGGTATACCTTGGTAGCTAGTCCTAGCATTTCTTCATAGCTCTAAAGAAAATAATCATTAAAATCTACAGATAACTTGCTGAGGTTATTAGTCTTATATTCATTTAAAAGAAAATTTATAAAAGGGCTTAGGATTCTCTTAAGTTCCCAAATTTAATTTTTTAGTTTGTTAATAGTTGACTTAGGAGGACCTATTAAATATGATTGGGGATATATCCATGCATGCAGCCCATTTTAAAACTGGCCTGAAGGAAATGCAGAAAAAAGTAGGTTTTGAAAAGTCATAAATCTATTAATCCTAAAATATTGATTATCTTAAACTTTTATTAAGATTTTTAAGTATAAAATTTATAATTTTATGGTCCTTAAAGAGCCTAGATAATAATTTCATGGAATACTAAATCAGCCGTAAATAAACAACAAAAGTTATCCAAGCATGCAAGGCACTTAAAGAAAGAAATCACTCCAAAAGAAAATATAAAAGAAGACAAAAAATTGCTGGTTCAGTAAAATATCACAAAAAAGTAGGAAAAACGGCTCAAATCCACATATACATGCCCGATCTATACAAAAATATCGAAACTTTGTACTTAAGGTACAGAACACGAGCTACGGCTCTTGAACCCAATCACATGGTTTGGTGCATCATCTGTCCCAAAACCCATTCAAATACCTTATTTCAGATATAAAATCTCCTAGCACTCTATCAAATACATATGAAAGAGAAAATAAAAAAGGGTCGACCTGCAAGAAAACAAGCGTAAGTGGGGAAAGTCATTCAACACGAAATAGGTTGTGATGCCTTATAATTTGGGGAGCTAATGACATCTGCAAGCACAAAGGGTTAGAAATTGTTACATGCCCTTCCTTTTATTAGTACTTGTGTATGTGCACATATAGGCAAATCACCATGCATAAGAATTTCCTACTAGACTACCATGCACAACAAGTAGATACGCACACCAAAAAGTATAAAAGGAGATGCATGGCTAGCACAAGACAAAAACATCATGGAACAATAGCAAAAGGCACCAAATGGACTACCTAAGATCCTAAATCCTAGTCTAGCACGCCATCTAATGATAAGTTTCCTGACCAGCATCTAAGTGAAGGTTAAGTCTCTAAGCAAAGTATGTCTTTGATGGAGTCATTTTGTCAGTTCCGCATTAAAGATCCAAGGGATCTAGAAATAGGAAGAAAATGAGAGGGAGGAGAGTGATATGGAGAGAGATAGAGAGAGAAAGAATTAGGTATGGTGAGAAAAAGTACATAAATGAGGAGATAGGCTCATGCATGACGCGAAAAGGGTGAGAGAGTGTGAGTGAGAGAGAGAGAGAGATGTTAAAGCTCAAGTATGCAGAGAGAAAGGGGAAGAGAGAAAAACTATGGAAGAGGGAAGGAGGGAAGAACTTCACTACACCATGCAAAAATTTTTTGAAATGGGAGAAGATGAAGAGTTCATACCTTCCATGAAGATGTTTTTTTTTCTTACCTTGAAAGAAGTGCCTGACCCCTACCCCCTTTAATGTGATTTCAACCTTGGGTAAATGAATTAGAAGGAGAGATTAAAAGGTAGAGATGGCTTGGTTGCGGAGAGTAGAAGAGGGAGAGGGTGGCTCGATTTAGAGAGGATAGGAGAAAAGGGAGAGGGATTTTCAACAAGAGAGAATGTAGAGGAGAGATGATCGCTCGATTGGATGAGGGGTTTAAGTGGGAAAGAAATGAAAGGGAGAATTTAAGAAGAGGAGGGAAATCTAAATTGAATACAAGGAGGAATTTTGAATTTTAGGTTGGTTATGATAGTTATGGCCAAAATGACCAGCATAACACATTTGTAGGAGAAAAAAGCAAGGAATTTAGTGGTGCAATTGGCTTTTGATTTAGTGGCCTCTGGCTCGAGATATTTCAATTTGAGGTTACTAGTTTGTTATGATGGCTATAGTCAAAATTTTAACCTTGTCTCATTTTGTAGAGAATAATATAAGGAATTGATTTTGTCAAAGTGGGCCCCAACTTTAGATATTTCATGTCAAAATTTGGGCCTAATTTTATGAGAGAAAATTTTGGTGAATTTTTGGTTAGAACTTTTAGTAGGTTTAAATTAATTTAACTATGTAATTTTAGCTTATATTCACTTTAGTTAAAGTTTGGTTTTGATTTATTTTCATTTTGAGTGAATTATGTGGATTAATATTTTACCATTGAAATTATTGTTTAAATCATCATGCTTAACCAGCCGCCAAATGGAGTCCAGTTTGAGCGCAAAGATGTCCATTTGAAAGATTGTGATGATCCAAACACATTAGCAAAATTCATTTTAAAAACTAATGTTTCATTGAAAAAAACTTTATGTGGGACTATTTTTTATGCAAAAAAATTCAAAATATAAAATTTTATGTAAAATATGTGTCTAATTATCACCAAATTAAATTCCATGCTTCTCATATATCTTTATGAACATCATACAACTTACAAAATATAATTTTGATCACAAGATTGGTTTGTGGAGAATATAATAATTTCAGAGTATATGGAGCAAGAAAATATAAAGTGAAAAAGGTTTACATAAAAAATATTTCATATAATTGTGGTACTTGTTTGTATGGTATTTATATGTGATAATAAACACCATGCATGCAACTTTTAGAATGAAGTTTCAAGACCAATGATGACTTGTGGATAAAAATAAGAAAAAAAAAAATTAGTGTACATGTTGTTGGTTAAGGCTGAATTTTAGGTGGATCTTAGGGTTTAGCTGAAGTTGGTTATCTTTGGTTCTATTTTTGTTGGTTGATTTTATTTTTTTTATTTAGATTTCATTTTAGAGTTAAATTAGAGTTTGATCAAGTTTTAGCTCAAATAAGGCTCAATTTATAGCTTATTTGAGTCTAATTCAGTCATCAAATGATACTAGGAGGGTGGTCATATGTCCCAATGAGACTATATATAAGTTGAGAAAATGTTGACTAAAAATGAGCTCAATAGAAGGCAACAAGACCTTGAATAGAAGCACCTAAAGAAGTCATAGATTCAAATCAGTATGAGCATGTTCGATGAATTTCATTATGAGATTTTATTATTGAACATGAGGATGATTTCATTTGTAGTGCATGTTGAATTCAAGAAGATAAACTTGTTGAACATATAGCTCCTTTTATGATTTCTAGGTACCAGATGGTTATGTCAAATTAAACATGAGGTAAACTTTATTGCATAAATCACACCAATGAAAAGTTGCTTAAAATTTTAATTTAGTTTCATTAGAGTATGCTAATTTGAAAATTAAACTCATTATACTACAGAGGCTCCTCAAGGCTTTACAATTGAGTAAATTTATAATCATTATGGATTTTGGCCATTTTTTATCAAGTCAAAATGATAGGCTCTTGAAATGATTGTCTTTGAGGACAATCGACTTTGTCATATGATGAGTTCAATGATTCGTCAATATTCTTATTTTCTTTGCTCTATTAGCCATACATTAGCTGAATTAATAAAAATAGCATGAATTTTGTTTGTATATTATTTGATGTATACTTAATTTTAGAAACTAATGACTTTCCCTTGAAATTATAAACTTATGAATTTAAGAAGATGGTTCATGAAACTCAAGGTGGATTGACATGGTTGGGCAGTGCACAAGAATATAAGTCATGCATTTAGTGATCAGTGAGTAAAGAGTATCGTTTCATGATGATTGATTCCACAAAGTATCATAAATAAGTTAATTTTAAATTTATTGAAATAGTTATAAAAATTATAAATTAGTAGAAAATACAAAGATGACTATCAAGTAGAAACATACATATTAAGGGTAGTCTGTCATATAGTTTGAAAGGTAAGGGACAAAATTTAATCCAGTATGAAACCATTATTTAATTAATAATATAAGTCAGTAATATGCATAAATTTTTATTTTGATTGACTTGTATGGTGCATCATAAAATTACCTCAAAAATATAAGATTGAATATATCACTTTAACTTACCTCGAACTCTGGTAAGAAATTAATATTAGCAAGTTTTATTCATAACACTTTGGGATCCTAACTTTTACATGAGCTATAATAAATATCTGTCATATATTCCAACATTATACTTTAATCATGATTAGTCTATTCTTTGCCTCTCAAATATGAGTAAATCTCCTAAAAAGTTAATTAATCATAACTCAATCAAAAGAAATAAAGAACTGATTAAAAAGTATGTAGTTATAATCATGTGTGGAAATTAAAATTTTAAAATTTATAAGAAGGCAACAATGTGAAAACTAGTTATATCTAATCCCTAAAGTAGGAATTTAGTTCATACTTAAAATATGAAATTATAAAAAAATGCAAGATTCAAAATAAAAAAAAATAAATAAATAAAATAAATGAGATGTAATAGAAAAGCTTAGTGTTGCGTGCTCCTGCTCCTCTATTGTAGTTGTCTTAACTCTAGCCACTTCCAATGTCTGCTAAAATTTCATATTCAAAAGTATCCAAAAGTTATCTATTGAACAATATTATCCATTTTATGTAGCTCTCTTTTCTCTTAAAACCCCTTCAAATTTTTGTGATATTTTGATCTTGAAGTACTCAAACTTAAGCTTATTTGGGTACCTAAGCACTCAAGTATTAATAGCTTAATTATTTTCATGAGAGAATGCTAAAAATTTACAATACCAACATCTCAATGCTTGAAGTGAATGTCTCAAAATCGAGCTCTAGCCCACTGCCAAAATATATAAAAAAAGCTAATTTGACGCTCTTCGTCACCAAGACTAAGTGTATGAACTAGTACTTGGGTACAAATATATTCAACTGGGTGTTTTGTTTTGAGTATCAACTTGCCTAAAATAAAAATATATTTGTCCTAAATATTAATATCAGAGAAGCTACATTAAGAATTTAAGTTCTCACAAATAATCCAATTAGAATTTGAGTTCTAATAATAATGAATTTTATTTATTTTTATAGAATCATTAGCTATTTTAAAAATTTAAACTCAACTTTGACATATTCTAAATCAATGAGAAAGGATATTACATACCCATTAGTTTCAATTTATAACCAAACTGGATTTAGATGTTATCATAAAATAACCTTGATAATAAAGTCACCTTCATAATAGAATAATGAGTTTAGTATAATGATCTTAGCTTTTAAAATTGTCAATGCATACATCAAACATCAAATATGAAGACTTATTTGCAACAAAATCCCTTTAATGAAATTTTCTCTGTTTTGTGAAGCTAATGAAGAAAGATCTTTTGGAGCTTGATTGGTTAGTGTTGTCTTCTTCATTAATTTTATAGAAGAAATTCTTTTTCAAACTCACTGCTTACAAAGAACAACATTCTCTCAATATGGATATTGTTGCAATAGGAAGTCTAAATTTTAGCCTAAGCATATAATCCTCAGTTTGTAATTTTAAGGATTTAAAATGATGTTATTTTATGTCTTTTAATAATTTAGATAATAATAAGTTTAAGAATTTATCGATTAAATAAGAGAATAAGAATAAAATGAATTTCATTTTGTAAAGTAAACTACCATTAGTTGATATTCATAGAGTAGTGAGTAAAAGTATTCAGAGGCAAATGACTTTAAATTACCATATAAAATCAATTGTCGGCCTAGTTTAATATATGACTTGTCTAACTACATGTTATATTATTTGAAACTGATATTTAATTAATGTGTTAAAAAGACTCCAAAGTTTATAGGCCATCCATCTCCATAAAGAATGTAGCTCACTTTTAAAATGTAGTCATATAGTTTGAAACTTGACTTTATGTAGAGACTACACCAATGACTTATTGAATTTAATGAATTTTTAACTAATTAAGGATGCAATTTTATATTTTAATTTTTTAGCTAATTCAAGACCCTAATTTCTCATGCATCTTATCTTGAAGTTTTCTTAAACTCAAGTATAAATTGTAATTTTTGACATAAAAACAAATGGACCAATATTTCTCTCATTGTAAAGGACCGTTAATTTTATTGAGTGCAATCAATTGATATTCTAGTGAGTTCCAATATAACATGTTTCAAAATGTTGATAACTGGAATGATTTTTATTTCTAAAATATTTTTTAAATTTCTTATAACTTGATAAATTTTGTGAATAAATGAGTCAGAAGATGAGCTCATGATTGCGGTACTTATTAATTTTGATTTTGATACCCATAGTGGTTAGCATATTATAAATAAATATAAATTTACTCAGATAGATTTGTGAATTCATCAAGTATGAGCTCGCTAAGTTTTTTTTTAATATTAATATGGTGTGAAATTCAAAGTATAAGAGAAAATCATACAATTTCTTTTGCAAAATAAAAAAAAATGCAAAGAAAACAGATTCAATAATTTCATATGTGTTTTATTTAAATACAAACTTAAAATGCATGATTTATTTATAATTTTATTCATGTTTTATTCATGCAATTTAATTTCTTTAGACGACATCAACAGTAATTAAGCCCTTTCATTTTTAGTGAGAAAGATAAAAAGGCATTGGAGTTGGAAATAGTCCTTTTTCTTTTCTTCTAGTCTGTGTTGAAGATATAATGATTTGAAGGGGGACAAGGCACACAATGTTATATTCATTGGTAGTGATTAACAAGAACGTTTCTTCTTTATTAGTTTTATGATTTTATGAGCAACAAATAAAGAGGAATGCATGAATAGTTGAGGTGTTCTTTTCTTAATTTATGGGTAATAGTTAAATTGATTATCTCCCATTAATCAAGGCCAAAGCATCTATGATAGATATATAATTGATGACAATGTTTATGATGATGATGATGATGCATCTTCTTAGCTAACTTGTCATTGTCGTCAAGCGGCGTACACTATTTTTCTTGAGAATGTGTTTAAAAATCTTGTAAGAGTTTAGAATGTTATATTTTGGATCTTGAAGTCTATATCATATGGTTGTACATTTTCATTTTCATGTGATTGTCAACATGTTTCAATAACTTGACCAATCCATTAGCTATTGAAGTCCAGGAGCAAAAAAAGACATTTCAAAGGCCCAAGTGCTACATGAGTGTTAATAGATTTAAATTTGTGAAATCTAGCATCTTGAATTTGAAGTGAAAAATGAAGTGATTGAGTGACTTCATCGATCACAATTTCATGTTAAATGGTTAATTGAATGCCGAATTGTTAGTTAAAGTTGGAAAAAAATGAAAAAACCTTTGAATTAAAGAAGAGAAGCACCATAGAGGTGCCTCGATTTAAGGTGAGGAATGTATGTTTATCCATCAGCATATCGCTAATATTTTGAGCAAAGATTTTAGCTAAAAGCAAGTGACATTGTTTGCTAGGTATGACTTGCCCTAGTGGGTAGCTTAAATTTTGGTAAGTATTCTTCTGCAGTATTAACAAGGAAAAAAACATTCATAAGTTAGACCTAATTCTAGATAGGACATATATAAGAGGAGATTTTCTAGCACTTTCTCATAAGAGATTTGGCTCTTCATTGAAATGAATCAGTGCAATAACAGTTTGATTACTGCATTGACGACTCTTAAAAAAATTTGCCAATTAATACTATTAAGGAGATTGAGCGAGTGTGGCAAAGGGAAGAACTCAAGCATGCCTAATATCATCATGGTAACCTGATCAAATTTATTATTAAGTTGCTTGGAAGCAGCATAGCTGGCAAGTTAAATGCTTTGCAAGGATCTTCCATGAGTTATGCGGCGTCCATGAATTAATTATTGTTTTTTGAAATAACTAACCCTCTTTACATTTTTAGGGTAATTTTTAATATTGTATGTGAAAGAACTAAGACCCTACTTCAAACATAGTTTAAATTTGAGGAGAAGAAATAGAAAGCAGAAATTGAAAGAGAATCTTGGATTGATTTCTATGTTGATAGAGGTAGCGCTTTAAACCAAGTATGAGATTATGCCATACCTTATTCAACCAATTCCCCCTTATTTATAAGGGTAGAATAAGATTAGTAATATATGATGATTTGCATCTGAAAATTAAAAGGAAAGTTATGAGTGGTTTCTTGCAACTAAATAAGTAATAATAAAACCTGATTGTTAACTATCTATTTGGCAAATAACTTTGGCAATGTTTCAAATTAAGGATATGCATGCTTGATCAGATTTTCTGGTAAGAGCATAAAATCAACAAGCATGTGCTTCAAATGAATAGGAAACTGCGTGGGCACATTTCTTGGAAGAATGTGTGATTTCAATAGTCCTCTAGGATGAGTTTAGTTGATTAGTACTAAGATCAAGTAGAATTTTTCCCTTAGGTCACTATAAGCCAAACAAGTATCAAGTTGTATTTAACTTGGGTTGGTTTATGATCAATGACTTATTGAAGATGGTATTTATTTTTATAATAACTTTATTGAAAATACAAATATGAGTGAATAGTTGATTACAATTTTAGTGATTTTAATATTTAATTATTTTTTAACAGACCATTAAATAAATGATGAAAAAGCAATTTAAATTCATATTTCTGTGATTAACTAATATGACTTTGTTTCAAATTTAGGGACATTATAGAAAAACAGATGGATCATATAAGTGTTTCAAAGAGTCTCTGTTAGATTTTCCTTGTGTTCCTTTCTTCCCTCCATTCCTGGTTCCATTAGTTTGCTTTAGTAGCCAGTTATTATTGCTTTTCATGCTCCCTCCGGCTGAGGGGTTGTGAACCTCCACAAACTCTCCGCCTACCCACACCCTCCCTCTTCTAATATATCCATTATCGGTTACCCTCTACTAGTAAACTGGAATGGTGTCCTTCCCTCCCACCTCTACCACCCTTCTTTTCTTAATCTTTCTTTCATTATCAGCAATGAAGATTAGGATGTTTTCACTAATGAATGGGTGGAAGAAGGATCTAAATAATTGATCTTGGATTTGGTTGGCTATACTTTTGGCAAGTAACCAATTTTTGGTAATTTGCTTCAATTCATTAACAAAATGTGAAAACTCTGAGATAATATTTTTATTTAAATTTAATAGTGTTGAAGAATATGAGATTGTTTACGACGGTGGTCCTTAGTTTATTAGGAGTAAACCTTTTATTTTCTTTTTCAAAAAAAGATGATTTTAATTTGATTAGGGAAGATTTTAGTAACATTCCCATTCAAATCAAGTTATCAATTCTTCCACTTTTTGATGGTCTGAAACTTGTATATCTTAAAAATTGCTAGAAAAAATAGCATACCATTAACAGTTGATCCTCTCATAGCCAAATATACCGGCTGACATTTGCTTGGGTCATTGTCTAAATTTCCAAAAATTTTATTCTTCCTAATTTTGTTATGATTTAAATAAAAGGAAGCGATAATCAATAGTAGGTGATTTACGAGAGGAAACAACCTCTTTGCAAAGTTTGGGACTCATTTGCTCATGATCGTGCCACCTGCCACAAATCCCCAGGCTACAAACAACCCCTTTTCATACCTATTAATTGTGGCAAAAGTTGTTTTTGATTATGTAATAAGATAAGAATTCTTGAAGCCTCGACAAACTATCTAACACTTCCATATACCAACATTTTACCATCACCACAGCTCTAGATCTCAAGCTCTCGCCAACTCTCCTATATATACATAACAACTCTTTGCAACAACACTACAACAAAATATCAAGTGGATGCCTCAACACTTGATAGCAAACCGAAAACTCACTTTACTCCCTCAAAGTATATGGCTAGTTCTTCCCCTCAAGCCTCTTGGATTTTGATCAAACTGCTACTTCCCTTCCAATGCCCCTTGTAACCAACATGCAATCAACAACCTCAAAACACAAAAAAGGAAGCTCAAAGAAGGAAAATTTTCACTCTAATTCTTAACCTTAATCTCTATTTTTTCCAAAAATAATATCTTGAAATGTTAGAGGGTTCAGTAGTTATCTTCATATCATTAATTGTTGGCATCTCATCTTAAATGGAATGAAAGTTCTATTTTTTCTCATCTCTAGAGGTAAATAGACAATTTATCCATGGATTACTCATAACCTTCAACATCAATTTCCTTCTTACTAAATTTGCTTATACTGATAACTGTTATATTATGAAAAAATAACTATTAAACTCAATTATTCAGTTAACTGCCAACATTAATCAGCATTGGTTCATCACATAGGATATTAGTCATAGCCTTGCTGAAAAAATTAGTGGTGTCCCACTTATGCCTAGCAAGCTTATTGAATTCAATTTCTGGATATCAATTTTGGTCTTATAGACTTACACAATGTGGGATTCTCTTATAGTTGCTTTAATAAATAACTATATTGTCATATTAGATGTATATTAGATAGTGTCCATTGCAATCAAATATGGATTGTTCTCTTCTCTACTCCTATTATAATGTTTTGTAGCCTTTGAAATATAAGAACTTGCCCATTCTGATTTCTTTTGGGAATTATTTTTCTACTAGATGTAGATTCATGTACAAGAACTATTAAATAAAATAAGACAATTTGAAAAGCCTTATTCTTAATGCTTGGAATATACATGTTGATGTTTACCCTCTTTTTGATCCATTTAACAAGCTTATGAATTTAAAATCTTCTCTCAATAATTCAAAATGAACTTCTTCAAAATACATCTACAGCACCATAAGAAACCTCAAACTTACTGAACTGACCAGGCAAGTCATGGAGATCATCCTCTTGACAAAGAACTTCTCTCTAAAGCCATTACTACTCAATTTAAACACATTGAGTCTAATATTTTCAGAATACTTGGGTGAAACTAAGTGTCAAATGTGCTTGGCTCACTAAGGGTTAAGATGATATCAAATTTCTTGATCAAATAAACAAGGTAAAAAATAATAGAAGTAGCATTAGAGAATTGCATACTAATAACAAATGCATTACTAATCAATTTATATTGCTAAGGAGGTTGTGGCTTACTTCTCTTTTTTTCTCAACAACTTTTCTCCCACTACCAATATAAAACTATTAATATTTCTGTTGCTTGAACTCACAAACGTTTGAATGTAATTTGCTTACAAGTGATTTTTTTTTTTTATGACATCAAGAATTCCTTCTTCATTATTGGCTTAGAAAAGCTCCAGGACAAGATGTATTTAGATCTAAAATTTTTTAAGCTACTTGGGACGTGATTGGCTACCCATTTATTCAAGCTATCAGATTTTTTTTGCCACATTTAAGCTTTCTAAAAGAGTTGGACACTCTATTATTTCTTTGATTCCTATGAAGCCTCAGGCCCAAGCTTCCAATCATTAAACACCCATATCTCTATGCAACACCATTTATAAGGTCATTTCAAAGCTCATTGCCAACTCCCTTCTACTGTTCATAAAGCAGAAGCAACTTTCATAGCTAATAGAAATATTGTATATGATATTA
The DNA here is from genome assembly GCA_022702705.1 of Papilionanthe hookeriana x Papilionanthe teres. Lineage (NCBI taxonomy): Eukaryota > Viridiplantae > Streptophyta > Magnoliopsida > Asparagales > Orchidaceae > Papilionanthe > Papilionanthe hookeriana x Papilionanthe teres. Next base: position 62,938,578 of record CM040438.1, on the reverse strand, counting down.
TTCTAGCTAATGATTTGTCTCAAGGGTTTAACAATTCATCTGATCCTGAAGCTTTTTGCTCTTAGATTGACCTCATAAAAAGCATTTTATATATTTCATCATTAATTTCCTTGAGAGAGGATGGCCTCCTTCGGTTTTTCCTCTCGATTCATATGCTGGATTAGAGCTCACATTGAATAAGTTTCTTTTTCTACCATCATTAATCATAAGTTACATTATTATTTTAATCCATTTTCAAGATTAAGGCAGGAGTGTCCACCCCACCCCGCCACGCCACTACCTCTTCTTTACCCTTATTATGGAATTTATTTTCATTATAATTATAGTATGGGCTCTTGTATTCATTATAGTACTCATCTCATATATATTGATGATTTGTTGGTTTTTGGTAAGACTAGTGGCCCATCTGTAAGTAGTTTATCATCTATTCTTAAATCTTCTGGTGAGCCTCCAAATCCTTGTGCAAAAATTACTAAGTTCAATATTTTCTTGTCTAGAAGTGTGGATGATTGATCTATAAAAAAATACCTATTTCTTTATGTCTTAATTCTTATCAATTTCTAAGAATATTATGCTTTAATGAAAGGTATTTTTTGTGTTTTTGGATGTAGGTGATGTAAAAAGGTCCAAAAAGGAAAAATGAGCAAAAAGGAGCAAAAAGGAACAAAAATGGAGCAAAATACAAAAAATATAAAAAAAATATGGCCTAGCGCCTAAGCGCCAGACTCGATACAGAAACTGTCAAGTTTTTGACAACGTTTGAACGGTTATTTTGACGGAGTGAGCGGTTATTGGACATTCTAGAAGTTTGGCAGTTGTTCCTTGATAATAGGACATGTGATACATTGCATTTGGACGCTCCAAAACGGTTTTAATCGCGAAGAGGCGCCAGACAGACCTTCTAGAAGATTCATTGAATGTGGACATGTTTTGAGGAAGTGCCTCAAGGCAACCCTTGAAGCCTATAAATAGGAGTTCATTTCTTTAGAAAAACGTGCCCCCATTGTAACCCCTTTCTCTTATCAACTTAGGATCTCTCATCCTTAGAGAGAGAAATAGAGAGAGAAATTTAGGGCCGCTTTTGTTTAGTTTAGTGAGTTTATTTTCAAGTTGTTGCGTACGGAGTTCATTACAGCTGTGGAGTCGGTAGGAATCGAAAAGCACTTGTAGAAGGAATATTTGAGATAAGTATTTTATATTTGATTCAAAGTTTATTTATTATGTTTCTTGTTTATATTTAATGTGTTCGAGTAGTTAGTTTACTTTCTTCCTTCAATTATGAAGAGATAAATAAGATAATAAAAGATTCGATGGAAAATTGAAATTCAAAATGTTTTCAAAACATTGTGATAACATTAATATCTAATCTTACTTTATTTTTTAAATTGATCATTTAAATTGTTAAAATCTGTTGAAGAGTTTTAAGACCTAGAAAGAGAAAAACTCTTAACTTGTAAGTGTCACATAAATCCTTGGGTAGTCGAAGGCAGTATGCGAGTTATTCGAGGTTAAGTGCGAAATAAATAGGAAGATAAGATTTAAAGGGCGTAGAATTGATAAGTTTTTAGAGTGACGGACTAAATTCTTATAATTTGATTTATAGATTAGGAAATGGTCACTAGTAGAGGCCGACCATAGCCACCCTTGGACATCTAAGTAGTGTGAGTGCAGATTAACCCATTCTACTAACAATACATCCGGACTCGATCACGTAAATTAGCCAATGTTCTTTGCGCTTGGATCGAAAGGGTAAAGAATAGGAATGCTTCATTTGTACAATACCATAAATCAAATTCTCCAACGAATATTAAATTATCTTAAAAATCTTAGATTAATTGAAGGAAAAGAAGTTGTTTATTTTATATAGTTTTCATAAATCATTTTCTTATTATTATTTTTTTTATCTGCATCTAGTAAATTAATAGTAATTTATAGTTAGATTAAAATATAAAAAGATTTTTGAAATACAATATTTAGAAAATTTATTACTATAATTTTTTCCAGTGGGATCGATATCGAGGTCTTTGTTTTAAGCTCTATATTACTTGAAACGATACGTATACTTGCGTAGTACCCGAAAAAATATATAAAATATTTTCTTTTTAAAATTATATTTTGCTATATAAACATATATTTAAAAAGTTTTATTTGGTACACATCTATATAGCAAGTTATTCCAAGTCAAGTGTTTCACGCCTTCGCCAAAAATTAAATTTTCTAGCAGTGGTAACAAATTCTTGTATTTGGAAGTACAAAAATCGGGTCAAGTTTTTGGCGCCGTTGCCGGGGAAGAAATAAAATAGTTATAAATTTTTTTTTAAATATTGTATTTCCAAAAATTAAAAAAATAAATATAAAAATATGTAAAAAAAGATAGATATATAAAAATTTTATTCCTTGTTTTATGCGAAGATTTGGTTCTGAAGGATTAATACGTTTAGATTCTGAATTAGAAAGAATAATTAGAAAAATTAAAAAGGAAAACAAATTCAAAAATTTCAGAAATGACTACCTTACAAATCCGATTGAAGCTTAATGATCAAAATGTTTATAAACGAATTAAGGGATTATCTTAACCCTACGATTGATGAACTTCTTAGTAGTATTCAAATACCCACTTGTAGATCTTAATTCTTTTGAACTTAAACCGTCTATTATTCAAATGGTGCAAAAGCAATCAATTTGGTGGAACACCAAATGAGGATCCAAATTCTACACTTGTTAGTTTTTAGAAGCTTTGTGCTTACCTTTAAATATAATGATGTTTCGATGATCTTTATTGAAGCTTAGACTCTTACCTTTTTCTTTAAGAGATAAAGCGAAGATGTGGTTAAACTCATTAGCGACTGGTTCTATTAAAACATAGGTTGAAATGACACAAAAACTCCTCGCTAAATATTTTCCTCCTTCTAAAACTCGCTAAATTAAAAAATGATATTACTTCGTTTAGTCAATTTGACGGGAGACAATATATGAAACTTGAGAAAGATTTAAAGAACTATTAAGAAAATGTCCTCATACATGCTTTCACTCGATTGGTTAATTATTCAAACATTTTATAATGGATTAATTGGATCTTTAAAATCAATTATTGATCTTCGTCTTGGAGGTTCTTTAATGTCTAAATCATTTGAAGAAGCTTACACTTTAATTGAAGAAATGACTAATAACAATTTTTAATGGCCTTTCGAAAGGATTAATCCTAAAAAGATGGCAAGTATTCACGATAATGAAGCCTTTTTCTATCTTAGCTTCACAAGTAGCGACGATATGTCAAGAAATTAGATAATTTTGCAATTAATATTTCACATAATAACTCTGCTAATATTGGAGATTCTCAAACTATTGAAACTTTACAAGCTATTGTAAGTAAAAATAATCCTTATTCAAATTATTATAATCCTAGGTGGAAAAATCATCCTAATTTTAACTGGAATAATTCACAACAACAATGGGGTAATAATTAATCTCATCCCACTGGAAATTGGAATAATCAAGTTAATCCAAATTATAAACCTCTCGGATTTAATAATCAACGAGAAAAAGTTATCGATAGAAGAATTAATTTTACGAATGAAAAATCAATTACAAAATCAAAATCTTGCTATTCGTAATATTGAAAATCAAATGGGGCAAATTGCTACTTTAATTAAAAACGAACTGTAGGAACACTTCCAAGTAATGTTGAAATTAATCCAAAGAAAAGCTGGAAAAGAACATGAACAAGTTAAAAGTCATGCAACTTAAAAGTGGAAAGGAATTAAAAGAAAGAATGCGAATAAAATTGAAAAAGAAATTGAGGTTGAAGAGATTGAAAAACCTAAAGAAACTCTCTCCTAGTCGAATCGATCATTATACTCATTAATGTGGAAGTTGAAAAATCACTACGCACTTTTCCTCAAAGACTTAAACAGCAGAAATTAGATCATCAATTTTCTAATTTCTTTGAAATCTTTAAGAAACTTACTATTAACATACCTTTTGCTGAAGCTTTAGAACAAATGTCAACTTACACAAAATTTATGAAGGATATTTTAAGCGAAAAACGAAAATTTGAAGCTTTTGAAACTGTTGCACTAAGTGAAGAATGCAGTGCAATAATTCAAAAGAAATTACCTGAAAAGCTTAAGGATCCTGGAAGTTTCACTATACTCCTGTGTTATTGGAGAAAAATTTTGTGGAAAAGCTTTATGTGATTTAGGAGCAAGTATTAATCTCATGTCATTTTCTATCTTTCGAAGATTGGATTTAGGAGATATTACTCTCTACTATGTAACCCTTCGATTAGTGATAGATCTATCGCTTATCCTAAAGGAGTTATAGAGGATGTCCTTGTTAAAGTGGATAAATTTATCTTCACTGTAGATTTCATAAGTACTTGATATGGAAGAAGATAAAGAGATACCTATTATTTTAGGGAGACCTTTTCTAACTACCGGACGAGCTATGATTGATTGCAAAAGGGAGAACTAACCATGAGAGTTAATGATCAATAAATTAAATTCAATGTTCTTAAATCAATGAAGTACCCTGATAAAGAGAAATGTTATCGAATGGATATAATATATTATTTAATTGAAAAACATTATTAAGAAAAATGTAAGGTCATTTCTGAACAAAAATTTGAATTTTTAACTGATGAAAATGAAATAGTAGAAGAAGAGACTCATTTTATTAAAGATAATTGGGAAACTTTAGACATAACTCAAAATGATATACTTTTACCATCAATTAAAAGAGCCCCTGAACTAGAATTAAAAATGTTACCTTCACATTTAAAATATGCGTTTCTTGGAAATTTGTTAACTTTACTCGTTATTATTTCTTACGAACCGAGTAGAGATCGAAGAAAAACTACTGATTGTGTTAAAGAATTATAAGAAAGCTTTTAGTTGGACTATTATCGATATAAGAGGAATAAGCTCTTCCATTTGCATGCATAGAATCTTAATGGAAGAAAATTTTAAACCTATTATAGAATCGCAAAGAAGATTAAATCCTATCATGAAAGAGGTTGTTAAAAAGAAATTATTAAGTGGTTAGATGCTTGGTATTATTTATCCTATTTCGGATAGTCGATGGGTAAGTCCTATTCATTGTGTTCGAAGAAAAGAGATGTAAGCATCATTGTTAATGATGAAAATGAACTAATTCCTACAAGACAAGATTACTTGGATGGCGAATTTGTATTGATTATAGGAAATTAAATAAAGCCACTAGAAATGATCATTTTGTTTACCTTTCTTGGATCAAATGCTCGATAAATTAGTTTGGACACCCATATTTCTATTTTACGGATGAATATTCAGTTATCATCAATTATTTATTGTCTCACGAGGACCAAGAAAAGACAACATTTATAAGTCCTTATGGAACATTTGCTTTTAAAAGAATGTATTTTGGTTTATGTAATGCACTCGTAACTTTTCAAAGATGTATAATGTCGATATTTTGTGATTTGATTGATGAAAGGAATTGAAATATTCATGGACGATTTTACGGTTTTGGAACTTCTTTTAATCTTGTTTGGAAAAGATAATCAAAGTTACGAAAAGATGTGAAGAAACAAATTTAGTTCTTAACTGGGAAAAATGTCGATTCATAGTCACGAAGGCATTAGTACTTGATCGCAAAGTGTCACAAAAGGGATGGAAGTAGATCAAGCAAAAGTGAAAATTATTGTTGTATTGCAACCTACTCTACTATCATTATCGATGTGAGAAGTTTTCAGGTACATGCTTGGATTTTATAGAAGATACGTAAAGGATTTTTCTAAAATTGCTAAACCTCTTTGTCATTTATTGGAAAAAAATGTAAAATTTGAATTTAATAAAGAATGTATTAATACTTTTAATATTCTAAAAGAAAAATTAATAACTGCACTTTATCATTGTTGCACCTAATTGGAATAAATCTTTTGAATTAATGTGTGAAGCAAGTGATTTTGCAATTGGAGTCAGTATTAGGACAAAAATATGAGAAAATTTTCAAAGTTGTATATTATGCTAAGTAAAACTCTTCATCGAAACACAGAAAATTACACTACCATCGAGAAAGAGCTTCTAGTATAAGTATATGTCTTTGATAAATTTAGATCTTATCTTCTTGATACTTAAATGCATAGTTATATGCGATCATTTCTGCTATTAAATATCTATTATCTAAGAAGGATTCTAAACTAGACTTATAAGATGAGTTTTACTTACTGAGAATTTGATTTTCAAATAGTAGATACGAACTGAAAACCAAATTGTCGATCATTTGTCTAGAATTAAAAATGATATTATTTCGGAAGAAAATATAAATGAGAAATTTCCGATGAATCAGTATATGTTATTCGAGGATGCGAAACACGCTTAGTATCTTGATATTGTTAATTATTTAGTTAGCAATATTTTACCTTATGACTTGGATAACAAATTTATTAAAAAATTTAAATATGATGTTAAATCTTATATTTGGGAAGAACTTCATTTATTTAAAATTGGCAAAGATTCTATGATTCGAAGATGTGTACCTTATGAGGAAACTTTTGCTATTATTCAAAAATGTCATGATTCTGATTTTGGAGGACACTTTAAGCAAAGATAAAGCTGCATTTAAAATTTTAAATTCTAGATTTTATTGGCCTACCTTATTTAAAGATGTGAGACATTATGTGAAAACATGTGATCGATGTCAAAAGATGGGAAATATATCAAGGAAGAATGAAATGTCTTTAAATTATATATTGGAAGTTGAAATTTTTGATATATGGGGTTTAGACTTTATGGGACAATTTGTTTCATCATCTGGAAAAATTTATATTTTATTAGCGATTGATTATGTTTGAAAGTGGATTGAAGTCATTGCTTTACTAAATCGTGATTCCAAAAGTGTTTCTAAATTTTTAAAGAAAATGATATTTTCAATATTTGGAATGTCTAAGGTAATTATCATCGATGGTGGAAGTCATTTCGGAATATAAGAATTCAATCATTACTACAAAAATTTGGAATCAAACATAGAATTGCAATCGCTTATCACCCACAAACAAGTGAAATGGTCGAAGTATCAAACGGAGAAATTAAAAGAATTTTAGAGAAGACTGTTAATCACTAAAAGAATCGATTGGGTTGATAGACTTGATTCTGCATTATGGGCTTACATAACAGCATATAAGACACCAATCGGAATGTCACCTTACCTGTTAATTTATGGCAAACATTGTCACTTACCTGTAGAACTTGAACATAAAGCTTATTGGGAATAAATGAGTTTAATTTTAATTTGAATAAAACAGGAGAAAATCGATTATTGCAATTAAATGAGATGGAAGAAATAAGAAATGAAGCATATGAAAATGCGAGGATTTATAAAGAGAAAATGAAGATGTTGCATGATAAGAAAATTTCAGGAAAATTTTTTGAACCCGGACAATAAGTATTACTCGTTTAACTCTCGTTTAAAACTTTTTCCGAAAAATTAAGATCTAAATGGATTGGACCCTATATAGTTGAGAAAATATATCATTATGGAGCTGTGGATATTAAAGATCCCAAAACAGGAAAAGTTTTTAAAGTAAATGGATTATGATTGAAGCCTTATTTGGAAGATATTAAAAAGATTTATAAAGAGACTTATGAATTAAGTCAACCTGATTAAAGATTTACTTAAGTCGAGTCGACGACGTTAAACTAAACTATTGTGAGAAGCAACCCATAATTATCTTTTGTTATGAGTGTTTTTGTGTTTTAATGTAAGGTTATGCCTCGATCTTGATTAATTTTATATTACTTTAGAAAAATTTGATGCTCATAAGTCTGTTGACTTAAGCTGAAAATTATTTTGAAGTAGGTAAGATTTAGAAATTGGATCACTCTATTCTGAATATGAGTAAAAAGGAGATCAAGTTAACCTTCATTATGATTGTTTACAATGTGAGTTATTGAGTTTAAATTACTCTTACCGAGTATAATTTACCTATCTTGGAGAACGAAATTTTGAAATTCGACAATTAGACGAAACGGAGTTGAACATAGTTACGGCGCTAGCGCCGAGACTCGGCGCTAAGTGCCGGAATCAAACTATGTATCAATAGGTCCGGCGCTTAGGCGCCAGATTCGGCGCCTAAGCGCCACGATTACTGGGTCGTGCAAAAACCAAAATTTTCAGTTTTTCACACGATTTTCACCTTTAAATCAACATATCTTTTTCCCTAACCATCAAGCAATCAAAATTACGTCCCTTGCACTTCATTCTTGAGAGATTTGAGAAATTTTTGAAGAATATGGAAGGAAGAAATCATGGAGAAGAAGGTAGGGACAAGGTCTCAAAGGATCCTCAACCCTACTTCAATGGTTTCATCGCTGTAAGTTTAGAAAAAATTTCTAGTCGTTTGGATGAGTTTGAAGCGGAGTTTAAAAGCATTGGAGATCGCCTTCATAAGATGTTTCATCAAATTGAACATCTAGAATGACAAATGAAACTTCAATTTGATCATTTTGCGGCTTATCAAGATGCTCAAGTTGAAATGTATGCGAAGAACAAGTGGATTGACGAAAAGACGGCTACGAATTTCCCAAGAGCGTTAGTGTTCTTTCCAAGTGAAACACAATTTCCCTTGTGAAGATTAGAATATTCTGGTAATGAGATAGTTATTATATGGTTTGTTGAGTCGTTGTATCGATTTAGAGAATCAATTGTGTTTGTTTGTGTATTTGCTTTCATGTTCAATGTGTGTTGTTTTTGCTTAGAAATTGTTGTGTTTGAGTGTGTATTAGGAACTTGAATCAAGTATAATACTTATCTGGAATGTATTGAGTCAATATTGAAGATTATAAATGGAATTTAGTGAGTTTGATTGGTGGATTAAATATTTAATTTTTATAAATTTTTGAAAAATGTTGTGGAAGATAGAAATTGAAGCCCTACTCTGATGAGTAATTGGAAGTTGAATTTATGAATTTTGGTGGAAAATTAAATTTAAAAATAATTTTTTGTGAAAGGCGAGTACGGCGCGGAATTCGGCGCCTAAGCGCCGGTTCGGCTCGTACCCGAAAATTTATTTAAATAACCCCCAAAAGCCATTTTCGACGCTCTAAGCTTCATCTTCTTCCCCATTTTCGCGAAAATACACCTTTTAGATCCATTTTGAGGTCAAAACATCAAGGATTTAAGCGCGAAACCACTCAATTTCTTCGTCTCAAGGTCAAATCTACACTTTAAACCATTTATTTTCGATTTTCACTATAGATTTCCCTAGTTTTGCTAAGAACCGAAATTTTGAAAAAAAATTTGATTTTTAGTGATTTCTTTGGATTTTTAAACTTATTTTAAGTTTTATAAACTTAAAAAGAGTTTAATCTTTGATTCCTAAATTTGTTCTTGTTTTCTTTCACGTTTAGATGACTCCAAAATCTAAACGCGGGAAGGCACGAGATAACTTTGATAGCGACAGAATTTTTCATCTGCAGTCGCGCATTTTCGCTTCCACGAATTTGCGACGTTCGGGAAGTTCATTTCGAACGAAGTTTCTATCATCCGGAAAAATGATTGAAAACACTATCGTTGCACACGATTAGCAACGATTATGTTATTTCACTCGTTGTTCTTGTTATCCCTATTGTTCGAGAGTTTTATGCAAATTTTCCGGATCGTCGAAGATTATGAAGTCTTTGTCAGAAGTATCGAAGTAGGATTTAGTCCTGAAAGAATCAATATATTTTATGGCCTGCCACCAACTATTGAATGTCATTATTCTGGATTATCACCATTTGAGGGAGATTTGGATATGATCATTGCTTATTTGATCGACGATCTTGGATCTTGGAAGATCGGGAACGGAAAAGAGTAAACTTCAAATCCTCCAAATTAAATGGTATTTTTAAAGCATAGCATTATTTTATTTCTGCAAGATTGTTACCTTCCAACCACTCGAGTGAAGTGACGAGAGATCGAGCGATCTTAAACTACTGCATTCAGGAAAGGAAACCTATTGATGTCGGCAGTATTATTTATGATTCTGTGGATTCTACTGTGAGTCCAGCAATTCTGTTGGATTGGGATTCTCATCTCTGATTTATTCATTATGTGTTAGTAATGGAGTTACTGCTGATATTTCTGAGGAGAAGTTAAAGTCTATCAAGCCAATTGAGTAGGAGAGTGTTAGTATCTATGATCGTCTTCGAGGGAAGAGATCGACCGCTCCTACTTCTGCACATACTCCAGGTAGACCTTCTACTTCTCGACCCTCTACTTCTGCTGAGCCACCATCGAGTTTCTGGGAATCAATGTATGATCGGTTTTAGAGCGACGAGCGAAGTTATTTCAAACTCACTTGCGGGATTGATACTATTGATAGGAAAATTGATCATTTATCCGATTATACCCGGAGGAAGAGTAGTTATGATGTCGAGTATGATGAAGCCCTAGTCGATTTCGAAGGGTGAACATGATGTTAGTTTCCTTACTTTTCCTAGTTTCACAACATTTGTTGATCCTAAGGACGTAGAATTTTCCTTTGGTGACGATGATGATGATGAGATTACTGGCTAGTGACTAGTAGTTATAGATCTTTATGATGAGACTACTCTGTTAGTTTGTTTTATTTGGATTGTTTGTTTAGTTTTGTGTTTGATGTATGTTGATTTGTTTAAATATCTATGTGGATTGATTAGTGTTAAGATTCTGTTGTTAAAATATTCTTAGTATATTGTGTTGAAACTGAAGTTAGAGTTAATTTATGATATGTTTGTTTTAGTCTACTGTTTAGTAATTAGTAATTTTGCTCTATTTTAATTTTGTTTCAAATTTAGTATAATCATAAAAATTAGCCTGCTTACTTTTTATACATACTTCAATTTTATCTTAATTATTCATAAAAGCATGAGTAGAAGTTAATTTTTCTTTTTAAGATTGTTTTTACATACTTATAAAAATTCTTATGATTTTTTTTCTCTCATACTTTCAAATTATCATAGTATACCAAAACTTAAGTTTAAGGGAAAGGAAAATACATTCAAATTTAAATTTTATTAGTCCTTAAAGAACTAATATTTTCATAAAAATAAAAACTTTTTAACATAACGTAAGGAATGAAGAATTTATTTGAGATCACTTTTATTTTTGAAATTATAAACAATTTAGTGAAATTAACCAAAATTTTAATAACTTTGATTGATTTTAAAAATAGAATTATTTAACTTAAAGAAGAAAAAGATTAAGAAATTTTTCTATTCATGATAGAAATAATAGAATTTTAGAAATATTAAGTAATAAAAAATTATCACTTGAAAAAGAAAAGATTGGAAATCTTTTGAATCCTTATTCATGTTATAATAATTAAGTGGAAATGTATAAGTTTTGAAAATATAAGTTAAGGATAGTGAAGTTCAAAACCATTAACGATTATCCAGGATATAGTAATCCTCTCTCATATATAAAAAAATAAAAAAAAGAAGAGAGAAGAAGCGTAGGAAATGCTGTCAAAAATTGAGCTTCACTTGAATTATCTTATAAGAAGAAAACTAGTTACATATTTTACTTAATTTTTATACATGAATATTTATTTAGGAAAGCTTTTTCAAAAAGATCTTTTCTTGTAAATAATCTATGAGATCTTAATATAATAGACTTCATTATTTTCAAAATGGATGAAAAGTTTGAAATCTTATGATTTGGTAGTTAAATATTCTTTAAATTCTTAAAATTAAACCTAGTTAGTGAAATTGGATTAATAATTTATTAAAAACTTTATAAAATCAAAAATTATAAGGAATCTTAAATATTTATCTTTTATTTCAAAGGTTATACATTTTATATAGTAAAAAGAGTTACTTGAGGACAAGTAACATTTAAGTTTGGGGGATTTTGATCTATAAAAAATACCTATTTCTTTATGTCTTAATTCTTATCAATTTCTAAGGATATTATGCTTTAATGAAAGGTATTTTTTGTGTTTTTGGATGTATGTGATGTAAAAAGGTCCAAAAAGAAAAAATGAGCAAAAAGGAGCAAAAAGGAGCAAAAATTGAGCAAAATACAAAAAGTATAAAAAAAATATGACCTAAGCGCCAGACTCGATACAGAAACTGTCAAGTTTTTTACAACGTTTGAACGGTTATTTTGACGGAGTGAGCGGTTATTGGACATTCTAGAAGACTGTCAGTTGTTCTTTGATAATAAGACATGTGATACATTGCATTTGGACGCTCCAAAAAGGTTTTAATCACGAAGAGGTGCGAAGAACTGGACGCGGTGTCCTACGCCTAGGCGCCAGACAGACCTTCTAGAAGATTCATTGAATGTGGACATGTTTTAAAGAGGTGCCTCAAGGCAACCCTTGAAGCCTATAAATATGAGTCCATTTCTTCAGAAAAACGTGCCCCCATTGTAACATCTTTCTCTTATCCACTTTGGGATCTCTCATCCTTAGAGAGAGAAATAGAGAGAGAAATTTAGGGCCATTTTTGTTTAGTTTAGTGAGTTTATTTTCAAGTTGTTGCATACGGAGTTCATTACATGCTGTGGAGTCGAGTAGGAATCGGAAGATTCGTAGAATGAATATTTGAGATAAGTATTTTATATTTGATTCAAAGTTTATTTATTATGTTTTGTTGTTTATATTCAATGTGTTCTGAGTAGTTAGTTTACTTTCTTCCTTCAATTATGAAGAGATAAATAAGATAATAAAAGATTCGATGGAGAATTAAAATTCAAAATGTTTCCAAAACATTGTGATGACATTAATACCTGATCTTACTTTACTTTTTAAATTGACCATTTAAATTGTTAAAATCTGTTGAAGAGTTTTGAGACCTAGAAGGAGAAAAACTCTTAACTTGTAAGTGTCACATGAATCCTTGGGTAGTCGAAGGCCATGTGCGGGTTATTCAAGGTGAAGTGCAAATAAATAGGAAGATAAGATTTAAAGGGCGTAGAATTGATAAGTTTTTAGAGTGACGGACTAAATTCTTATAATTTGATTTATAGATTAGGAAAGGGTCACTAGTAGAGCCGACCATAGCCACTCTTGGACATCTAAGTAGTGTGAGCTACGATTAACCCATCCTACTAACAATACATCCGGACTCGATCCAGTAAATTGCCTGATGTTCTTTGCGTCGGATCGAAAGGGTAAAGAATAGGAATGTTTATATTTGGCACAATATCATAAATCAAATTCTCCAACGAATATTTAATTATCTTAAAAATCTTAGATTAATTGAAGAGAAGAAAGTTGTTTATTTTATATAGTTTTCATAAAATCATTGTCTTATTATTATTTTCTTTATTTGCATCTAGTAAATTAAGAGTAATTTATAGTTAGATTAAAATATAAAAAGATTTTTTAAATACAATATTTAGAAAATTTATTACTATAACTTTTCCTCGTGGGATCGATACTGGGGCCTTTGTTTCAAAGCCCTATATTACTTGAAACGATACGTATACTTGCGTAGTACCAAAAAAAGTATATAAAATATTTTCTTTTTAAAATTATATTTTGCTATATAAACATATATTTAAAAAGTTTTATTCGGTACACATCTATATAGCAAGTTATTTCGAGTCGAGAGTTTCGCGCCTTTGCCGTAAATTAAATTTTCTAGCGAGTGGTAACAAATTCTTGTATTTAGAAGTACAAAAATCGGGTCAATGATCAATCTATACAACACATTTGTAACACCCTTTAATTCAACACTTCTACTCTACCATGAGAAAATCATGGAATTATATTAGCTCAACAAAATTCAATTTTGATTATTGTCCTAAATTTATGGACAAAATTTACCACTCGCTTAGTGATGATGAGCAAAAATCTCCCTTTCATAGGCATATTTCAACTTATTAAACCCATTAGTTGGAGCTATTTACACTAATGGTTCAGATCATCAATCAATCTTAAGGGCCTGAGAAAGAAATTGCCTTTATTTTAAATAATATTTTTTCATCGTAATGATAAGGATATAAAGCTTCACTATATTGCTTGAAATACCACAAAAAAACCTAGAGGTAATGGTGGTATTGGTATTACCAATCTTGACAACATAAATAACCTTTGCAAAGCTAAAGTTATTTGGAAGCACTAAAACTCTAATTCCATCTCTAAATCCATCTCTAAATCCATCTCTAAATCCATCTTCTCAACATGTTTTACAAATCCTATGGCCCTCTTTGCTTTAAGTTCAAGTCAAAATTTTAGATTATTTTTGAAGAGCACTTATACAAACGAAAGTTATGATTAGAAGATGCTTATCTATTCTAATAAATTGTAATAACAGACTCTCCTTCTTATATGACCTTTGCCCAAATGGTACTTCTCCTTATGAACAATTTTGGTGGTTCCATAATCTATTATTTGATAATAATTTTGATATGATTGTCCAAGATAGATCGACTCTTCTTTTAACCTCTAATGCTCATACTATGGGCACCCAACTCATCCTTAATGCCCACATTGTAGACTCCTCTTTAGATTGAATGTGGGAAGGCGAAGATAACTATACACATAAATTTAGTTATTCATTTCTCTATAAAAATTGTAACGAAATTTTTTTGAATAAACTCATTTGGTTCAAGAGTTGCTCTTTTAAATATGTTTTTTTTTTTTTATTATTTGGAAATTCTTCGTTGGTGGTCTAAAAATGAAAGATGCTCTTCTACATGAAGGAATAAAGGTTAATCCTCTATGTATTATCTATGTTATTCACAATGAATCTCACTCACATTTACTTTTGAGTATTATTACTCTTTCAATATGCTTAAACATTGTATTTCTCATGATAAATTTTTACATGTGTGTTGTATTCTTACTTAAATTTTGGTTTATGAAGATGGCCTTCGTTGTATGATCACAAAGTGGTTCTTTCTACTTGTGCTCCTTATTACTAGTCACTATTTATGAATGGAAAGAAATAATAAAATTTCCTCTAATGTGGCTTGTACCATAGAGGTAATCAAAAGCAAAAGCCATTTTCTTATTAGACAAAAATGTAGACATGGAATTGTTTTGGCATTATTTCCGCTACCATTAGCAGACTTTTACTCTTAATAACCTCTAACTGGTTGTCTACTTTATTGTTGATTCTCTAGGTTGCTTATACTGCACTTTGAATGCTCTTATTGATGATTGTTTTGGGTTTCTTTTTGCACCATTTTTTTGGTCAGAGCATTGTGAAGGTTCCTCTACTGTTGTTCATTTTAACCCACTTTCAGCATGTCATTTTTTGGATGACTGTTTTATTCCTCATATTCTAGTTACCAAGATAAAAGTAGATACTTTGTTGTGATATCTTGTTAGCTCATCAGATACTCTTGAATTGATACAAAAACAGTTTTTGGTTTTCCTTTGGAGCAATTATGAAATCCTTCCCTTCAAACAAAGTCAGTCATTTATCTTTCGTAGCATATAGTACTTGGCTCTGGCATCCTCTTTGCAGCTATGATGTTGTTGTCCTATTTCTTTGTTAATACTACACTTGGTGTTTACTTTTGGCTGCAACGTTCTTTCTAAGATAATTTGACTTTCTGAATTCGGTTTCCCTCCACACATCTTTGGGCTTAAATTGCCTAATTGATACTATACTTTATTCTCTTAACTGTTTACTAAGGATTGATTGTCCTTGGTGATTATGCGCTTTTAGGTATTTATGCAATTATTTTTTTCATTGATGAATTGCTAAGTATGACTTTCAAATTTAAGAAAAAAAAAAAGAATGAAAGGGATAATTACATACAGACCTGATATTTACAAATGAACCACCGGGTGAATTTTTTGAAAATGTTGTTTTAGACAAAATGAGATATATATGAAATTCAATTCCCTTCAGAAACCTGACCATTTAACTCTTGCGTACTTTTCAGGGCAGAATCTCTCGCTGCCGAAGCGTGCAAGCGACGCCATTCGAGCCGACAAAATTTACTGCGGTCGTCGGCCAGTTCAAGACGGAACCCCGTCGGCCGCACTTTCCACAGATGCCGCCAAAGTACGATACACAAATCATGCTGGAACCGTCGAACTTTCCAACTGATCCAGAATCCAGCCCTCTCAGCGCCCAGGCCCCAACGATAAGGACCAGGAAACTTGACTCAAAGGCAGGACTAGCCGTCGTTGGAGTTACGCTAGCCGTTATCGTCTTTTACGGCCGCACCGCCGCTGTGATCGGCCTTTGCGCTTTCCTTTTTCTGGCAGCGATTAGCCGACAGCCGGTGGTAACTGAGGTCGTAGTGGGAAAGATGGCTGGCGCCGGCTATGCTGACGTTGATTCGGAGGAATATAAAAAGAGGGTTCTCTTGGAAGGTTTCCTAGATAGGAGTAAAAATGGTAAAATTATTAAATCAATTTTAAAGTAAATATAATTAATAATTTATTAAATTAAATTAAAAAATGTTAAGGTTTATTTTAATCGAAGTTGACGTAAGGTGCTCCACACCTTTTTATTTCACAAGAAGTTTAAGCTTCCACTTACCATTAAAATGTCCTTATGAAATTTCTTTTTTTTATTTTATTTATTTGAGCAATCTTCCTATATGGACAAAATAAATATATTTTCAATGTCACTGTCCTTGACAAAGCTTTTTACTTGGGTGCAATCACTCTATTGGATTTTTAATAATTATATAATATTATGTTATATATACTTCTGCAAGATTTTGATTAGCTATATAATATCATGTTATACATCAAAACATTTAACCCCCTAAAAATTAAATGTTTAGTAATAATTTTATTTTAAACCTTATTAATTATTTTATATAATATATTCCTAATATTTCATTAAGAAAATAATTATCTCATTTGAATTTGAATATTATAAATTAATTAATTGTTTTAAGAAAATAATTTTAATTAATTAATTGTTTGAATATTATAGATTAAATAATTGGATATAAATTTTAATTTTAGCATAAGAGCCAAATAAGAAAACTTAATAGGCACAAAACAACAAAATGAAACCTAAGAAAATATATTGTATGTAAAGAGCGAGTAAGCACACCAACAAGCACAAATATAAAAATAACAAAAAATATAAGGAATATATCAGTAAAGTCAAGTATTGTTATGAACCTTACAAGAAAAGAAAATGGGTAGTTAAGCTCCTTCCCAAATAAAGGCCAAAGTAATTCTAAAACCAAGGATAACCCATAAATTGTTCTCCTCTTTCGTCTTTAAATAGTACATCCTTCATGGTTTGGGTTTTTTAGACTTCACATGGCATCCATAGATGGTTCATCCTCACTTATCCTACTCTATAGGTCCCCAATCTAATTTTATAAATTACATTAAAAATGGAAAATGCCCATCTAAATTAATTCACAAAAAGGATTAGTAGAAAGGCACACCAATTACACTTAATAGGTATAACAAAACATGTAGACTTGGGGCTCTTAAGCTCTAAGTCCTTTGTCTTGTTAGGTCTTTCTAATGTGTTCCTAAGCCCATAAGAAAAGAGAGCAAGCGACTATAGATATATTGTTAGTTTTAATTTCATTTTAAATTTTATGTGCCTTTTATTTTATTTATAATATGACTAACTGCTAAAACGAATGTTTCTATCATAATGTATATCACCTTACCATCCAGTTTATGTAAAAAAATACGCTAACTCAATTCTAAATGGAAAGACAACACATCAGGGCAAACAAAACTAAACCATAAGCATACAAAATAACACAATCAATTGAACTAACATATATCTAGAGTCAGGGGCTTAGAAATCCATCTATTAAGTGTGTGAGGCTAATGTGGTGATATTGATCTAATCTTTATTTTTGAGTTTTGATTTTAAAGTTATAGGCTTAACTTTTGCTAATGGGTCGTTCAAGTTCAAGTTATTTGTATTTTAAAGATAAAATTTAAGTTTTAATTCTTTTATTTTAATTTTCACTTAATTTATAATGAATCATATGACTAATGAGACTTGCTTGAGAGGAGGGGGTCAAAAGGTTCATAGCTCATTGACATTAGTAAGATAGGTAGCACACTTAAATAATGTGACACACTACTTTAAGAAACTAAGGCACAATTTAGTAAATTTTAATTTCATTCATTAAGTTTGAATATATTTTAAGATTTTTTTTATGTTTCAAAATTTTTAAGTGTAAGTTTTGATTTAATTTTGATTAGTTTGATCTAATTACTATTTAAATTAATTTTGGATTAGTTTATATTAGTTTTATTCTATTATTGCTCAAATTTTTAGGTAAAATTAATTTGCACTGGGTTTAATAATTTTATTTGGTTGTATGACTTTAGTTTTAGTTTTTGGTTGGGTTTAAAGAACCTAGAAATTTAGGCCTTTCAATAGATTAACAAAAGACATAAGAGATGTTATGATTATGGTTTGAGGTTAAATATGACATTTCGACACTTAGGTTTCTTGAGGTTAATTCAAAGAGATTCAACTTATGCTGAAGTATTTCTATTTGTATGATTCTTGGCCTTAAATAAAGTTGATTAAATGCTTATGTTGGTGTTTTAAAATTTTCTGTTATAATACTCCCTAAGTTGTCCACCAAGATTCTAAGGCCCAAGTTTAGGCTTTGGGGTGTGTTAATTAACTTTAAATATTGCTTAATTTGATTTCAAGTTTATATTTTTTTAGTACAAAAATAAAAATGACATAAGAAAGATCTTATATCAGCATGAGATCATGTCCATAATACATAAGCCATTAGAGAATTAATCTCTAAGAGCTTAAGTTTTATTTTATTTATCTTGATTTTTTGTGATTTAATATTTATTTTAATTTGACTAATTTCTTAAACATAAATTATTTCAAAAAAAAATGTACAAATATGATTGGAATGACATTCTAATTTTTTTTATAAATAATTTAGATTTGTTGGAATTGATTTAGTTGATTTAGTTAAGATTTGTAAGGCTTTTTTAATGTTAAAAATATATAAAATATTTAAACTTCTAACATTAGAAAATAATTTAATTTTGAAAATTTATAAAATATTTTAATTTTCAAAATATAGAAAATATTTTACATTTAAATATTTAAAAAATAATTTTTATTATAAAAATATTTCTATTTATATTTTGAAGATTCTCTTAATCATAAGATTATTGGGTTGAAATTATATATATATATATATATATATATATATATAT
The DNA here is from genome assembly GCA_022702705.1 of Papilionanthe hookeriana x Papilionanthe teres. Taxonomy (NCBI): domain Eukaryota; kingdom Viridiplantae; phylum Streptophyta; class Magnoliopsida; order Asparagales; family Orchidaceae; genus Papilionanthe; species Papilionanthe hookeriana x Papilionanthe teres. The sequence goes on along the minus strand of CM040438.1, from coordinate 62,919,476 downwards.
ATATATATATATATATATATATATATATTGATACGATTCCGACTTTATATATTCTTTAAAATACAAGAATTTGATATCACTTTTAATTCCTGGCAAATGGCTTCAAAAACTTGATGTGTGAGGTTTACTTTTATAATTTTATATTTAGATTTTATTATAATTATTGTAAAAGTCACAATTTTAAACGCAAGTATACGTATCGTTCAAGTAATACATGACTCTAGTGGAGTCCTAGTTATCGATCCCATAGGGATAGTTTATAAAAAGTAAGAAATATAAGAAATATTTTAGAATTTTAAAATTAAATGCAAATTATAAGTACCCTTTTTTATATATATATTTTCAAACTTAATTTACTAATAATTTTTACTATAAGCAAGTAAGCAGTAAGCAGTAAGCAGTAAAGTAAGCGGTAATTAAATTCAATGCAAGTATAAAAAAGACTTTCTTCTTTTTAAACTAATCCAAGAATTATAGAATAATTATCTTTTAAAGGGAATTTAGATTATGGTATTGTGTCAAATAGAAGCATTCTCATTCTTTACCCTTTGGTCTAGGTGCAAAGAACATTGACTAATATATAGATAGGCTCAGGATGTTTTATTAGTAGAATGGGTTAATCTAGGCTCACACTACTAGATATCCAAGGGTGGCTATGGTCAGCCCTACCAGTAACTCGTTACCTTTCTATAAACCAAATTATTAGAATTTAGTCTGTCACTGTAAAAACTAATTAATTTTATGCTCAATAAATATTATCTTTCTATTTATTTGCACTTCACCTTAAATAATCGGCGTATAGCCTGCTATTACCTAAAGATTCATGTGATATTTACTAGTTAAGAATTAATCGCCGGATAGGTCTCAAAATTCTTCAACAGGTTTTAACAATTTAAATGGTCAATTTAAAAAGTAAACTAAGATCAGGTATTAATATCATCACAATGTTTTAAAATATTTTAAATATAATTTTCCTAAAAAATTTAATTAATTTATAATCTTTTCATAGTTGAAATGAGAAAGATAATTAACTATTCAAACCACATTACAATAGCACAACAAAACATATTTATAAAACTTTGAACCAGAGTACAAATATTTATCTGAAGTGTTCCTTCAAGTGATCCGCTGACTCCTACTGACTCCAAAGCAATGATGAAAGACTTCAACAGCAACAAGACAAAATAAACACTCAAAATAAACTCACTAGATACAAAATAAAGTGGCACCCTAAGTATGGAAGAGACTAAATAAAACTAAAGAGGAGAGAGAAGATGCTAAAATGGGTATGTGTACTAAGAGGGGGGTTTTGGTGCGATTTTCTCTGTAGAATGGGGTCCTATTTATAGAGCTCTGAAATTGACCATGGGTTGCTTAAGGCACCGCTTCAAAATTTGTCCAAATTCAATGTATCTTCTAGAAGGTAACTGTCGTGCCTAGGCGCAAGGATCTTGCGCCTAGGCGCCAAGATCTGGCGCCTAGGTGTCGGACTCTGTGACCAGGTCTTTCGCACCAATTCACTTTGGGTCGCACCTCTTCGAGATCCAGATCATTTTCTTGTGTCCAAATACATTGTATCACATGTCCTATGTATTAAGAGCAACTTCCAATCTTCTAGAAGCTCCAATAACCGCTTAACACCGTCAAAATAACTGCCCAAAGTCATCAAAAATCTTAACAGCGTCTGTATCGAACTGGTTCTTAGGCGTCGGAATCTGGCGCCTAGGCGCCAAGCCCATAATTCCAAAATTTTGCTCCATAAGCTCCATTTTTGCTCCTTTTTGCTCCTTTTTCCTTCTTTTTCTTTCTTGGACTCTTTTCAAATCATCTACATCCAAAAACATAAAAATACATTTCATTAAAGCATAACATCCTTAAGAATTGAATCATAAATAAGGCATAAAAATGAGTATTTTTTAAGTCATAATAGCCTTCAAGTCATAAAAGTGAAGTGACGAGGAAAAGAGTTGTTTTGAACCATTGAATTCAGCAAGGGAAGCCTATAGATATTGGAGCGATCATTTATGATTATATTGTGAATTGTGCAAGATCTACTGCTACTGCAGGTATGGGATTTCCTTCCCTGATTCATTCAATATGTGAAACGTTTGAAGTGAAATTTGAAACCTGGGAAGAGGTACTTCAGCCTTTGAGACCTATCACCAGTGTAAACGTTGGAGCTTACACTTTACTTCAGAATTTGGCTGGAGAGGAGGATTTGGTAGGGCTTCTACTACTTCTGCTTCTACTTTTGTTGCATCTACTTCTCATGCTACTACTTCAAGTGCTTCATCATCTACTGATTCACAGACTGGTTTATTAAAAAAAATTTTAAAGAAAGTGAGTCTTACTCGAGAGCATATGAAAGATATGGATGGTAAGATGAATAATGTGGCGAGATATATTGTAAAACATGATGAGTATGAGGAGAATTATCAGCATTATTTGGATAGACTGATTAGAGGTGATCAGAGTTCTGAGATGCCCCCTCATCCATTTAATATACCTTATGTGCCATCCAGGGATTGGAACGAGCAGGATTATGATTATGAGGATGAAGAGTAGATGTATGTTGTTTGTTTTAGTTGTTGTGTTGTTGTGTTATTGTTATTGCGTACTTTGTCTAGTATTTTGTTTAATGATTATGTTGTGAGGTCAACTCTGATAGTATGCAGATTGTAGTTGTACTATTTATCTGTTATGCATAGTCAGATGTATTGTTGTTGGATTGATGTTTTATATGTTGCTTCGAGTGTAGTGTGTGTGGTAGTAAATGTCTTAATGTGTATGTTGTAGTAGAGTTTTTTTAGGGTGTACTTTAATTCTAAAACTGTTAAGAGATTATAGAACATTATAAAAACTACTATTTAGGAAACTGCATGCTTAAAAACTTTACAAAAACCTACCACTATCATTTGCTATCTAGTATCAGTGTGATTTTAGTTGGTGTGTATTTGCTTTGAAAACGTCCACTACTGTAGAAGTCTTTTGAAATTTTTACTTTTCTTGTTATGAAAAGAAAATGTTAAAAAAAAACTGAATTTGATTTCATTTTACTCCTGTTGTTTAAATTGTTATACTTGCATATTTAGGATATTTAAATTCTTGTAAGCATGTTCTGTTAGTCTTTAATTCTCACCCATTTATCATTTTTTTATGCTTAAATGTTTTATCCTAACTAAAAATTAAAATTTGGAGAGGAATTTTTAAACCTAAAATTTTATTTGTTTTCAAGAATACTTAAAATAAATCTTATTTCCTGATTGAGAACAATTATGTATATGAATTTATATTAGGGGAACAAAAATTTTGAATATAGAAATGAATAAAAGAATTTAGTTGAAGATTTATAGTAATCATGAAAAACTTAAAAGTTAAAATTTTCTTAGTGAAGAGATGTTAAATATAGCTATCTATCTTTAGTAAGAAATTTTATATTTTTGGATAAATAGAAGATTTAACGTTTATTCTTCAAAGCTTAAATTTCTTTAATTGAGGAATAATTTTCAAATACTATTATTATGATTTGTAAGTGAAAGATATATATCTGACCTTTATTTTAAATGGAATGGTGGAATTCAAAATCATTAAAGGCCTAACTAGATACAGTAATCCTTGCCTTAAAAAAAGAAAACAAAAGAGAAAAAGAAAAAGAAAAGAAAAAAAAAAGAAAAAGTGAAACATAGTATGTAAAATGGGAGGAGAAGCTTGAGGATTTAAGGGTCTAATCAAAAATTGGTTCCATACCTAAAAGTTTAACATATAAGTTCAGAGAAAATCTAAAGCTTAAGGTTATAATATAGTAAGTAAAATTATTTTCAAATAAAGATTTTTAAGTGAGAAAAATAAGATGTTTGAATCCTATATTTTGAAGAATCTACAAATATTTCTGAATTAGAGACTTATATTTGTCATTTTTCTTTCTTTAAGAACTTTCTAAACTTTAAGTTGGTCTTAATTACTAAAATTTTTTCTAAATTGGACTATTCCATTTATAGAACAAAATTTTATTATCTTTCTAAGAAACTTATTACATAATTTTCATGTCAAAATTTTTCTATGAGATTAACTCTCACTTGAGGACAAGTAACATTTCAAGTTTGAGGGATTTTGATACACCTAAAATATATAGTATTTTTTATGCACATTTTTATACCTATTTTTGATGATATTGCACTTTAATGAAAGGTATTTTGTGTTTTCCTTGTAGGTATGATGAAAATGAGTGATTATGATGAAAAAAATAAAATTGGATCAAATTTGGAGAAAAAAAATGAAAAAAGAAAATTTGGGCACTGGCGGCTAAGCGCCGCTGGGCCAACGCTTAACCGCCATAGTTAAAAATTAAGTTCAATTTAGATTTGGCGCCATTTTCAAAAGGGATGGGATGAAACTCTTGGTGGTAACCTCCACTACTTCCTTTGGGCGGCAAGTTTGAATGAAGGGATGCATTCTTTGGTGGATACATTGAATCTGTACACATTTTGAAGAGAAACTAAGGCACCTTTTGGTTTAATATTTAAAGAGAGTCTTAGAAAAAATGAAGGGCTCTTCCATTGCATTTTGAAGAGAGTTTTTACAGATTTTTTATTTTAGTTTTCATTAGAAGTAGGAGTAGAGAGTAGAGAAGAGAAAAGGGTAGAATTGAAGCCTTCTTCTTTCCACTTCTTTTCTTTCCTTTAGTTTAGTTTTTATTGAAATTCGAAGTCTGTATTCTGAGTCATCGGAGTTGGGAGACTTGCTCTAAGGAGTAGTTTAGTGAAGCGTTAAAGTTTTAGAGGAACTTCTTGAGTCTTGTGGAGAGGATTTTAAGATAAGTGTTTATTTTTGTTCTTACATTTAGTTTTTAATTAATACTTGTTTTTGTTTGTTGTTTTTCTTATGGTTTTTAATTTCAAATCAATGTATTTTTGTATTTTCTCAATGCATTCTGAGTAGTTTACTTTATCTTTTTCTTTCTTAAATGAAGAAGTAAGTAATTAATGAAGAATTATTGTGGAAAGTAATGTGTTTAAAGTTGGAAGAAGTTGTGAAAATTAATTCTATAAACTTTATTTACTTCTTAATTTGGCCTGTTAAGATGTAAAATTTGTGGTGAGATTATGTGAGATCCAATGTTGTATTGTCTCATAAAAGTTAGAAAGAATCACATGCAATTATATGGGTGAAAATTATAGTTCATATAATTGAATGTAATATATTAGAAGATGTTTTAAAATGGGAGTAAAATTAGAGGATTTGTAGTGTGACGGGCTAAAATCCCCTGCTTTGGTTTGAAGTTTTGAATTTTGTTATGAGAAGTTAGCCCCCAGGTGGAGGGAAATGATGGAACTTTAGAGTGAGAGCTGGTATCTTCCCTGCCTAACAATGTTCAAAATGATAAAATTTCAAATTAACGAATGTTCTTTATAGAACTAAGTAAGGGTAAAGAATATATTTGCTTCTATTTTTCACAACAAATTTAAATACTTTCAAAACAATACTTTAATAATTTTTACTACTTTATAAAAAAAAAGAAAAAGATATTCTAGTTAATAGTGTTTTTCATACCATAGTACAGTTATTGTCATTTTACTTTCTTGTTTGACTTTTATAAGAAAATTTAAAGAGTGGTATCAACTATCAAATTTTTCAAAATCAAAACATACTTTCAAAAGCCAATTAAAAAAGTTAAAAGATAATTTTCTTATTTCTTTAAAGATTTTTCACTTTTCCTGTGTGTTCGATATCTCGAGGCTTAATCAGAAAGTCCTATATAACTTGATAAACGATATACATACTTGCGTAGTATCCCATATTATAAAATCATAATTTTCATATCTAAATCATCAGCACATATATTCGGTATGGAGTCAACTTTTTGGCACACATATATTTATCGGGGATCAGCAGTCTTCGGTAAATTCAAATTTCTTATCTTTTTCTAAAAGTTGGCATAGAGGCTTTGCAATTTTTGATAAATATTTAATATAAAGCATGTATAAACCAGCATATCCAAGAAAACTTCTTACCCCTCTTACCGTAGTAGGAGGTGGTGTCGGCATATTTTAGGTCGTGTGTTTTGAAAAAGGGGGTCGCCTAACAGAAATTGTGCGGTGAATTTTTAATTTAATTTAAATAAATAATTTTGAAAAGTAGTATTTGATTTTGAAAATAATTTTAAATTTGAAGGTTTTAAGATATGAGATCAAACTGATCTCACATCCCGAATAGTTTATATAAACGAGCACCGCACCACAAACCGTGTATCTATCCCTAAGGATAGACACATCGCTCGACGGTGGGGCTCGATTAAATAAACTAGAAGATTTGTGACATCCGTTTGGTCCGCGAACCAATTTTATAAGCCGACAAATTCCCCGCTTAATATGAAAGCATTAAACGGGGTTTATATTACCCAGGTTCTTTAAAATTCCCTATAAGGGCAAGCCCCTATAGTTAATTACATCTTAAGTGACGGGAATCACCTAAGAAAACTCTCGATAATAATCAATAATTTGCTCTCAAGAATTTCAAAGTTTAAGTTCTCAAAGGATTGAAGTTTGGAATTTCAATAGGGAATGGATCAAATTTGGAACATTTTGTTTTGGGAATCCAAAGGGAGAAAGGTAGGAGAAATCACAGATTCGAAGCAAACTTCGGTAATTTCCCGACTATCCTATTGTTTGGCTTGGATTTAGGAAAGTCCTAATGTTTGTTTAAATGTTTTGATCTTGTCAATTTTAATTAATTGGGAGTTATATTTATATGATAGAATCATACAAATAGCCTCGAAGATGTGAGGGTTTATGTCGTATCGGACGACTACCTCGAATCCTAAGACCGGTTAGTGGCTTAATTTGCAATGCAAATGCCTAACGAAGAGTTGAGGATTTATGTTGCACTAGGCAAACTACCTCGAAGTCCTATGGCTTTGTTGTTTAATTCTAGGAAAGTTTTGTTGAAGTAGACTCAGGTTTTGCTGATGACGATGGCCGTGCTGCCCACCATGCTCCGAGCTCCTTGTTGTTACAGAGGTTTAGTTTTAGAAATCATAAATCAGGGGATGAGAAAAGTGTTTTGGTTTAGAGAAAATCTTAATTTCCAGGTGTTTTTTATGTTTTAATTAAAACAAATCTTAAAGTTGATTATAACGACACCGGTTAAGATCCCACGGTTCCATCCTTCCGGCATCATTATTTTTATCGGATTCACTTAGTCCAGATGAATTTGCTAAACTCAACTAAATGAGTTCCACACTTTCATTTAGCACCGTGGGAAATCCCGTTAGCAACACGTAGGTTACATCATCCGAGTTATTCCCGATCATCCAACAAGACGTTTTAATTTAGTTGTAATTGTAGTTTTGTGTTCGTTTGTGATTAAATTTTGAGTTGTTTTATATTTTGAAATGTTGTGGCGGTGAATTTTATCTTGCAATGACTTTTAACTTAGTTTTGGTTTCGGTTTTAGGAGCTATCCTAAAGGTGTGAGTTTTCATGCAACGATTGTTTATCATGCAAGAAAAGTAAGTGCAATGCGATTAAGTAAATTGTAATAATATAAATTGCAAGAAAGTAGATTGCAATAAAATAAAAGCGTACACTTGAGGGTCTTCCCGTCATCCCAAGCTGCACTTAAAACACAATTAGAATATTTAAGCAAGTTCCAGGTAAAGCTAAGGGAAGGGTTATGGTTTTCTACCAAATTCCTAATCCTATACTTAGTCATTTCCTATGACGTCTAGATTCCTTGTGTTTTGGTTTAAGGACGATTTTCTTCATCAAAGAACAATTAAGTCCAATTGTTCTTATAAATGTCCTATCATATTGAGGAAGTGCTTAAGAATAATCTTAAACATCTTTTCAATATTTCTAAGATTGTTTTAAGTCCAAATGGGTTTAATTATACAAATGAATTAATCGTCCGAGAATTCAAGTTTTGTTGTTATCTTACTCAGTGAACTAGGACATTTAAATATCCTATAAGTGAAGTAACATTTCATTTAATGTTCTGTTTAGGAGTTATAATAACCAAAGCTTTCGAGGGTAAATTGGTATTCAAATGATTTGATTTAAGTTAATGGGTTTAAATTTGGAATAGTGTTCAAGTTGCTTTATATTTAATTTCTTTCTGTTTTAGGTGATGTTATTTAATTCAATTTAATTTAATTTAATTTAATTTAATTGAGTTTTAATTTTAATTTAATTTAATTTAATTCAATTTAGTTTGGTTTGATGTTACATTAAATTAATTTGATTTGATTTAATTTTAATTTAATTTGATTTAATTTAATTTAATTTAATTTAATTTAATTTAATTTAATTTAATTTAATTTAATTTAATTTAATTTAATTTGTTTATTTAATTTAATTTAATTCATTTAATTTGATTTAATTTAGTTTAATTTAATTTGATTTTATTTATTTAATTTAATTTAAGTTATTTAATTTAATTTAATTTGTTTATTTAATTTAATTTAATTTAATTTAATCTTTAATTTAATTTTTTAATTTAATTCAACTTTTAATTTCAATTTAATTTAATTTAATTTAATTTAATTTAATTTAATTTAATTTACTTAATTTAATTTTATTTTTAATTTAATTGAAATTTTTAAAAGAGTTTAATAATTTAATTTTAGTTTAATGAATAAGTCTTTTAATGTTTTGAATTTGAGTTATCATTTTAATTAAGAATTGAATATTAATGAGATAATTAATTTAGGGATTTTTAAATTAAAGAATAAATCTCTTCCTAATAATATCCCTATTTTAATAATTCCAATTTTATTATTCTTCCAACTTTAATCAATTATTTAATTAAAGTTTAATCATTTTAAATTGCTTAATGGGTTTCTACCCTTTAATTATTTAAATTTCAATCATCCAAATCAAATTAGGATCAAAGATTGTACTTGCTAATTTTTTATTAAACCTAAAGTTTTAATTAAGGATTAAGATTTTTAATTACCATTTTACCCTTTAAGCTTAATAATTTCATAACTCACTAAATTGAACTCAAAATGAACTTGAAATTTTTATGTGACTTCACTCATATGTCAATAAAGACATGAGAGGAGAAAATGTGATTTTTTCTGTATTTAATTTATTTATATAATTATTTTTGGTAGAAAATAGAGATTTCCAAGGAAAATTTAATAACATGACCAAGGGAAAGTTTCTGTCCTTAAGAAAATTAGGGGACATTCCTAATGACTAGAGCACCACTTGGACCAATTTTGGTGATTTTTTCAATTATATTATTTTTATTATAATTATTTTAAGTTTTGGAGTGTTAATTAATTTAAAAATAAAATAAATGTTGAAAAATGAATTTTATATTTTTCAAAAATCTCTCTAATATCAAGGAAATCAGAGAAGTAAATTTTGCAATTTTCTGATTTTTCTATGATTTATTATAATTATTTTAATGAAAAAGCTAGAAAATATATTTTTTTTTAATTTTAAAATTACTTTAAAGCTTTAAAATTTAATATCTCACTAAATAGACCTAAGAAAAATATGGGGTTTGTTCCTAAGTGATTAAAATTTAAAATGTGACATTTTGGTGAATTTTATTATTTTTGTGATTTTTATTATTTTTTAATTATTAAAAATATTAAAATAATATTAAAAATCAACTTTTTTAGAAAATTGAAATTTTATTTTTTTTAGATTCCCCTAATATCAGAGAGGCTCCAAAACCAATTTGGTGAATTTTTGAAAGGTATTTTGAAAGTTATGAATTTTTATAGTTTAAAATGACTAAGTCGGCTTAATCAACCCAATTAGTGGGGCTAACCAAGTCCAATTGACCTCAAATTTTTATGGTAGGTTCCTCTGATCCTAAAGGTCAGTGGAGAATTGATTTCAAGTCAATTTGATGTATGGTTAGCTCTAATTAATTAGAGACCTATTTTGAGTGTTTAAGCCAATTAGGGTCGTTTTAAATGAACTAACTCAAAACCTATTTTTCCTAGGGTTCTCTGGTCATAAGGAACATCATCAAATTTTTCTAGAATTTATTTCACAACATGCTATTTATTGGAATTAAAATACTCAAAACAATAACATGAATTTGAAAAATCAATAACTCTTCATAGGGATGGCCTCGACTTTGGAAAATTCAGGGAATGTTCCCAAATTCAGAGGCTTCAAAAGCCCTATGGACTCATGCCATGGTGAATTGTATACATGCATGGAGAATTAAAAGTATGCAGAGAGTAAATAAATTATAAAAAATAAAATACTTGATGAAATTGAATTATTTCTTTTCCACATTATTCTCCTCTGTTCACTGAGCAAGAGGGTATTTTTATTTTATTTTTCTGATTTTTCTACACAAAGTTATGAATTTTTGAAGTTTAGGGAATTAAATAAATCAAAAAATACCCTAATTTTCTATTTATCCACGCGGCACCGCGTCAACCTCGGCAGCCTCGAAACGCCGCGTGGCGCGCTCCCATTCGACGCCGCCATCTGACTCAGCGCTCCCGGGGCCCGCTGTATCGTTCCGTCTTCTGATCCGACGCGATCCTGGCCGCCCGTCCGCACGTGTATTAAATGAACGACATCCGTTCATCGTCCCCAAGTGTCCTCACCCGAGAGCCGTCCACACTAAATCCCTAATATCTCACTCGATACTCAATGGATTTTTCATGTTCTTATGCTCTATGGATTCGTCTTGAAGAGACGAACACATCTATACGGTTATCATGTATTGAAATTAAAGCATTTGAAATGGAGAATCTCCGAAGCTTCGGGATGAAGAGTTAGCTCATACCTTTGCTCGGAGAAGTGTGGCTTCAATCCGAGAGTTGTTGCACCTTCGATTGGATCCTAGCGAAGCTCCGGATGAAGTCTCCCGGTGTCGGTGAATTGTCTCAGGTTGGATTTCGACCACAGCTCGATCACAAAGCTTGGAGGCCGGAGCAACCGGGAGGCCCGGAGATGGGGCTTTTGCCGGTGGACACCTTTCCCGGTCCGGTGAAGGTGTAGAACCAATCAATTTGGGGATTGGCTCACTCGTGGAGAAGTGTCCTAGTTTTGGGTGGAATTTCGGCCGAGAAATCGGGTTTTGTCGGTGGGGATTAGGGCAAATTGACACCGGGGATCAACCGCTCTAAGGGTGGAAAAGGTTTGGAACAATTTTGGCGCAGTTTCGGCAAGGTTTGTGCAACTCTCCTCTCTTGGCCGTGAGGGGTGGAGTTTAAATAGGAGAGGGTGGAGGGCCTCCTGCGGAGAGTTAGTGGCTTGCGATCGCTGCTTCTGGCAAGAGAAGAACAGCTCCAATGGCCACCGGGGATGGGGCAGCTCAGCGAGTGAGAATTCCAAGTTGGGCTCACATGTGAGCTCTCGGCCATGGTGTTTTCCGGCGGCTCGGTGGCTGGCCGGCCGTGCATTGGTCACCATCTTGTTCAGGTGGGTCGTGGCTGGGGTTTGGTGCATTCAATCGAGGTTTGACATGTGTAAAGGGTTTGATTTAGATGGAATGGGGGAGGAGCTAATTTTGAGTCTAAATGGGTCAACCCACCCATTTGGGCTTGGTGCACCCCTCAAGGTGGCTTTGGATACTGTGGGGGATCAAAGGGATCGACCTGGTTCGGCATGGAGAAGTCTCCATCCAAATATATTTGGATTAAATTTAAGTTTAGGTGAAACATGATTAAGGCTAATGAGCTTTAGGGATTAAGGAAAGCCCTCCCTCTTCTTACCCAATATGGCATGGTGGAGTGTCCAAAGCTCTCATGGCTCACATGTGGCTCATGCATGGCTTCATGACTCACCTTTGGCTTGGCAAAAAGTTTGGTCAATTTCATGAAAATGGATTTTAGGAATTTTTGGTAATTTGATGGAAATTTGTATGAAACTTGATTTGGAATTATTTGATGATGAATTTAGGACTTAGGTAATGGCTTTAATTAAGTGGATGGCAAATGGAGATGTCATGTAGGCTTTAGGGTAGATTTTGGGCCTTTTGAAATGGTTTTAGATGGGCTTTTAAGATGGTTTAGGAAAGTGGGCTTTTGGATTTTAAAATGGATTTTGGGATGAAATTTTGTAAAGAGGTTGGGCTAAATAATTGTTGGGTTTAGCTCATGGATGTATCATGAGTGACTTGAAGCAAATTGGGAGTGATTTGGGTTTGAATTGGGTTGAATTTGGGCTCTTTTGGTGAATGGGCCAATATAGGTCCAAGTGGGCCAAGTTGGGCCAATGTTGGGCTAGGGTTGAAATTGATGTAAAATCAATGTTGAGAAATGTTTATGGGAGTGTTTCAAAGAGGTTTTACCTTTGGTTGGGCTTTGATTTTGGGGTTTGGGCCCATTTGGGTTAGGTTTGAGTTTAGGTCAAAATTGGGCCTTTTAGCTTTGGGTTGAATTTGAGTGGGGTTTGGGTCTAAATTTTGGGCAAATCATGTTAGTGTTTTATTTGTGGGAATGTTAAGGAAGATTTAGAAAAGGTTTGGGGTTAATTGGAGTTGAATTGGGTGAGTTTGGGTTAGGTTTGGGTCATTGGTCCAAATTGGGCTTTAAGGCCAAAAGTGAAATTGGATCCAAATGTCAATCAAATTAGACTTGGATTTGGTCTAGATTGGTGTTGGGAATGTTGAATTAAAGTTTAGAACTGAATTGGACCAGAATTTGGGCCAATTGGGTAGGTTTGGTTTGACATTGGGTTCACTTTGGGTTAAAAATGGGTCAAATTGGGGGTTTTGACAAAAGTAGGGTAAATTGACAAAATTGGCCCATGGTATAGTTGGACAAAATGAAATTAGGAATATTTGGGATTTTCTGGAATTTTCTGGGAATTTTCTGAATTTTTGGATTTTTGGGTCAAGAGGGGTATTTTGGGTATTTAGAGGGTATTGGGAGGTTTTCTTGGAATTTTTGGTATTTTTGGGTATGGATGATCAATTTGAGTAATGTGGAAATGTTTGGGAATGATTTTGGAGGATTTTGGGTGATTTAGAAAATTTTGAAAAATTTGGGTAATTTCAAGGGTTTTGGGTAGGCTAAGCGGGTGTAGGTCCTGGGGTCAAAAATTGAAAATTTGGAAATTGAAGATTGGGTGGATGTAAGTGGAGTGAAATCATTTTTGTTGAGCCATGAAGCCATATCAAGCCCACATGAGCCATGAAGGGACCCATTTGAGGCATTCACTATGTTGTTCCTAACCCTCTTAGCCAAGGGCTTAGGGGTTAAGGACCATCCATGTGAATCACCTACATGAGTCGGGAGGTCAAGTTAGGTATGGGTGTGTGAAAGTGTAGTGTATAGGTGTAGTGTGTGTGTAAGTCAGCCCCTTCACTGCGACCAGTGCCACCTGTGGGCAGTCCTAAGGCCAAAGAGTCCTATAGGAACTCATCCTTAAACTTCCACATTTGATTTCAACCCTCTAGGTGATTAGGGGTCTATATTCAAGTTTGTGGAGTTTGCAGGGAGTTAAGAAGTGGTTTGAATTTCTAAAAGGTGGGTCCCAATTCTAGTCCTCTAAGATAGTCAAAGGAAAAGCCTAAGGCTAGATCCTAAGTACTAAAGAGAAGAAGAGAAGACCTCATCAAAAATGAGGTCAATAGGTGGCAATTTAGCTATTACTTAAATTTTTGCAGGGTCTACTTCCATGCCATTTTCTGAAATTTTTTGCCCTAATACAATTCCACCTGCAACCATAAATTGACATTTCTCTCAATTTAGAACTAAGTTAGTTTTTCACATAGCTCCAAAACTTTTTCAAGATAAATTAAGCATGCATCAAATGACGTTCCAAACACAGAGAAATCATCCATAAATACTTCAATTCCATTGTCTATTAATTTACTAAAAATTGACATCATACATCTCTGGAATGTTGCACGTGCATTACATAGTCACAAAGGCATCCTTCTGAAAGCAAAAGTTCTGTATGGACTAGTAAAAGTTATTTTCACTTTATCCTCAGAAGTAATAGGTATCTGATGGTAACCAGTATATACATCCAGAAAGCAATAGTACTTATGTCCAGCAAGTCTATCGAACATTTGTTCTAAGAAAGGAAGAGGAAAATAATCTTTTAGGGTGGCTGCATTTAATTTTCGATAATCTATACAAATACGCCATCCTGAAATTTTTCTGATAGGAATTAATTCTTTATTTTTATTTTCTTCAATAATTATTCCTCCTTTCTTGGGAACACAATGAATTGGACTTAACCAAGTACTATCCGAAAAAAGATATATAATTCCAGCATCTAACCATTTTAGAATTTCTTTTTTAACTACTTCTTTCATTATAGGGTTTAATCTCTTTTGAGGGTCAATTCTTGGTTTATGTTCTTCATTTAATAAAATTCTGTGCATACAAATCGAAGGACTAATTCCTTTAATATCAGCTAAAGTCTAACCAAATGCTTTTTTGTATTTTTTTAATGTATCCAATAATTTTTGTTCTTGAATCTCATTTAAGTCTGAGGATACAATTACTGTTAATGTTGAAAACTCTCCTAAAAATATATACTTCAAATGATTTGGAAGATTCTTTAATTCAAGTTCAGGGGGTTTTACAACAGATGGAATTAATATTTGATTTTTTTGGTAATGTTGAATTAAGCTTTTTATATTTTTCCTAAATATAATCAGCTTCTTCAGTTTCTCTTTCTTCATAATTATCTTTTTATATATATTCTTTTTCTTCATAATTTTTTGGGAAATATTCTCTTTTTAAATAATCACAAACATCCATTCTGAAACATTCATCATCTTTTTCTATGGATGGATATTTCATTGACTTTGAGATGTTAAAGGTTACTTCTTGGTCATTTACTCTCATAGTCAATTCTCCTTTTTGAACGTCTATCATTGCTCTTCCTGTAGCTAAGAATGGTCTTCCTAAAATGATTGGAATTTCTTTATCTTCTTCCATATCTAGAATGATAAAGTCCACGTGAAAAATAAACTTATCAACCTTGACTAAAACATCTTCTACAATTTCCTTAGGATGTGTAATAGATCGATCAGCTAACTGTAAAGTTACAGAAGTTGGTGCAATATCTCCAATTTCTAACCTTTTAAAAGTCGATAGAGGCATCAAATTTATGCTAGCTCCCAAATCATATAATGCTCGCCCATAAAATTTTTCACCAATAGCACACGGAATAGTGAAACTACTAGGATCTTTAGTTTTTCAGGAAGTTTTCTTTGAATTATAGCACTACACTCTTCACTGAGTTCCACAGTCTCATGAACTAATAACTTCCTCTTTTTGTTGAGTATATCTTTCATAAATTTAACATAATCAGGCATTTGTTCTAAAGCGTCAACAAAAGGAATATTTATTGACAATTTTTTCAAAATGTCTAAAAATTTAGCAAATTTTTTTCCTTTATCTTATTGCTTTAGTCTGAGGAAATGGTGGAGGTGGTTTTTCATAAGTAATTTTCATAGGTTTTAGAGGAAAATCAGGACATAAACTTTCATTTTCTCCTTCAGTTTCTTATTTTTCCTTTTCAACTACATTTTCTTTTTGAACTCTTGTTTCCAACTCTTTTCCACTTCTCAATTGAATAGCTTTGATTTTTTCTTTTCCTTGATCTTTAGGATTTACTTCAAAATTGCTAGGTAAAGTTCCAACAGGTCTATTGCTTAATGCAGAAGCAATCTGCTCTAATTGGTTTTCTATGTTTTTAATAGCATTTCCTTGATTTTATAATTGATTACCCATATTCAAAACTATTTCTTCCATAGACAACTTCTTTTCCTTGAATTGTGAATTATTATAAAATCCTGGTGGATTAGAAGGTCTATAATTGGAATTACCTGGATTATTTATATTTCCTAATGGGTTTACAGGATTGTCCCCCACTGAGAATTATTATTATTATTTTGGTTATTCCAATTAAAATTTGGATGATTCTTCCATCATGGATTATAATAGTTTGAATAAGGATTACTTTGTCTATTATTTATTGCATTTATTGTTTCATATGAAGATTGAGCATCTATGATTTGTCCTAATGTTTTTTCTTCTAACGCTTGAGGTGTTTGAGAACAATTCATTCCATATTGATCTATTTTCTTTAAAAGAGCAGCAATTTGAGAAACTATCATGGTTAAAGCATCAGAATCATGAATACTGGCTACTTTCTTAGTTTTACCCTTTCAACTGGCCATTGAAAATTATTGGTAGTCATTTCTTCTATTAATGCATAGGCTTCTTCAAAAGGTTTAGACATTAGTGATCCACCATCAACATCGTCTATTATAGATCTAAGAGATCCTACTAATCCATTATAAAATGTTTGAATAATTAACCAATCTGGTAAAGCATGATATGGACATTTCCTAAGAAGTTCATTAAATCTTTCCCAAGATTCATATATCGATTCTCCCTCATACTGACTAAAACATGTGATATCGTTTCTAAGTTTAGCAGTCTTAGATGGTGGAAAATGTTTCGATAAAAATTTTTATGAAAGTTCTCCCCAAGTTCTTATAGATCCAGGTGCTAACGAATTTAACCAAGCCATGGCCTTATCCCTTAATGAAAAAAGGAAAAAGTCTAAGTCTGACAGCATCATCAGATACTCTATCGTACTTAAAAGTAGCACAAAGTTCTAAGAAACTTGCAAGATGTAAATTAGGATCTTCATTTGAAGTTCCACCAAATCGATTGTTTTGTGTCATTTGGATAATAGTAGGTTTAAGCTTAAATGAATTAGCAGCTACATCAGGGTTTTGAATAGTTAAGTGAATTTCATCTAATATAGGGTTAGCATAATCTCTTAATGGTCTAGATTGTTGTTCATTTTCTATTCTTTAGTTGTTTACGTTGATTTCCATTGTTTCAGAATTTATAGGTTCTTTTCTAAATTTTCTAGATCTCCTAACAGCGCGTTCTAATTCTGAATTGTAAGTTATAAGATTTTCAGTACCAAATTTGTGCATACAATCGAAATCAGTACACAGCAAAAACAGTGAACTAAATAAGTTGCAATTCTAAAAAGGTTTTCTAACAGTCCTAAATTGTTGTCCGTTACTCTAATTATGTTATATTCCTATAACATATAAAATCTATCCCCGGCAACGGTGCCAAAAACTTGAACCACCCTGCGCTTTTATCCAATTCAAATGTACTTTAGTAACAATTAAATATTTTAATCTTTTAATCACAGAGTTACTTTCAAATGCAAGTATATGTATCGTTCAAGTAATACAGGGCTATAATGGAGTCCTGGATATCAATCCTACAGGGAGAGATATATTAAAGCTTACGGACTTAGGACTATAAAAATCAATTCAGAATTAGAACTAAATCGAAATGTCTATCTGTCACTAATATGCAATCGATAATAATATGAATCTTATATTAAAAATTAGTTTAACTAATAATTTACTAATACTACTACTAAAGTTAAGTTCAAATATAGATCATAGCAAGAATCTTTCTCCTTAGTTAAGATATTTAAGTGAAATGATAATTATAATTAGTTTAAATGTGTTGTGCCAAATATGAGCATACATATTCTTTACCCTTTGATCCAGGAATAAAGAACATTAACTAATCCTATGCTTGGTTACTGATTTTGCGGCTAGGCTGGGTGGATACCGGCTCTCACTTCGGAGCTCCCACGTTCCCCTCACCTGAGGGCTAATAATCTACACATCAGCACCCAAACGATAGTACCAACTTGAGGATTTTAGTCTGTCACTCTAAAATCTCCAATTCTACGCCCGATTAATATTATTTACCTATTTATTTGCACTTCTCCCTTTAAGGATTTACCAGTCTACCTTGCAAAGAGAAATGTGATACATACAAGTTAAGAATCCTCAGCCCACGGTCAGGTCTTAAGAATTCTTCACGGATTTTAACAATATAAATGCTCAATTCGTATAGTAAAGTAAGTTTAGGTATAGTACCATCACAACTTCTTTTATAATTTATTTAATAGACTAATTATATAATCATTTCACAAAAACATCAAAACCAGGAGAAAGATAGAACAACTACTCAGAATTCATGAAGAGGATGCAATAAAACATAGATTTCATATAATAAAGTAAAGTTCTACACACTAAAAATAAATAAACACTACTTATTTCAAATTCCTCCCCAAGAAAACTCCTTGAAGTTCTTATGGATCTTTTCCTTGGAATTCTCCTTTGAAACGTCAATGTGGAAGAGTTCTCTCACTCCCCTTCCACTCTTGCAATCCCTCAAAGAATTCCTTACAAATTCTCTATTTGAACTCACTACTCACTAAATTAAACTCACTAATTAACTCTCTTTTACACTATGGACTCAATAATAATCACTTTAGAGAACAGAAGAAGAGCACTTTTTAGTCCTAAATTTGTTCCTTTTAAAGTTGTAGAAGAGGCTCATATGTTCCAAAAGGATTATGAGTTCCACAACAAAGTGAAGTTCACATCCAATGTCCATAAATAAGAGAAGTAGTTCATTGGGGTTGAGTGCAAATAAATAAGAAAATATACTTTGATGAGCGTAGAATTAGAGATTTCAGAGTGACATGCTGAAATCCTCAATTTGGTCCAAGGGTTTGGAAACCAAAGCGAGAGTTAGCTTTCAGGGGAAGGGAATTGGGAGCTCTAGAGTGAGAGTCGGTATTCTCCTAGCATAACCACAAATTTGGGGACTAAACTTGGATTAGCCAATATTCTTTATGCGCTTTTAAAAGGGTTAAGAATAGGAAAGCTCCTATTTGGCACAATGCATTTGCATCACTGATCTATGTCACAAAAGTCATCATATTATAATTGGAGAGGAGGAAGATTCTTTCTTACAATTGAACTCTGTTATAAATTTAGTCTCGTGTTAGTTTAACTTAATTAAATTAAATTAAAACAAATTAAATTAAATTAAATTAAATTAAAAAAAAATTAAATCAAATTAAATTAAATTAAATTAAATTAAATAAATTAAATTAAATTAAATAATTAAATTAAATTAAATTAAATTAAATCAAATTAAATTAAAATTAAATCAAATCAAATTAATTAAACACCAAATCAAATTAAATTGAACTATATTAAACTAAATTAAAACTCAATTAAATTAAGTTGAATTAAATATAACATCACCTAAGACATAAAGAATTCAAAATAAATGTAAAGCAACTCGAACACTATTCCAAATTTAAACCCTTTAACTTAAATCAAATCATTTGAATACTAATTTACCCTTGAAAGCTTTGATTATTATAACTCCTAAATGGAACATCAAATGAAGTGTTACCTCACTCATAGGATATTCAAATGTCCTAGTTCATCGAGCAAGTTAACAAGACTCGAAAACCTCGGACGATCGATTCATTTATATAATTAAATTCATTTGGACTTAAAACAATCCCGGAAATATTGAAAAGATGTTTAAGATTCTTCTTAAGCACTTCCTCAATATGATAGGATATTTATAAGAACAATTGGACTTAATTGTCCTTTGATGAAGAAAATCGTCCTCAAACAAAAACACAAAGAACCCAGACGTCATAGGAGTTGACTAGCTATAGTGATTAGGAATTTGGTAGAAAACCATAACCTTTCCCCTAGCTTTACCTAGGAACTTGCTTAAATATTCTAATTGTGTTTTAAGTGCAGCTTGGGATGACGGGAAGACCCTTCGTGTACGCTTTTATTTTATTACAATTTACTTTCTTGCAATTTACTTTCTTGCAATTTACTTTATCGCAAATGCATTTTACTTTTCTTGCATGATAAAACAATCAGTTGCATGAAAACCCACACCTTTAGGATAGTCCCTAAACCGAAACCAAAACTAAGTTAAAAGTCATTGCAAGATAAAATTCACCGCCATAACATTTCAAAATATAAAACAACTCAAAATTTAATCACAAACAGAACACAAAACTACAATCGCAACTAAATTAAAACGCCTCGTCGGATGATCGGGAATACCTCGGATGATGTAACCTACGTGTTGCTAACGGGATTTCCCACGGTCTAAATGAAAGTGTGGAACTCATTCAAGTTGAGTTTAGCAAATTCATCCGGACTAAGTGAATCCGATAAAAATAATGATGCCGAAGGATGGAACCGCGGGATCTTAACCGGTGTCGTTATAATCAATTTTAAGATTTGTTTTAATCAAAATAAAAAAAAACACTTGGAAATTAAGACTTCTCTAAACCAAAACACTTCTCTCATCCCATGATTTATGATTTCTAAAACTAAACCTCTGCAACAACCAGGAGCTTGGAGCATGGTGGGCGAGCACGGTCATCGTCGTCAAAGAAACTTAAACCTACTTCAAGCAAAATCTTCTTGGAATTAAAACAACAAGGCCATAGGACTTCGAGGTAGCTTGCCTAGTGCAACATAAATCCTCAACTCTTCGTTAGGCATTTGCATTGCAAATTAAGCCCTAACCGGTCTTAGGATTCCGAGGTAGTCGTCCGATACGACATAAACCCTCACATCTTCTAGTGCTATTTGTTTGATTTTATCATACAAATATAAGCCCTAATTAATTAAAATTGGCAAGATTGAAATACTAAATAAACATTAGGACTTTCCTAAATTCAAGCCAAACAATAGGATAGTCGGGAAATTACCGAAGTTCACTTCGAATCAGTGATTTCTCCTACCTTTCTTCCTTTGGATTCACAAAACAAAATGTTCCAAATTTGATCCATTCCCTATTGAAATTCCAAAATTCAATCTTTGAAAACCTTAAAGTTTGAAATTCTTGAGAGCAGAATTATTGGTTATTATCGAGAGTTTTCTTAGGTGATTCCCGTCACTTAAGATGTAATTAACTATAGGGGCTTGCTCTTATAGGAATTTTAAAGAACCTGAGTAATATAAACCCCGTTTAATACTTTCATATTAAGCGGGGAATTTGTCGGCTTATAAAATTGATTCGCGTGACCAAACGGATGTCACAAAACTTCTAGTTTATTTGATCGAGCCCCACCCTCAAGCGAGTGTGTCTATCTTTAGGGATAGATACACGGTTTGTGGTGCGGTGCTCGTTTATATAAACTATTTGGGATATGAGATCGGTTTAATCTCATATCTTAAAACTTTCAAATTTAAAATTATTTTCAAAGTCAAATACTACTTTCTAAATTATATATATATTTAAATCAAATTTAAAATTTAAATTCGCCGACAACTTCTGTTAGGCGACCCCTTTTAAAAAACATCACACAACCTAAAAAATATGCCAACACGCTATAACTCTTACCTTCACAACAAAAAGTGTATACAGGATCGAGCTTTTGATAGTCCTGGAGGATCTGTAGAACAATTAATTGCAGAGAGAAACTGGGAGCGATTCTGTTATTTCACTGTGAATGCTGTTATGAGAGTTTTTAGAGAATTCTATTCGAATATACCCTGGATTGAGACTGAATATGTGCTTATTAGAGGAAAGATGGTTGAATTTACTCCTCAGCGTATCAATGCTTTCTATCAGACTTGGGAACCAATCGTTTGTGAATACGAAAACTTTGACACTCGAGGGGAGAATATGAGAGAAGTTATTGCTTTTCTGACTGACGGGCGAGGAGAATGGAAAGTAATTCAAAAACAGTTGAATAATTTCCCCACCTCCACATTGAATGTTGCTTCAAAAGTTTGGCATTATTTCATTTCTGCGAGACTATTACCATCTTATCACCACAGCGAAGTTACAAGAGATAGAGCGATTCTGAACTATTGTATACAGACGATGAAAAAGATTGATATTGGAGCTATTATCTACAAGAATATTCAGACGATTGCTAGAGGCGAGACCACTGGAGGATTAGGACATCCTGCTTTAGTTCATGCCCTCCGTGTTCAGTCTAGAGTGGAGTTCAGTAGTTCTGAAGAAGTGGTTATACCACCAATTACAAAGAATATTATCCGTACTTATGAGTCTCATGTGGGAGCCAGAGTTCAGCGTAGGGGTACTGATATTCCTACTACAAATTATGATGTTCCATCTACATCTGAGCCGCCTACCTTATTTGATATTATGGAGCAGCTGAGACTACAGAGTGCTAGTATGGATAGACTCCATGGTCAGATGGATGTATTTGAGGCGAGGAGTGATGTGAAAGAAGATTATCTGCAGAGGAGAGTTGAGTTTGATATTGCTTATTATGATGCTCAGGTCAGATTTATGAGGGGGGAGTCTGATGTGATATTTCCTACTTGCCCCAACTATACACCATATAGATCTGACCCTGCTGATGACCCTGCTGCTGATCCTAGTGATGAAGACTGGTAGATTGTTGGTTTTTATTTCTGTTGTTCTTATTGTGTTGTGTTGTACTGATGTGATGTAGTGGATATTTACTTTTTCATGTGATGTGTAACCCTGTGTTGTATTGTTGTGATGTAGCTATTTGTTTTTCATGTTGTGTGTAACTTTGTTGGTGTATTGTTATGTTGTACGGAAACATTGAAATTGTTAGCTGCACTATGTAGTATTGTGATTATTTGTTTAGTACTGTAGTGTTTTGTTGGATGTTTAGATGTTTAATTTTAATTTCTCTTTACCCATGCAAATATTTAAAATTTTTATATCACTGCTACCAATTGTTCCATGCCTGCTAGTTGTAAATTTTGATTAATACCAGATAGTTGTTGCAGATTTCAAGATCCCAGCACAGAAAAGTTAGTTTTCTTTTACTCTCAACTATTTCAAATTTATTAAAAAAATTTAAGTTTGGGGGAGGGTAGAGAAATACTAACTTTTATTTTTTCTCAATTATTATATTTTCAAAAATTATTAGCATAACTTCTGGCAGTTGAACCTCACTGTAAGTAACTAAAACTTATTAGCATAACTTCTGGCAGTTGAACCTCACTGTAAGTAACTAAAACTTTTTATTTCAATTAAAGGTTATGGAAGGATAGAATGAAATTTTTAGTAATAAAGATTGATTTTATAGAAAGTGAGATATTTGGTATGAAATGATTTGATTATAGTCAATTGTTTAAAGTAAAGAAAGCTGTATTTTTGAAATGTTAAGGTAGTTAAAGTATTGTGTGTTAAGAAGAGATTGTTACTTTATGATGAATAATAAAACTTATATTTAACTATAAAGTAAGGAGATGTTTCAAGTTTGAACTTTAGAAAGAGAAGAGTGAAGTTCAAAATCATGAAAGGCAATCCAGATATAGTAATCCTCATTAAAAAAAAGAGAAAAAGAAAAGAAGGATTGAAAAATAATCCCTAAAAGAAAAAAAAATGAATAGAAAAGAAAAAAAAGAAAAATGTTTATGAGGAGAAGCTTGAGGAGATGCCTAATCAAAAATTGGCTTCACTTGAATCACCTTAAACGGAGAGCTTGATTTCATTTCTGAATTTATGTTTTAAGTACTGGCCTACATTCTAATGAATTTTACATGAACTCCTTTCTCACATAATCTTTTGAGGCACTCTTAATGTGACAAATTATGGTTCATCTTGAAATAAATAGAAGACTAGAACTCTTAGACTTGATTGTTGAATATTCTTACACCTGTACTGTTAACCTGAGTTACTAAGTTTCTTTCTGAAAATCTAACCAATATATTCTTTTGAATGAAAAATTTTAGTGTCCTACAGTTGAAAAGTACATTGCCTAGAGTTATATTTTATGTAGTAAAAAGATTACTTGAGGACGAGTAATAGTTAAAGTTTGGGGATTCTGATGCACAAAAAATATATATGATTTTTGTTATATAAGTTTACCCATTTTTTGGTGATATTGCACTTTAAAAAAAGATATTTTTCATGATTTATTGCAGGTATGATGATTTTATGTGATTAGAGTGAAAATAAGCAAAAAGGAATGAATCCAGAGTAAAAAGGAGCAAAAAGGAGCAAAATGGTGAAAAAGGTGTTCTGGTGCCGCCAGCTTCCAAATCCAAAGAGTCCATAATTAATTACACGATAAAGTGCTGTCGGGGCCCTATCTGGTGCCGCCAGCGCCCGAAGTCGGTGGAGTTCAAATTTGAAGAGTTTTGGCGACTTTTTGAAAGGATGCCTATGGAAACTCTTGGTATTTCGTCCCTATCTTATAAGTAACTGTTTTTGGATAAAAAGAAGGGAGTTTTGGTGATGTCTCTTGCTTTCTTTTTGTTTCTCTTAGTGTCTTAGTGTGTTAGGGTTTAGGAGAAGTGAGTGTAGAGTGAGCATTTGAGGGGAATTCTTCTCTAAGGAGGGAATGAGAAGAGGTAAAGTGAGAGATTACTTCTTCCTTTTCATTCTAAAGAGAGAATCAAGTGTTGTAAAAAAGAAAGAAGAGGATTCAAAGGAAATTCAAGGGAATTGCATTGGTGAAGAGAAAGAGATAAGTTGTATTTTTTGTGGTTTGTATGACTTTTCTTTTATATATAAAATTCATGTTTTATTGTACTTTTGCATAAAGATGTGATGATGGATTGATGTGGATTTGATGTGCATTTAATGTAATGAAGAAATTATGATGATTTTTCATTTAAAACTTAATTTACTTTCGATTTGGCCAAATGAAATGTTAAAATATATTCTTGAACATTAATTTTGAAAGGATTTAATGTCCTACAACAATAATGAAAGATCTATTCAATTTCTATGGATGAATTGAGTAGTTCATGGGAATTGAGTGCAAATAAATAGGGAAATGTGTTTTGATGACTTCAATGTAGAGATTTCAGGTTGACAGACTGAAATCCCCAAATTGGTTCTAAGATTAGTAACCAATATCAAAGTTTAGCCTTCAGGTGAAGGGTGAGTGGGAGCTCTGAAGTGAGAGCCGGTATCCTCCCAGCCTAGCCTTAGGGTTAGTGACTAAACTTAGAATATGTCAATGTTCTTTTCTTGCTTAAAGAATGAGGTACTCTTTTAAGGGTAAAGAATAATCTATGCTCCTATTTGGCACAATAATATAGATAATTGTTTCATATCAATCCACACATCATATTCTCACTGCAAGAGAAAATATACTTTTCTCATATATCGAAAACCTTTCAAATATTTAGTTTAGTGTGTCTGTTAGTTAATTCTGTTCTTAAACTTGTTATAAGTAATTGTAGTTTAGTTAATTGTTACTGTTTCCTGCATAGTAGTAGTAAGTAGTAAAGTCTAATTTTAGTGCTTATTATATTGTGTAACGCTTTCTTAAACTTCAAAATTTCCTGTTGATCGATATCCATGACTCCATTAGAGTCCTGTATTACTTGATACGATACGTATACTTGCGTTGAATTCTTGGACTTAACAAAGTTATTATAAATCTATAAATCTGAGTTCATAAATTCTTGCAAAATATATGTCTGCCGCATCAAGTTTTTGTGTCGTTGCCGGGGATTAAATCTTTTAACAGTGGTATCAAATTCTTGCATGCTTAAGTATATATTAAGTCGAGCATCAATGATCATCTCGGCGGCCGACAAATTTTTTTTACTTCAACGACTGACAAGCTTGTTTATAAA